>OY804601.1:46135859-46358559 GCA_963680895.1 Fragum sueziense | reverse complement strand
ATGTCATTTCGTCTTCATTTTATATTTCTACGTGAACGAGTACACACCATGTATATAACCAATACCGTATACACTGCCTCGCTGAACTGCGACATCGATTTAAGAGAGTTATGCTCTCAGTTGGTTAACGTGAGATACGATCCTAAAACGTTTAACGGTCTTATATGGCAACATCGTCGTATCGGAGGAAATTGTCTGGTATTTAGAAACGGAAAACTCAATTCCAACGGAATGTCGCGTTCATTCCAAGATGGCCGTCGAAGAATAAGACGCTACGCGAGAGTTCTACAGAAACTAGGTTATCCCGTTAAATTAACGTCGGTGAAAATGATTACGTCGTCAGCATTTCACACCTTGTCGACGCCCTTGAATATCCCCGAACTATGTCGAACGTTTAAATTAACGTACGAACCCGAAATTTTTCCGGTAGTTACGTTGAGAAAAGATAACGTTCACTTTTCCTGTTATCATAATGGAAAGGTTATTATCACCGGAATCAAATCTTCCTTAGACGTCGAGGCGACGGTATACCCGACCCTTATTGAATTGGAATTGTTTACGTTATAAAAGGAAATTTCATTGTATGTGCTGAATATTACGTTGTATTTTTGAATAAAAATGTCCAAAACTATTATTAGTTTTCATCTTTTGTATACATATATTTACAATGATACTGTTATTCGTTTTTGAAAGATAAACGAATACGTCTATATCCTTGTTGTAACAGATAAATTGTTTCTCCTAAATCGTGATATAATACGAAATATTTGACATTTTCTCTAAACGGACCCTTCACTACCGAGCACGTTGAAATTAATCAAGCTCGTCAAAATTGGCTTATTGTTAAGAGAGAAGATTATAAACGTAAAACGTTTACTCACGAACGGGCGCGCGACGGACACAACACCATCATAATGACTCAATGACTTTCAGAATTATGAAAGTGATCGAGAAAACTTGATACCAGTAAAATTGCATTCCGGATTCATATCAAGGAAAAGTTTATAACAGCCCCTAATTGAAATGAATACAATATCAGCATTTTCTCCTTTTCTCTCAATGTTTCCCAAACGTATTCTTGACGAGGACGTCAAAATTAGTCAATACTTAATTAGTCAATTTCATCTTTTCTCTCAATACTTTCCCCAATGTTAAGGAAGACGTCAAAATCAGTCAATACAATATCAGCATTTTCTCTTTTTCTCTTTATGTTTTCACGAACATTAAATTACGGAGGCGTCATAATCAGTCAAAACATTATTAGCAACTTCTCTTTTTCTCTCAATGTTTTCACATACTATTTCATATGCTGACCTGCTCGCTCTGTGCAAGGGAATATTATTTGGAATCAAGATTCGATGACGAAAAGGCATACATATGCTACTTACATCAGTATATCGGAATATTGTTGTAAATAACATACATCATGCTCTTTTGATTTCAAGGATGAATAAGACTAAAACGGATTCATTTTATGTTCTTTTCTTTTCTTTTCAAACTACATGAGAAGCATAAAACAAGAGACATAAAACAAAAGAAGTGTAAAAAATCAAAGGACTGAAGTGATGAAAGTTGACATAAAGACTATGTCTATGTAATGATTATCATAAAACCTACCAAAGGCCTGGTCAAATACACCATTCCGCGTCCGCATAAAGCCCAGAGGCCGTCTAAAACAAGCGGAGACGTGTAGTAATAATTTGGACGCGAAGTGGACGCGGAATCGCATGTCACCAAGCCTTATGAGATTGAGTGGTTGACATTCTCATAGCAAAACAGTTTCTTTGATCAATACATTTCATACATATATATATAGTAACAGTATGTACATCACGTAAAATTTGTGAATAATATGGTACAGAAAACATTAAGGTAAAAGGAGAAAATGCTGATGATCAACAATTTCTCCTTTTGTCTCATTGTTTTTCAAAACCTGCCCTACATGTAACGTGAAAAAACGTGTCGTGCTTGTGAAAGGGTTAAAATGCATGATTATCTATATATGTAATGTTCAGTATAAATCTTACTTTGTTTGACCCGAAGTCTATAAACGAACCATCATAATGCTATAAACCACCTTTGTAGTTCATTTTTAACAGACCTGGGAATGACATTGGGCCTTTAAATAAATACGGTAAAGTAATGAAGCTAGTACATTTTTACAGTCGTTTCAACCCGAAATCACAGCGAGATAAGTAGAATATCTTTTCAAATTTATTCGACTCTATTAGCTTCAGATTAATCAATCGAAAGTATCATTCAGATAATATTCCAACATTTATTCAGTTACACCGAAGCTGTTCAATGCCTTTATCAAGATCCTAAATTAATTCGATAATGATCCACTGGTACATTGGGGCTTTGGAATTGTTTGTCAATTCGAATCAAATACATAGTGATATATTAAGGTATCCAACCCCTCATTAGCACCAAAGAGCCAGAGGCGAAACTTGATTTGAAAGTGCCGGTAATTCCTAAACTGTGTTACATTTCCACTCCAAATACAAACATAAGCATTTTGTACGGTTTAGAATTTAAAATCAATGCATACTTATGGAAATATTTGAAAAAAAATGTTCAAAATTACCTCCCTTGCATATAAATATAGAGAAAAATAAATTTTTCAATAAATTTCTTCTTGAAGCATAATCTTGAAATCATGCACGGTGAATCAACTTATGCGAAGTTTATTAACAAATGCGTGTAATTTTATGCATTTTGTACGGCTAGAAAGTGGTGCTTTTAACGAGAGGCTGTAAACCTTAACGGAACACAAATGATACTCGATATGTTATCAAACCGAGTTATTTGCTGGCAAGTTCATTTAGATTCAAATGTAATGCCAATAGCACGAATATATTAAAGAAATACGTTTTCCTTCTTTCTCACAACCGATGTGTCTAATTAATGTTTTTGTCAAAATTCGGGATAACAGGAAGAATAACGGGAATTTAATTACATCTTTAAGAAAAAATCATGCAGATCGATAAGGATAGCGTCGAAATAAACTTATTGTATCGAGTCAACTTTATACAACTCCTAATGAGTAATATTCATAAAGCCTTCTACTTAAGGTCCTTGGACTCTAATTGGAACAAACACTTCGAGCATATAGGTCTCTATGAAAGTTGGATATGTTGTAGACATGGGTTAATAGAAATATTTTACCATCTTACTTTTTATACATCGCCGAAGACGGTCGTATATTGGCGTCATCTTCTCCGTCCGTCCGTCCATCCGCACGTACGTACGTACGTACATCCACTTTTCTTGTGAGCTCAACTCATCCTAAGTTTCTGGCTGGAATTGTTTTTAAACTTGGTCAATGTTATCACCTCAATTGGTAGATGCGCTTGAAGGGAGGTTTTTATGGTTCATTGATTTTTGCGTGAGTTACGCCCCCTTAAAACTTAGTCTCTGGGGCGGCGTATATTGTGACCAGGGCATTTTTGTTTTAAATTTTGTGAATCCAATAGGAGATAATTGCTTTACAGTTTGCATTGAAGTCAACGAAAAAATATCTAGAAAATATCTACTCTATCAGTATTTTCAAAATGAGACAAGTTTCCAAAACAAATTAAATGGTAGAAAGCTATCAAATCCTATTTCTCTCATTGACATACAATAAAATTGTATGTTAACTATCCACATTTTCTTTTTGAAAATTGACTTTTTGTGAATCAGGGGAATATAATCAAGAGAAAATTTATATCATAGGAGTGGGGGAAATAACACATTATTGAAAAGTCAGGAACATTTACTTATCATACATCACTCACATCATGATATATGTCAATTACAGTTTTGTCATATATATATATAATTGGTATTTGATATCAAACGCTATAAAATATACATATTATGTAACTAAAATTCGATAAAATTACAACCAGTACAGTTCCAGAATCTTAAAAATTGAGTTATCCGCTTCAAAGATGCGCTTGAATAATTCATTGTGTGGCGAACAAAGTATCTTATAGGCGAAGTACCTTCCACATTAAACGTTAATATAATGTTACATGTATACCGAAAACCCTTGACCGCTTAAATTTAATTGATTTTGATATATTGAAAGAATCCTTATTACGATAATAACAAAACTCGACGTAAACAATGACAAAGTCTGACGTCCATAATGACAAAGTTGGACAGAAAAAATGACAAAGTCTGGTTTGTTCAATAACGGAGTTGGTTTCATAACAATACAAAGTCTGATTGAATTTTCCTACTGTATTTCTATATAGAATGACAAAGTCTACTCGGTTTGTAGACAAAGTCTGTTTTATTCAACGTCAAAGTCTGCGTAAAAAATGTACAAAGTAGATAATTAAAATTAGCAAAACCGGTCCAGAAAAATGACAAAGTCTGCCGGATAACAAAAAAAGGTGTAGGTTGTATATCCACAGTGGGTTACTTCGCGCACTAATCGGATGCGTATAGCTCCGTTGACAAATACTAAGGCCACATCCCTTGAAATTAAGACAATTTCATCTTTTGTCTCTATGTTTTAAAAAAAGTATGGGAAATTTGAAGGTCCGTATTATTTTACAACAATAGCATTTTCTTCTTTCGTGTTATGTTCAAATAATTATTTTGGCGAAAATAACAAAACTCGACGCGAAAATAACAAAACTCGACGTAAAAAATGACAAAGTCTGACGTCCAAAATGACAAAGTTGGACAGAAAAAATGACAAAGTCTGTTTTGTTCAATAACGGAGTTGGTTTCATAACAAAACAAAGTCTGATTGAATTTTCCTACTGTATTTCTATATAGAATGACAAAGTCTACTTGGTTTGCGGACAAAGTCTGTTTTGTTCAACGTCAAAGTCTGCGTAAAAAATATACACAGTAGATAAACCAAATTGACAAAATTGGTCCAGAAAAATGACAAAGTCTGCCGGATAATAAAAAAAAGTGTAGGTTGTATATCCACAGTGGGTTACTTCGCGCACTAATCGGATGCGTATAGCTCCGTTGACAAATACTAAGGCCACATCCCTTGAAATTAAGACAATTTCATCTTTTGTCTCTATGTTTTAAAAAAAGTATGGGAAATTTGAAGGTCCGTATTATTTTACAACAATAGCATTTTCTTCTTTTGTGTTATGTTCAAATAATTATTTTGGCGAAAATAACAAAACTCGACGTAAAAAATGACAAAGTCTGACGTCCAAAATGACAAAGTTGGACAGAAAAAATGACAAAGTCTGTTTTGTTCAATAACGGAGTTGGTTTCATAACAAAACAAAGTCTGATTGAATTTTCCAACTATATTTCTATATAGAATGACAAAGTCTAATTGGTTTGCGGACAAAGTCTGTTTTGTTCAACGTCAAAGTCTGCGTAAAAAATATACACAGTAGATAAACCAAATTGACAAAATTGGTCCAGAAAAATGACAAAGTCTGCCGGATAACAAAAAAAAAAGTGTAGGTTGTATATCCACAGTGGGTTACTTCGCATACTAGTCGGTTGAATAAAGCGCTCATTTCAACCACGCCCACTGACGTCATGGTCAATGATCAGCCACGCCCACTGACGTCATGGTCGAAGCTTAGCCACGCCCATTTTTGGCTCCTCGCTCATACATATGGTACTCTATTTTGTGTTGTTTTGATGACGTCACAAACGTATCTTCATACATGTATACCTATAAGCGGAAAAAAATAGCATTCGTGCAATCGGCATTATATTTGAATCTGAATAAGCTTGCCACAAATAACTCGGTTTATTAACAAATGCGTGTTATTTGATGTATCTCGTACGGTTAGAAAGTGGTGCTTTTAATGAGGGGCTGTAAACCTTAACGGAACACAAATGATACTCGATATGTTAATAAACCGAGTTATTTGTGGCAAGCTTATTCAGATTCAAATATAATGCCGATTGCACGAATGCTATTTTTTTCCGCTTATAGGTATACATGTATGAAGATACGTTTGTGACGTCATCAAAACAACACAAAATAGAGTACCATATGTATGAGCGAGGAGCCAAAAATGGGCGTGGCTAAGCTTCGACCATGACGTCAGTGGGCGTGGCTGATCATTGACCATGACGTCAGTGGGCGTGGTTGAAATGAGCGCTTTATTCAACCGACTAGTATGCGAAGTAACCCACTGTGGATATACAACCTACACTTTTTTTTTTTTTGTTATCCGGCAGACTTTGTCATTTTTCTGGACCAATTTTGTCAATTTGGTTTATCTACTGTGTATATTTTTTACGCAGACTTTGACGTTGAACAAAACAGACTTTGTCCGCAAACCAATTAGACTTTGTCATTCTATATAGAAATATAGTTGGAAAATTCAATCAGACTTTGTTTTGTTATGAAACCAACTCCGTTATTGAACAAAACAGACTTTGTCATTTTTTCTGTCCAACTTTGTCATTTTGGACGTCAGACTTTGTCATTTTTTACGTCGAGTTTTGTTATTTTCGCCAAAATAATTATTTGAACATAACACAAAAGAAGAAAATGCTATTGTTGTAAAATAATACGGACCTTCAAATTTCCCATACTTTTTTTAAAACATAGAGACAAAAGATGAAATTGTCTTAATTTCAAGGGATGTGGCCTTAGTATTTGTCAACGGAGCTATACGCATCCGATTAGTGCGCGAAGTAACCCACTGTGGATATACAACCTACACTTTTTTTTTATTATCCGGCAGACTTTGTCATTTTTCTGGACCAATTTTGTCAATTTGGTTTATCTACTGTGTATATTTTTTACGCAGACTTTGACGTTGAACAAAACAGACTTTGTCCGCAAACCAAGTAGACTTTGTCATTCTATATAGAAATACAGTAGGAAAATTCAATCAGACTTTGTTTTGTTATGAAACCAACTCCGTTATTGAACAAAACAGACTTTGTCATTTTTTCTGTCCAACTTTGTCATTTTGGACGTCAGACTTTGTCATTTTTTACGTCGAGTTTTGTTATTTTCGCGTCGAGTTTTGTTATTTTCGCCAAAATAATTATTTGAACATAACACGAAAGAAGAAAATGCTATTGTTGTAAAATAATACGGACCTTCAAATTTCCCATACTTTTTTAAAACATAGAGACAAAAGATGAAATTGTCTTAATTTCAAGGGATGTGGCCTTAGTATTTGTCAACGGAGCTATACGCATCCGATTAGTGCGCGAAGTAACCCACTGTGGATATACAACCTACACCTTTTTTTGTTATCCGGCAGACTTTGTCATTTTTCTGGACCGGTTTTGCTAATTTTAATTATCTACTTTGTACATTTTTTACGCAGACTTTGACGTTGAATAAAACAGACTTTGTCTACAAACCGAGTAGACTTTGTCATTCTATATAGAAATACAGTAGGAAAATTCAATCAGACTTTGTATTGTTATGAAACCAACTCCGTTATTGAACAAACCAGACTTTGTCATTTTTTCTGTCCAACTTTGTCATTATGGACGTCAGACTTTGTCATTGTTTACGTCGAGTTTTGTTATTATCGTAATAAGGATTCTTTCAATATATCAAAATCAATTAAATTTAAGCGGTCAAGGGTTTTCGGTATACATGTAACATTATATTAACGTTTAATGTGGAAGGTACTTCGCCTATAAGATACTTTGTTCGCCACACAATGAATTATTCAAGCGCATCTTTGAAGCGGATAACTCAATTTTTAAGATTCTGGAACTGTACTGGTTGTAATTTTATCGAATTTTAGTTACATAATATGTATATTTTATAGCGTTTGATATCAAATACCAATTATATATATATATGACAAAACTGTAATTGACATATATCATGATGTGAGTGATGTATGATAAGTAAATGTTCCTGACTTTTCAATAATGTGTTATTTCCCCCACTCCTATGATATAAATTTTCTCTTGATTATATTCCCCTGATTCACAAAAAGTCAATTTTCAAAAAGAAAATGTGGATAGTTAACATACAATTTTATTGTATGTCAATGAGAGAAATAGGATTTGATAGCTTTCTACCATTTAATTTGTTTTGGAAACTTGTCTCATTTTGAAAATACTGATAGAGTAGATATTTTCTAGATATTTTTTCGTTGACTTCAATGCAAACTGTAAAGCAATTATCTCCTATTGGATTCACAAAATTTAAAACAAAAATGCCCTGGTCACAATATACGCCGCCCCAGAGACTAAGTTTTAAGGGGGCGTAACTCACGCAAAAATCAATGAACCATAAAAACCTCCCTTCAAGCGCATCTACCAATTGAGGTGATAACATTGACCAAGTTTAAAAACAATTCCAGCCAGAAACTTAGGATGAGTTGAGCTCACAAGAAAAGTGGATGTACGTACGTACGTACGTGCGGATGGACGGACGGACGGAGAAGATGACGCCAATATACGACCGTCTTCGGCGATGTATAAAAAGTAAGATGGTAAAATATTTCTATTAACCCATGTCTACAACATATCCAACTTTCATAGAGACCTATATGCTCGAAGTGTTTGTTCCAATTAGAGTCCAAGGACCTTAAGTAGAAGGCTTTATGAATATTACTCATTAGGAGTTGTATAAAGTTGACTCGATACAATAAGTTTATTTCGACGCTATCCTTATCGATCTGCATGATTTTTTCTTAAAGATGTAATTAAATTCCCGTTATTCTTCCTGTTATCCCGAATTTTGACAAAAACATTAATTAGACACATCGGTTGTGAGAAAGAAGGAAAACGTATTTCTTTAATATATTCGTGCTATTGGCATTACATTTGAATCTAAATGAACTTGCCAGCAAATAACTCGGTTTGATAACATATCGAGTATCATTTGTGTTCCGTTAAGGTTTACAGCCTCTCGTTAAAAGCACCACTTTCTAGCCGTACAAAATGCATAAAATTACACGCATTTGTTAATAAACTTCGCATAAGTTGATTCACCGTGCCGGATTTCAAGATTATGCTTCAAGAAGAAATTTATTGAAAAATTTATTTTTCTCTATATTTATATGCAAGGGAGGTAATTTTGAACATTTTTTTTTTCAAATATTTCCATAAGTATGCATTGATTTTAAATTCTAAACCGTACAAAATGCTTATGTTTGTATTTGGAGTGGAAATGTAACACAGTTTAGGAATTACCGGCACTTTCAAATCAAGTTTCGCCTCTGGCTCTTTGGTGCTAATGAGGGGTTGGATACCTTAATATATCACTATGTATTTGATTCGAATTGACAAACAATTCCAAAGCCCCAATGTACCAGTGGATCATTATCGAATTAATTTAGGATCTTGATAAAGGCATTGAACAGCTTCGGTGTAACTGAATAAATGTTGGAATATTATCTGAATGATACTTTCGATTGATTAATCTGAAGCTAATAGAGTCGAATAAATTTGAAAAGATATTCTACTTATCTCGCTGTGATTTCGGGTTGAAACGACTGTAAAAATGTACTAGCTTCATTACTTTACCGTATTTATTTAAAGGCCCAATGTCATTCCCAGGTCTGTTAAAAATGAACTACAAAGGTGGTTTATAGCATTATGATGGTTCGTTTATAGACTTCGGGTCAAACAAAGTAAGATTTATACTGAACATTACATATATAGATAATCATGCATTTTAACCCTTTCACAAGCACGACACGTTTTTTCACGTTACATGTAGGGCAGGTTTTGAAAAACAATGAGACAAAAGGAGAAATTGTTGATCATCAGCATTTTCTCCTTTTACCTTAATGTTTTCTGTACCATATTATTCACAAATTTTACGTGATGTACATACTGTTACTATATATATATATATGTATGAAATGTATTGATCAAAGAAACTGTTTTGCTATGAGAATGTCAACCACTCAATCTCATAAGGCTTGGTGACATGCGATTCCGCGTCCACTTCGCGTCCAAATTATTACTACACGTCTCCGCTTGTTTTAGACGGCCTCTGGGCTTTATGCGGACGCGGAATGGTGTATTTGACCAGGCCTTTGGTAGGTTTTATGATAATCATTACATAGACATAGTCTTTATGTCAACTTTCATCACTTCAGTCCTTTGATTTTTTACACTTCTTTTGTTTTATGTCTCTTGTTTTATGCTTCTCATGTAGTTTGAAAAGAAAAGAAAAGAACATAAAATGAATCCGTTTTAGTCTTATTCATCCTTGAAATCAAAAGAGCATGATGTATGTTATTTACAACAATATTCCGATATACTGATGTAAGTAGCATATGTATGCCTTTTCGTCATCGAATCTTGATTCCAAATAATATTCCCTTGCACAGAGCGAGCAGGTCAGCATATGAAATAGTATGTGAAAACATTGAGAGAAAAAGAGAAGTTGCTAATAATGTTTTGACTGATTATGACGCCTCCGTAATTTAATGTTCGTGAAAACATAAAGAGAAAAAGAGAAAATGCTGATATTGTATTGACTGATTTTGACGTCTTCCTTAACATTGGGGAAAGTATTGAGAGAAAAGATGAAATTGACTAATTAAGTATTGACTAATTTTGACGTCCTCGTCAAGAATACGTTTGGGAAACATTGAGAGAAAAGGAGAAAATGCTGATATTGTATTCATTTCAATTAGGGGCTGTTATAAACTTTTCCTTGATATGAATCCGGAATGCAAATTTTACTGGTATCAAGTTTTCTCGATCACTTTCATAATTCTGAAAGTCATTGAGTCATTATGATGGTGTTGTGTCCGTCGCGCGCCGTTCGTGAGTAAACGTTTTACGTTTATAATCTTCTCTCTTAACAATAAGCCAATTTTGACGAGCTTGATTAATTTCAACGTGCTCGGTAGTGAAGGGTCCGTTTAGAGAAAATGTCAAATATTTCGTATTATATCACGATTTAGGAGAAACAATTTATCTGTTACAACAAGGATATAGACGTATTCGTTTATCTTTCAAAAACGAATAACAGTATCATTGTAAATATATGTATACAAAAGATGAAAACTAATAATAGTTTTGGACATTTTTATTCAAAAATACAACGTAATATTCAGCACATACAATGAAATTTCCTTTTATAACGTAAACAATTCCAATTCAATAAGGGTCGGGTATACCGTCGCCTCGACGTCTAAGGAAGATTTGATTCCGGTGATAATAACCTTTCCATTATGATAACAGGAAAAGTGAACGTTATCTTTTCTCAACGTAACTACCGGAAAAATTTCGGGTTCGTACGTTAATTTAAACGTTCGACATAGTTCGGGGATATTCAAGGGCGTCGACAAGGTGTGAAATGCTGACGACGTAATCATTTTCACCGACGTTAATTTAACGGGATAACCTAGTTTCTGTAGAACTCTCGCGTAGCGTCTTATTCTTCGACGGCCATCTTGGAATGAACGCGACATTCCGTTGGAATTGAGTTTTCCGTTTCTAAATACCAGACAATTTCCTCCGATACGACGATGTTGCCATATAAGACCGTTAAACGTTTTAGGATCGTATCTCACGTTAACCAACTGAGAGCATAACTCTCTTAAATCGATGTCGCAGTTCAGCGAGGCAGTGTATACGGTATTGGTTATATACATGGTGTGTACTCGTTCACGTAGAAATATAAAATGGAGACGAAATGACATATACGTATCTTTTTATTAAAAACGTTATTACGTGATAACAACAACAACGACGACTTTACAAACAACAACAACAACAACAACGAACAAACGTTACACAAACTCTAACGAACAAACGTTACACAAACTCTAACGAACAAACGTTACACAAATTCTAACGAACAAACGTTACACAAACTCTATAACGAACAAACGTTACACAAACTATAACGGCGCGTTTAAACATATAGCTCAATACACTAATTAGTCATACTTTTTTCTTCGTATTGGGCGAGCACTCCTCGCATTGGTCCCTAACGTGATTCGGTTGTAGGTAGCAAGGTAGAACGTCGTACAATTCCGGAACTGCGGAGGGAATCATTCTTAATCCGTTTTTCAATTCGTCGTATTGTTGGAAAGTCAATGATATCCCCTTTCGGGTGGCGCAGACCTCTGAAGCCCCTTCTGGTAACCAAAATTTTCGTATATCCACGCAGGGAAACCCGGGGTTAACGCTTACGAACCAATTTCCCCCTAGATGCTTGCGAAATGTCTCTGACAGCTGATCTCGATTCCATTCATCCACGTGAAATCCGATTTCATTCAGGAGGGAGTACAGTTCGTTACACCTGGATAACGTCAGCGTTATTCCTTTTAAAGTGGGAACGGGCTGGCCGTCTTTGAAAATTAATTCCCTGATGTGAATGTATGTATTTCCTTCGAATTTACTATCGAATAGGTAACACTCCTTCCCTAGGTGTTGAGAGTATCTCGAATTCAGTCTGTTCGTCATGATGATCTAAACGCGAATGAGCCTGCGATTCAAATTCCCTATTTATAACGGTTAATTTCAACCAATCAAAAGTCATTTCTATTTATAGTTTGAATTCTAGCGCATGCGTCTTAATGTTTTCCAGTAGGTCCTCGCCTCATCGATTGACTCATCAATGGGATGCGCCAGTTGTTTCACAGTCAGCCATTGGCGGAGATTGCCAATCAATTTGGACAAAATGTTTTTAAGATATCTTAAATTTGCGCTATTTTCAATCGGAATTTGTTTATTCCGAGTAACCCGATCTTAAGTCGATAAATTGGTCGTTTTCGGTTTAAATCTAGTAGACACGCATATGTACCGATCGAGACAACATTTGGTCATAGTACTGTTGATATAAAGATCCTGTATAGTTCAGAGTTATATCCCGGACACGCATATATATATCCTTAACTGATTCAGTTGAATGCCTTCGGATTGAACAAAATTGTTGTTCTTCGTTTTCACTCTCGCATCAACACGCGTTGATTAATACTCTGCGTATAAACGCTCAAGATCCTAAGATCGATGATATTTTCGGCCTTATTGGATCCGTACACGTTGAGTTAGGCGCCTTGAAAATTAATAAAACGCACTTTTGACTTTGTTTTCGCGAAATCGTCCGCAAATATATAAATACCCTATATTAACAAAATGTGGTTGATTCTATATTTTCCGCATATTCTAAATGTCCCGCCTAATCCTTACCTTTTTCGTGTGTTCGCTGAATTTTATGCGACATCACTGAAAATTTCCGATGATCTCAGTTCTACGACAGGAAATGTCCATTGTTAATCCTAAATTTACCAAAGACCATCGTCAATCCTAAATTTTTACGAACTCTTAATTAAGGGTTAAAAGGGATATCTTGTTTATTGTGTATGTTTAGATAGTTTTATCAATAACGAGTTAAATTTCCATTGTCCGTTTACTTCTATTGTTAGCGGAATAATGGGTATTACGTCCCAGGTATTGTCTGAACTCTTAATTAAGGGTTAAAAGGGATATCTTGTTTATTGTGTATGTTTAGATAGTTTTATCAATAACGAGTTAATTTTCCATTGTCCGTGAACTTCTATTGTTAGCGGAATAATGGGTATTACGCCCAGGTATTGTCTGAACTCTTAATTAAGGGTTAAAAGGGATATCTTGTTTATTGTGTATGTTTAGATAGTTTTATCAATAACGAATTAACTTTCCATTGTCCGTGAACTTCTATTGTTAGCGGAATAATAGGCATTACGTCCCAGGCATTGTCTGAACTCTTAATTAAGGGTTAAAAGGGACATCTTGTTTACGGTGTATGTTTAGATAGTGTATCAATAACGAGTTAACTTTCCATTGTCCGTGAACTTCTATTGTTAGCGAAATAATAGGTATTAAGCACCAGGCATTGTCTGAACTCTTAATTAAGGGTTAATCACCTGGACAGGACACTCTTAGTCACGACCCATCATCGCCATACAGTACTTTTTATAGGCGATGACTTAGGGTCAACCATTACAGCTCATCGTTAATTAAGGTCTATAATGATCATCTCGTTTATGGTTTGCGTTTGGATAGTTCAGCGTCGGGATGTACTTTTTTATATGCGAGGTAAGATCGGTTTTAAAACCATATTTGAGTTATTTCGCAATTTCGATCTTTTACTCGATATGAAGGCAGTAATCTATTTTAAAGCCCGCGAAAAAGATCAACGATTAATATTCGACCTCGTTTTCGAGGCAGTTTAGACAATAAGGACTATATCATCGATTAAAGGAGATTGCTCCAGTTTTTCGGAATACTCGGTCATTACTGTAGTAAATTAAATGTTTCGTACCAATACGTTTCGCTATCATATTTTCGATAATATAACGCGTTATTTCAATTTACAATTTTCGACGGAAAAAGTGTATTCATTATGCGAAACTGATTTCCTCAAGATGGAAATGGATTATTTAGAGCAAGACAGTCGTAAGTGTGTATGCAGTTACCACCGTTTTGCGTCATTTTATCCGTGTGTAGCTGATAAAAATTGCTGCAATTCACTAATAAGTGCGTTGACCTATACATTTTTGATCTATTATCAGGTCATGTCGCTTAATACAATGAGGAAGTTTTATCAAATTCTATTAGGTAGAACTTGAAATATTTCACAAAAAAAATTGACATAAAACACTCCAGCTTCGTTGATCTAATCGAACACGTGAGCATGATGTTTTCTACATATACGCGTTTATAAAAGCACATATTTTGGGTTTTCCGTTCTAAGTAAATGAAAGACGTTACTTTAAATTTAAATTTCGGGACTAAACGATGAATATACAGCTTTTTATAGACGATTTAGTGACCTTGGACAGGTGCGTGAAATTGTGCAGTTTTTCGAAGTAGGGGTATGTGGTATAGAACAAACGATTAAATCGATCCTAAGATTTGCTTAGTTGCGCAACATTCAATTACTCGGACACAAAAGGGTTATTATCCGAGTACCGTAAGATTATCCGATATTTCTATTGTTACTTAAATGAACGGATGTTCCTTTGCGGAGACTGACTAATTCGATCAATTACTCGATCAAGATAACATTTTAGGAGATTAAAAGGGATTAAAACTGCGCATCGACGGTGTTGGGGGGATTAAAATTTGTCGTTAGTCCGACCTAATTAATCCTTTCCCGAACGAGATCTAGTTTGATCGTGACGTGTGAGAAAACATTGAGAGAAAACAATAAACATTGAAACAAGAAAGAAAACATTGAAACAAAAGAAAACATTGAGACAAACAAAAAAAAAGCATTGAAACGAGAAAGAAAAACATTGCAACATAAAAGAAAACATTGAGACAAAAAAACCCATTGAAACAAGAATACCATTGAGACAAGAAAGAAAACATTGAAGCAAGAAAGAAAAACATTGAGACAAAAGAAAATGTTGATAGCAGTAATCCCTTTCGTGATACGACGTCAGCGGTGAAACGGCCTATGGCGTTCTAGATAGAACTAAAAATAGACCGTGAGGGGGGAAGGGGGGGAATTATGGGTGTGGCTTGAAAATAAACCCTAGGAAAAACCCGAAAATGGGCGTGGCTAAGCTTCGATCCGTAACGTTGTTCCGACCTATAACGTTGTTCCGACCTATGACGTTGCTCCGATCTATGACGTTGATTCGACTCTGAGTCCCCTGAATTGACGTTAGTGGTCAGCCAGCCTATGGTATTCTTGATAGAACTAAAAATAGACCGGAAAAACCCGAAAATGGGCGTGGTTCGGGCGTGGTTCACCGTGATGTCACGTCCGGTACGACGTCACTGGGAATTTCCCAGGAAATGGGCGTGGCTTGGGCGTGGCTGACCTCTGATGTAACGGGTCAATGGTCAACCACGCCTACTAACGTCATGGTCAATGATTAGCCACGCCCACTGCGTCATGGTTAATGATTAACCACGCCCATTTTTAGAGCATCCCAGCATCCAAAACGTATTCAAAACAGTTGACATAACTACTCTTAATCCACTTTGACAAAGATTTTGTCTAATGCTGTTCTCTAGAGAGAATTGTTGGCCACTGACAAAATGTGTTGTAAGCCCATTGAACAGACTGTCGATGATGAAAAAGTCTCACTTAAAGCAATGTGCGCTAGGGAGAGCTTAAGGCTAAAGCCATCAAATAACTTTCAAACAGAAATGTGTACGATGCAGTTTGGCTTAGGTACTTTCCATTTCAAATTCCGAAAAATCTTTCCTATGATATGCAGATTTTGAAAAGTAGGTGAACGTTTTGTGACCCTCTTGTATATGTAATCTTGCTAAATTTGAAGACAATAGTTCTTTGCTGGCTACCAAACGATGTAACAGTACACTGTCTCATGAATATGGGTTTGTAAGTCGATTTTAATGTTGAGTGACAGGCAAGTTGTCATTGATGGAACTCTTATGGAGTTTGCTACATGCTCTTGTGTTCAATAAAATGATAAATTTGTACAGATTTACTTTTTTTCAGGATCAATAATAATAAGCTTAAAACAAACATAGTGCTCCAATTGGACAATTTGGTTTTTGTAATATATTAAAAACAGAAATTGACAATTGCAGAGCCACGTCATGCAAAAATGTCATGATAATGTGAAAATTATTGTCATTTTGACGCTCTTGCTTTAGCAGTTTTGCTAAATTTGAGACAATATGTCTGTGTATACGGCACACACTTGTATAATTGGGATTTTTTTTTGCTCAGGAATATAGTTCTCCGGCCAATTGTTGTTTTTTAGACTGACAAAGGGTCACCCTTGGAGCTTTCGTTGAGTATGTTGTGCTCATGTGAGCTAAGACTAAACAAAATAGATGGATATTCGATTTTCGTATACATGTAATCAATGAAATAGATTTAACACAAAAATCACACATATAGATCAATAGCGACAAACTTAACATCAAACATTGAATGGCGGCCATTAAAAAAATGGCGTCCATTTTAGGAATTTAATGGCTGCCAATTTGCCCGCCGTTTTGAATAATTGCATGACCAACGATTTCGTTCGAATGAGTGAACTATGCCGAGTCTATATGTCAAGTTTGTTACATTGTTACACTAAATGCATAATTTTCCCTTGTCTGCCAGGTTTTCTTGGTTATAATGTGCCCAGAAGAGCTAAAATGGTGAAAGTAAGCAAAATCCAAATGGATTCGGATTTTCTGTCATCAAAAACATGCATTTTGACACTAAAATCGTAAAAATCGGTCAATTCTGCCCAGTTTAATGTCCAAAACAGGTATTTTTTGGCGGCCATTTTGAAAATAGCCGCCATTTTTGCCGCCATGTTGAATTTCGGGTGGCCAACGATGTTTTTTGAAATAGTAGGACATGGTGAACCTACACACCAAGTTTCATGCTTGTTTCACTAAGTGCACAATTTTTCACCTTATCGGCCCAGCTAGGGGTGGTATTCGCCAACCAGTCTAATTCCAAAGTTTATCTTTAAAATTACACAACAATCCATCTGATTGGCCGAGACATACGTCTCGTCCAATCGGATGGCTTGTACTGTTTCCTGGATTTAGACAATTTTGAAATGTTTGTAAATACGGCTCCAGACTAATGTGTGCATAATTAAGTCTGATCATAAGGATCGACGTTGCTCTCCAATTATTGTTAAGAAGGTAATAAAGAAGCTTCATGCATTGGAGAACACAAGGGTCTTGATCAGACTGTACACTTTGGCAGAGGCTGATCTGGAAACATATCAATGTCAATTTCAAATGCCATTAGCGCCATGTTTCAAGATCGTGACTAATTAATATTACATTGACTTTGACTTAGATTTCAAAGACATTAATTTGGCATTCAATTATTATGCAATAAACGTACTATGTTACGTGCAGATTTTATATCGCAAATCGTCGGTGTTATTGCATAACCACATTACTCTAGCTTAATTAAAACTGTAGTTACGAGGTTTTGCAAGAGAACCGACGAAATCAAATACACGCTGATTCTAAATCGAGTATAACCATTAGTCCTCACAGGCCAAAACAAATTTCACTAAGGTGTGAATCGCAAAAATAAGCATTCAATATTACCTATTACCTGATTTTTGAATAACAGATAAGTTTAATCAAAGTACTGATAGTACTGAAGGTCGGGAAATAGAGGGTTCGAAATTCAATAAATTATCTTTTCTTTTCAAGTTTGAGAAATGAACGTTGAATTCGTCAAATATGCTCAATGTTCTTATCTGGTGGTCTCATTAAAATCAACCCTTATACTCTAATTCCCACGGTACGTCAGTAGAAATGTGATATATATCTAGAAAAGACATCCTAATAGACGAGAGAGAAATGGTAAACTACATTATATGGTGTCGGTTTTTGTTGGCAACGGACGGGAGGGTTTGGGAGGGGTACGTGTACGTAAGATTTTTTTTCTTTGGGTGATTTTCCATGACAAAAATAATTTCTCATCCTATTGTGAATCAGTATCCAAAGCTGCAGGTAGAGCTCTAGGAAGCGTGATATCAAAGGTACACCATTTTAAACACGTCGGATTTAACACCTATGAAAAACTGTACTTCAACTGTGTCGCTCCGATCTTGGACTACGGTGCCTCTAGCTGGGGAGCAAAACATTACAAATCAATTGACAACGTTCAGCACCGTGCTATGAGATACTTTATTGGGGTGCACAGATTTGCACCTATCAGCGCTCTTATAGGAGATACGGGATGGCTACCCAGCACCTATAGACATTGTATCATCATTCTCCGGTATTGGAACAGGCTACTATCATTTAAAGAGGACAGACTCACAAGACGCGTTTTTTAATATGACTATACGAGTGGCAAAAACAATTGGTGTAGCGAAGTAAAACGTATAATGAATAACCTTGATTTATTAATACACTATCAGAATAAGACAAAAGGTGGAAGTTGAAGACAGAGTAAAAAGTTATTATAAGGAAGTATGGTCCAACTCGGTTGAAACATTAGCAAGCTACAAACATATAGAGCTAAATTAGCGGCGGATCCAGGATTTCTTTGAGAGGGGTTCGTTTTTACAAAAAGGGGGGTTCGTTTTACAAGTATTACACAGCTGCTTATAAATCGGAAATTTCCAATGAAAAATACCTCCGACTGAATTTGGCAAAAAAGGAAAGGTCCATTTTGGCACAATTCTGTTGTGGAATTTTGCCGCTTAGGATTGAAACCGGTCGGTATTTCGGTGAGCCAGAAAACGCTCGTTAATGTACGCTTTGTAATTCGGGAGAGGTTGAAAATGAGATACATTTCCTAATAGACTGCAGTGTTTATGCAACCGAGCGGAACATTATCCTGTCTAAGTACATGAACGACAATACTTTCAGACATTTAGAATCAAAAGAGAAACTGTCAATCGTCATGAAAAACGATCCCAGAAAAGCTGCCAATTTTTTAACTAAAGCGTATACTGCGTAAATATTGACCTGAACCTGTTGAATATGTAATGAGTAACTGTGATGCGAAATAATCACTCTTCAGCGTATATTGACACGAGGAACACGTGCAGAATACAAAGTTACAATGCTTATGGAAACTATCGACTCTGCTCGACAGGATGATTGCTTGTGAGTATTGATTATTTCGCATCACAGTTATAAAGGCCGCACGATAATTTGATCATTTGTTTATTTACATTGACCTGTCCATTGTTATTGAAAACAGTTCACAGATTTCGATTTTAGAAAGTATTCGTTTATACAAACGTCGCTGTAAAGTCTGTAATAGCGCAGGGGAAAGACATGGGGCTTCTACTCGAACGGACCAAGTTCGATTCTACTACAAGACATGCACAATTTTTACTTTTCAATGATTTCCATTTATTTTTCCCGTTTGTTTAATGTTTGCAGTTTAACTAATTTACAGACATCAATTACCGGTATGTAGGTATTCCCACTATTTAAGGCGATACAAGAAACGCGCTATTGAAATTTAAAAAGAAAAAGAGAAATCTTTGAGTGCTCACTTTTTCAAGCTTTTCTCTTGATGTTTTCTGCATGAAATGCCAAAGTCAAATATTTCTGGCAAAATTAAATGGCACATTTTCATAATCCAGATCTTTTTTGTTTGCATATTATTCATTTTTCTGTAAACAATTGTTGATATGTTAAAAATATAATGATTTGTGATTTTTGTTGGAAGACCGTTTACAATAAAACACATGCCTATATTCGCATATTATGTCCGTCGAGCATAATGAAAAATTGAAAAAAAAACCAACTTGGTGCAATAAAAAACGATATAGAAATGAGAAACAAATAAAATCAGAGCTGATAGTGAGTTTCGAACCCATACCAAAAGTAAGCCCAAGGTATGAATCATCAACCGTTACCATTAGACCACCTTGACCGTACAAAATATGTGACAAATTATAGTAGATTTAATTTAATAGTTTATTAAAGTCTCATTCACATATATCGTCGTTGTAAATGCAAAACCTCGTATCTCGTTTTTGGAAAATTTTAATAGGGAGGGAAAAAAGTGTAATAACTTTTTCCAAACTAAAATGTTCTAACTGAAATTTTGACATATTGTTCACAAATAATGTGTCATTAATACTGATCAGTAAATATATCTCAAAACCGGCGAGAATTGTCTAAACTGGGCACAAAAGTTTGTACTTCGAAAATCGGAAGAATCGACATACGAGGTTTTGCATTTACACCGACGATATACATCTTTACAATATTACAAACAAATAAAACTATTAATTATATATGTGACCATTCTTCTAAAGAATTATAAGAGACTAGTTTAATCATAAAAATGTGACAAATCTTTTTCCATACATACTCTCTCTTCTCTCTCCCCCTCTCTCCCACACTATTTCTCTCTCACACTCACTCTATCTCATTCGTTCACACAAATACCCCGTACAATCATAATAAAACAGTTGATATATACACGTTTCTATGATCCAAGGTAAAAAGCATATAGGTGCCGCTAATCGATTTGTGAAAGACTTTCTTAAATTAGGTGTAATGAAACCGATTTTAGGAATAAAAAAAGTAGGAGCACGTTTTAGAGTGTTAAGAAATCTGTGCCCTTTTTAATCTGATTAAAGAAGACTTGATTAGAGACATCCATATGCTCAGAATATTAGACTTTACAATTATTCAATTTAGAACATTAATAATATTTGTGTTATAAAAATGTTTTAAAACAGTTTGGTTATCATTTACAAAGAAATAGATTCCGACGCTTTAAAACGTCATGACAGGTTTTGGCACAAAGTCTTATCAAACGTTGGTGGCAAAATAACATCTTAAATTTATCTTCGTTCGATTTATCTTTAAAAGATGGATCTACAAGTTTTGCACTTTTAATTAAGTTTCCTCTTAAATCTTTATATAAATGGCAATAAAGAATAACATGAATTTCGTCTTCAATATTTAAACAAAAAGGACACAAACGTTCAGCAATGGGTAATCTTTCGTACCGACCAGTCTCTATTTTTAAAGGTGCCACGCCACATCTAAACTTAGAGAACGCCGCTCTGTGTATTGTAGGTAAAATGATCTTGCAATAATTTTCAACACTAAAATCACTTTTAAAAATTCTATAAGTGCGTAGTTTGTTTGAACCATTGCCAGTTTTACTAGTTTCTCGAAGTATAGATTGTTTCCAATCAGTTATAAAATTTGATATTAACACGTTTTCAATATCATTTTTGAGCTGATGTTTTGACAATGGCTCGCTTATGTCTACAAAATCATTTAAATTACAGGAGCGTAACGTCTTAGAAACATGAAAAACCCAATTTTTGCATGAAACGCTGGCAACCGAATAGCACCATTTTGCAAGGCGTTTGTTAAGACGGACATTGGACATACAGGACAGCCTTGACCAATATAAACCTACAGATTTCCACTGCCTAACAAAAGGAGGAGTCCAACCCATATCTCCAATGACTGCTGCATTTGGTGTGTATTTTCCTACTCCGAGGAAGAAACGCATTGCACGGTTTTGGACGGCATTTATACACGAAAATGACTTATAGCCCCAAATGGCTGCGCCATACGAAATTATTGGCCAAACTACAGTATCATACAATCGAGTAAAAACATCATAAGGCATACTGCCCATTGATTTATATTGAGCAATAAGTAAGCCAAGCGCCCGACTTGCACTTTGGGCGACTGCTTTTGCTGTCACCTCTAGATCTAAATACTCGTTTAAAACTAGACCAAGATATGTATATCTATCAACAGTTTCAATTCTATTTTCACCGATAAAAAAGACATTATTAAATCTCGGTAAGTTTGCAGGACGAAAGTGGACTACTTGACTTTTATCAAGATTTATTTTCATAAAATTGGAGCCGCACCAACCATATAATATATTTAAAAGACTTTGTAAGTCTTCTTCGTTTTCTGACAACAGAACAATGTCGTCTGCATACAGAAGGATGGATACCTTAGTGTCGCCACACGACACTCCGATATCCAAAGACTTTAAAAGTAATGCTAAATCATTGATAAAGAGATTGAAAAGTAGGGGAGATAACCCACAGCCTTGACGTAATCCACTCTTTATTTCGAACCAATCGGTAAAAAGGGAGTTAACTCTGATACAAGACGACACCGAGGCATATAAAGATTGTACTGCCGTAAGCATTTTGCCTTTAACACCATAGTCAAATAACTTTTTCCACAATAGACTTCGATTGATATTATCATAAGCTTTTTTAAAATCAATGAAAGCGCAAAAGGTTGATAATTTTAACCTTTTTCTTGTATCAATAATACCTGTAAGGGTCGTTAAATGATCAACTGTACTTCTATGTATACGGAAACCGTTTTGCTCATCGACGATTATCTCATTAGCCTCAGCCCAACAACTGATTCGTTTATTCAAAATAAAACAATACATCTTATACATAGAAGAAGCAAGAGAAATACCCCTGTATGATATAGGATTTCTAGGATCTAACTTAGATGATTTTGGTATAGGGTTAATTATACAATTGCCCCATTGTGAAGGAATTTTACCATTATTAAAACAAACATTAAAAAGAGCATGTAAAAAAGAACGCTTGTATCATTTTTAAGTGATTCGGAGGGTATTCCATCTAAACCACATGCTTTTCCGGACTTTGCAGAATCTATTGCTTCTTTTATCTCCATCAATGTAATAGGTAAATTGAAAGCTAATGACATATCATCAGTATTTTATACCTAATCAACAATAAATCAGTCAACCATATCGGATAATTTACTTGGATTCCCGTACTTGACATCGACTCAACCGGGTCAGTGTAAAAATTATCGTTTTCAGTTTATACTCATTACATATTCAACATGTCCAGGTCAATATTTACGGAGTATAATTATATGAAAACACGTGAGCTCCTTTATCAGAGAAACTAGTTGTGCGTGCGATATTAACGCAGACTTACGGTAATATAGCTAACCCAACTAAACTGTTTCTAATATAACCCTTGCTCGTAGAGCCTATGGAGACACAGCACTGTCCACGGTATTTAGAGAAAAAAAAGAAGCAAATACTACTATACTGGCAACAAACCCGCTGCCTAATACGATCATTTGTTGCTTCAAATCTCTAATACGATCAATTGTTACTTCAATACTAGCATTCTTTAGTCCGCTAATCGGTTACAGATTTATTCTGATCTTCTGTAAAACTTTCAATTAATAACCATTCTAAGATTTTGCAGACCCTATATAAAGATTTAAACCTTTTTCAAAACATCATACTCAGATATTGTGGTAAATATTATACGGAATTTAGCACACGTTATATTGCTTTGAATATTGAAGGTAAAGGTGAGAAATGTTGAGAATTTGTATTTCCTTCTTTTCCTACAATGTTTTCTTGCCACTAATTCTTGTAGTTAGTCAAATTTTCTCCAAATGGTTTTGTTAAAGGATCAAACGGTCTTAAAGATGAAATAATGTCGTCACTCATTGATTAATATATTGTTACCTCACAATAATGCATATGATCCCTCTGAGTCTACATATTTATATCCTCCATATACTTTATATACAGTAATAGAAGAGGTTGGTAAGAAGATCTCTTGGCTCTTCCTATTTCGTTTAGCGGAATAACTTACACAGCCAATCATTAATTCCATCACGGCCGTCGGTGCAGGGACTAGTTTTCCCCTTTTCTCTCAAAAGAAAAGTGGAAAACATGGCCGTTGCGCCCGCCACCGTCTAGAATTTTCTATAACAAGATTTTGACTGTCACTCACAGTAAAAAATATGAAATGTCAAGGTGACATATAGGCACATAGGGCTGGGTGTTTTCTTCAGTTTTCTGCTCTCTTTTATTGTAAAAAATTGTTAGCCTACATAACACATGTCACTATAATAAAATCAAAGTGCTGTCAGCACTGTAGATTGGGCATCACTGAGAAATTGATATTGTGACAAAAGGACAATATGCTGATTTTCAAAATTGCCCCATTCTCTATTCGATGGTTTTTAAGCATTTTCTATGAAGCGAGTAAAAAGGCGTCATCGTTTGGAAAATGGTCAATCAATGTGTAGGCAAACGTGCATAGGTGATAAAAACAAGTTGAATGTACACCCTTCAGGTGAATCCAAAGGTGAGGCTGTTTGGGAAAAGGAAATGTTACACTTTACCGGATTTTACATTAAATCAACATGTTGAATTATTCTTATTCTTAGCCAATCAGGATAATACCAACTACGGACCCATTATAGAGGCTTAGCCTTACTGATCTCTGATCTGCAACTCGGTCTGCAAACATATTTCGATTAAATAGAATGCACTTGTTCATTGGATCAAATGATCAGTCTAAGAACAGTATATGTGGTAAAAATGTTAAAATTCTACAAAACGGCAAAACTAAGACGATGATTTTACTTTGATTAACATAATTTTAAATCACAGTGTTTATACCCTATAGCCTCGAACCATTCGTCCTTTTCCAAACAAGACATTGCTGTGAAGCAAATAATATGAAACATACAAAGATAACCGGAAATTTCTTCTTTGTCCCAATGTTTTCTGTGCTTCATTGTACATAACATGATTTCATCTTTATCGTCACCCGTTTCGTCGTCTGCAACTCTTTCTAATTTGAACCACTCTAAGATATTGTCGTTTGGAAGAGCCTTTAACCCTTTCCCAAACAAGACCTGGTTTTGACGTCATTAATAGAAAAGGCTTGGGAAAACATTGAGGCAAAAGAAGAAACTGCTGATAACCAGCAGTTTCTCCTTTTGCCTCAATATTTTCTTGGCTATATCACACACAATTTCAATCATTGTTAACCTCCATTTTGTTGTCTGCAGTAGCTTTTGAATTGGATCACCCTAAATTTTGCCGTTTGGGAAAGGGTTAACACACTGAGTTAAAAAAAACAATAAAGATAAAGCGATCAATGCAGAATAAATCCTTAACCCAATTTCAAGCAAATAAATCGTTACTTTGTTTGGTCTTTCTGAGAAGAAAATATTGTGGGAAATGAAGAACTAGCTTTTCACAACCATTTCTTCATTTTCTACCATGTTTTCCAAACACATAATATTTCATGGGAACCTAAAGGTGTCAGAATATAGGAATGGGTAAAGCGCACACATTGTATCTAGTGAATGGGCTAAGATGGCAGTGGGCTACAGTGGCAGTGTCAAGTAGTGACCCAGTTAAACATCTGGCAATGCATTCACTGGTAAACGACCATTGAAAGTCAGAGCAGTAATATTGTAACTATATGGAATTTATCTGA
Organism: Fragum sueziense; assembly: GCA_963680895.1. NCBI lineage: Eukaryota > Metazoa > Mollusca > Bivalvia > Cardiida > Cardiidae > Fragum > Fragum sueziense. The sequence continues at coordinate 46,332,964 of OY804601.1, read as the reverse complement.
GAGTTACACTATTTTGCTTTCAAGCTGTTTACTCAACGGATAAGATTGTAAAAACGATGAAAATACTAATAGGCATTTAATTTAAGGGAAAATTTCATCAAATGTAATTATTAACCCTCTCCTTATTTGTCGCAAAAGTGAAAGAGATGAAAAACTTTGAAGATATTGACTGATAAAGGATGTTTCTGTGGTGTTTGAAATAACATAGTTTGGCTTGAACACATAGCTCAGCGGGTTAGGGTTAGAACGTAGTGTCTGGAGTGATGTCTGGAGTGAAAAACTGGTTATAATAGATTGGGCTATAAATAGCTCAATCTAAAAAAAACTTACTTTTTTGAGTAAACGAAATGACGCCATTTCATGGTCATTAATCCATAACCACACACTGACTCTTTTTGACTCCCCTAAAACAAAGGGCTAGGGAAAACATTGTGGAAAATGAAGAAATTTCTTGTGACAAGTAATTTCTTCATTTTCCACAATATTTTCTACACAAAAAGACCAAAAAAGTTTAATTTTCGTTCATTTGAAATTATCGTCTGCAACTACTTTGAATTTGGACCAGTCTAAAAATTTGTCATTCAGGAAAGGGTTAAAGTCCATTTCTGGCTTATTTCAACCATGTAGAATCGGTGAAAAAAATTAATCCAAGTCTGTATGGTACTGATGGAATCAGATTGGGTCAATGTAGGCTATAAATTACGAATTTTATAAAAAATATATAACGAAACATTGTTTGATAATTATGTTATTTTATCCCCCCCCCCAAAAAAAAAAAAAAATAAAAAAATAAAAAAAATCTCTAAACACGAACGTTATTGGAAATCACCAGGAGAAAAGATAAAATGATTACCCGCAATTTGCCTAGAATATGATTTAACAAATTTTGTATTTACAATAATATCGTCGTCTGTGACTGTTTAACCCTTTCCCGAATGGCGCAAATTGAAACTATTTCAATTGTTCAGCATTCTTTCTCTTTTGCAAATGTCCATAGGTCTTGTTTGTGAAAGGATCAAAATCGGCTGGCCTGCAATTTAATCGTTTTGGAGAGATGTAAAAATAGCAATAACATTGAAAAAGGCGTATTTTAATGAAACCTCTTTTTCATTTAAATCACAAATACATACTCATGCAATTATTTCGTGAAAAAAGGTCAGGATAACCAATACGCAAACAAATGAAACAGTTTGCTTTCGGGTAATTATCTAATAAACTAACAAATTAATATCAATTACTATAAATCAAACGAAAGTAAAGGGTTTATCGCAAAGCTATTGTAAGTGCTATAAATTCTATCTCCACCTACAGTAGTCTTGCACAGTTTTAATTTTGCGGTAATCCCTGAATGTGTGACTGTTACCTTAGAAACCGATAAGAATTGAAACCAACCGATTGCCTTTTCGCCGCCCCAAACGACAAAGTGCCTTTTTACTTGTCGAATTAAATTGGACATTGTGCTTTGTCTTAGCATAGCCCTCATGTAATTTTACCATGGCGTGTAACTAACAGGTTTGTGTATCGAGTGAGCTACACCACGGCGAAATGTGTGTACTTATTTTGACTCATTGAACAGGTTAATCGAGGTTACAATGAATTTCCGTAATTCTACGAGTATTTTACGGAAACGTCCGATTACACGAATTGTTGCGTAGTTAGAATAGTTCGAAGTCAAAAAGAGAAGTTGATAGTTTTCGTACTTATGAGCTAACTGCTGCATTGTTTTGATAAAACAATTAGGAAATGAAAATCTATTTACGATGATTATGTTATTTGAGCAATTTTGAATTGCTCAAGGGCAGGTCAACTTTTTCGCGGCGGACTCAGACAAACGACTATGCGGCGGCCAGATGATATCGAAAACCTCGTATCTGCAGATAAAACAAAGCCGCAGATACGAGATTTTCTCGAGATTTTCGTAGAAAAGCGATACAAGCGTTGCGTAGCTATAGTTAGGAAAATCTCAAAGAGATTTCCCGACCTAAAAATCTCAAAGAGATTTCCCGACCTAAAAATGATATACAGACAGACTGATCAACTTCAAAATTACAATATGTCTGCTTTCGAAATTGGTTAAACTCAATTCCGTAACATTTTTTAGAAATAATATCCAAATTTCAAAAGTGCCGAATATTCGCGTTTTCTTCATTTGTTTCAATGTTTGCCGAAACGGTTTCTCTCAGAGACGTCAACACCAGGCCCGGCTTGTTTGTAAAAAGCTAAACTGATAAAAAAAGAAACACAAGACTTTTACAAAAAATATTGATGACCAAACAAAATGTTTGTATAGTCCAGCCACAATAACCCGGGACATCTGCGTATGTAATGACCCCACTTCAGTAATGTTTTCCTAAGACGACCAGCTAACGGAATTGGCACACTAAAAGTAAGTTGTCTCGGATTAATTTTGCTGGACTATGATTGTAATTGTTTTTGTTACTGTTGTTTAGCCACGTGATTCCCCATTGTGGTGAACACCAGCTAAAATGAGAACACCAAAAAAGCCCATGACTTAGACCCGGTGGACCTATGTTTAGAACATTAAAACGACCAAAGTACATCTAATTTCATAATATTTACGGTTTTTTTTCTGTATTTTTCAGACAAAGATAATTACACTAAAAAGCTACCCGCAGCCCAAAGATGTACGCATTAGCGTTTAGAAACACGATTGTCCTGACTGTTATAGCAATATGTACGGCAGCCAGCATAACGAACGAAGAACTTGCGAAGGTAAGGGCCTACCCAATCCGTTAAAAAAAACGACGCTAACTACGAAGTAACATCTGACAGGCACCCGTTTAGGGTCATCTTCCATGACCTTTTCTTCTGACCAATCAAATAAATGTCTTCAAGATTCTAAGAACGATTAAATCCGAAGATTTTAGTGCATAGCAACGTGTTTACATGTGCTTACCATGGAAAACCATAGAAAACAAGAGATTTTTAGTTTTATTTAAATAGATAATGACTGAAGTCACTGGGTCTTTGAAGGTGACCTTAAACTGGTGACTGTCAGAATGATGTTACTGTGTGAATTATGGCGAAATATGATTTTAATCAAATTGGGGCTTACTCCTGTTTAATCATTTCTAATGCTCTAAGCTAAAAAATTCCAGCCATCATTAGATACCAACCGATTTGTGCATTTCGCATTCTAACTTTGCCGTCTTCCGTAACAACGGAAATTGACGAGGGTTCGTATTTCGATTGAAAAAATCCACATAATCTCGTCAGATTTAGTTGCCACGGATGACGTCTTTGCATCAATGTTTTTGTATGTAATGATGGTTGAATACTTTAAACCTTTCCCAAATAAGACATTGTTTAGATATCCGCAGTAGAAATAGCATTGGAAAATATTGAGACAAAAGAAGAAAATGCTAATAACCAGTATTTTCTGATTTTTACCTAAAACATTTCTGGGCTATTTTGCACACAAATACTTCATTTTTCAACAACCATTTTTTCATCTTAGAACACATTTTTTGTCGTTTGGCAAAGGTTTACTCTTTTCCATGACAAGACATGGTACTGATCTATGTTTTCAATGTTTTTTTAGAATCATTTTAGGTTTTCCAAAAATTGATCCCAGCCGACAAGAAAAACGACAAAAATCCAGAGCGTTTTCTGGTCATTTGGGATTCATTTTTGGGAAATGTAAATGGGTCATTTAAAAAAAAATGCACTTTTTAATGACAGTAAAGATAAAAATGAACAAGTTACGGGCAATGTTGGTGATTTTAACAGACTTATGATCACCAATTTCACTTTATCTAAAAATACGCTATTTTGCAATTATAAATGGATAAATATTCAAAGACTAACAGTTACTATGTACACAAAAAGGCGAGTCACAAAACCCAAAAGTAACTTTTTCATGTAGAATACACAGAAAAGTGCACACTTTTTTTAAATTGACCCAAATGACATTTTCAAATGAGCCATACATCTTAGGAAAGAGTTCCATACACGCATAAAACTGCTTGAAAATACATGTAGATGCATAAATAAAAGAAGTTATTGCAAACTGTCTTTCAAACTGAAGCGGGGCTTATTTTTGTATTTGTTATCCATCCCATGATACATAATCCCACCGCGGTAATCACGGTGGAAATTATGCATCATGGGATTGATAACGACTACGGACAAAATAGCTTCGATTCTGGTAAGATATTTTGCAGTTACTGTCTTATTTCTGCGTCAAAAGATTTGTTGCATATACCCCGCCTTATTCAGCTCTTTCATCAGATGCATGACTTATTAGAAAACTCTTGGTACTTTTCCTTAAATATTGTTCCATTCGACTTTGTGCAATAACTCTTTTATTTCAGAGTCAATTTCAAGTGGTTTGTTGTATGAACCGCTTCTCACTGAGCCATTTCTTCAGATGTTTCACTTAATTGGAAACTAAACTTTTGCAAAAAATGATCCCAACCGACAAGGAAAACGATTTGATTTTCTTTTCGTTATTGTGGTCGTTTGGACCAATTTTTGGAAATAGTGCAAGGGTTCCACAAGAAAGTCATATATCTGATGAAAGATCTCAGTAAGAAGGGATACATGCAAAAAAACAAAAACAATTGGAAATTGACGCAGAAATAAAAAAAAAAAGTTATTATACTAGTAGCGGGACAAATTTGTCCGTAGTCGTTATCTAAACCATGATGGACAATCTCCACCGTGTATGATAATAACGGACGTTTGCATACATGCATTCAGTTGACAAACATCTCTACACGTCGACGTTTGTGCTTATTTTATCTATAGATGAATTGTTCAAGCTGCACACTCGGATGAGGGGCTTTGGTGAAATAGATAAAATTAATCCTTACTTTTTTTCTTTTATTTATTTTTTAACAAAATATGTTTATTTTCATTTTAGAATCAAAACGATCGACCACTTTACCTTAGTACATCGTTATTTATCCGCGGTTCTGAGTTAAGCTTCTCAATGAATAATCCACTCGGTCTGACGATTTTTTTTTCTATTCTTAGAAAAACTATTTAATTCATCAAAGGATGGGTTGCAAGAAGTGCTCAAAAATAGAATTTCTTTAAATACAAAAAAACGACTGATAGGATTACATAATATCTTTAATTTTTACGTGTAAAAGGTCTGAATATGGCTTATTTTTGGAAGTGGCAAATTGACATAAGAATCAGTTAATTTCTACTTTGAAGTTTAATAACCTTTTCTTTATTTATCGTATCAAAATGCAATTTTGCATGTACTTTCAATGGACAAATGACATAACATTTTAGGAAGCATTAATCGTACAAGTAATTTCGTTTTTATTTTCTGTCTTCGTTCTTCTGTCAATTTCTTGTTGCAAGCCATCCTTACACGTGTAATTACACATGGTGCAAACAAATAGCAATATTTAGTGTGACAGTTGCAACGGCTCCTTATCGTATTTTTGTATTTGCGACGATGAACATACATGTATTTGTTCAAGTCAAAATCAATGAAGTTTTGTTCTTGTTCTTTTTCATGAAAATGGTAAATAATCAACGGTAGAGACTGTGTCTTGCCTTTTAGTCGTTGACTAGAGAGATACGATGCGTTACATTAGCTAGCATTACTTGTTTGAGAAGATCTCTAATTCAATTGATAAATCCGAGTTGCTGTTCCCCCTGTGATAGCCCTATCGCAGCATTTCGCCACCAAAGTGCATTGGGAATATACTGTTGGTGGGAGGTCAAAACCCCGTAACTACAGCTTGAAAAAGCTGTAGTTATGAGGTTTTAACCTTCTATCGACGATACGTCTCATCTATAATCAGTTTACAGCAGGACGAACCATTAGGGTAAGGCATAAAACAGCCCCATAACCTTATCCAAAACGACAGCATTTTGGGGTGGTCCAATTTGAAAGCTGACGTAGACGTCAAAATGGATGTTATTAAAGTACGAATATGAAAGAACTCAGCATGTTCTTCTTTTGTCTTAATGTTTCCCCAGGCATTTTAGGGATATCAAAACCAGACTTTGTTTGGGAAAGGAATAAAACTATCCCCGTTTTTCTGTTTATCCCTGTCCCAAACAAAACATTGTATTTATAAAGCGTTCCTAGTAGATTATAAATTCTATCGTGACAAAAGTGATGCAAAATAAGCAAACGCTGACAATACAATAACTGTCACATTTTATATACAAAAATCTTACGCTTATCAGCACCGATTTGTCGTCTGCGGCAGCTTTTTCAATGGGGTGCTATCAAATGTATTTTGACGTTTGGTAAAGGGTTAACCCATCCCAAACAATGACTCTTTTAACTCCCCTAAAGAAAAAGGTTTTGGAAAACATTGTTGAAAATGAAGAAATTGCTTGTGAAAAGCTAATTCTTCCTTTCTCACTCTGTTTTATCCAAAAAAAAGACCTTAAAAATTTACATTTCATTCACATAAAATTGTCGTCTGGAAATTCTTTCAATTTGGACGGGTCTTAAAGTTTGACGTTAAGTAAAGGGTTAAATGTAGAATGATGGACTGGATCGAGTATAGAGGTTTGTAAGAAACCTTTTAGACAATTGTTGATCTTTACTCATGAATTTTTGATAGTATGTACGACACTAATGCCATCATCCTTTCGATTTATTGTAATAGTACAATCGGTATAGGTCCCTGTAAATGACCTGACTAAAGATAGTGCTCTGCAAGGTAATTTATTTAGACCTATACATTTTATTGCCTTCTTGCTTTAGTAACCGACTCGATTTTAAACTTATGTTAATTTATTTCGTTTTTTTAAAGATAAATATACAAAATGAACGAAATCATCGTTTTATAGATAAGAAATATCTTTAAAGATCAATGTATCCTTTTGAGCCTCTTTCAATGATTAATCGTCTGTGACAGTAACTTTACCAACAAAAGATTGAAAAAAAAATGTTGATAGTTTTTAACCAGTTTCTATTTTAAGCATATAATAACATTTTCGAATCGAAACATAGTCTACTGAGTTTAAAGAGATATAACATTCCAATTTCATTTTTTTAAAGTATATCTTGATGCCAAGATTGTTATTCAAATGTGAATAAAAGCTAACAAATTTTTGAGTTGTTGCTTATAAGCGAAAACACACCTTTAAAGTTAAGACAGAACTGACAAATTCCATCTAAACTGCGATATACATCAATTCGTTCGATTCTAACACGAAAATAGATATTTTGCTTATACGGCGCAATACTTTGGCTTGAAATTTTCAGGAATTTCATGAAAAAACATATGCTCTTCCTGATAAAAATTAAAGTACATTTTACGAAATTAATTTCTGTGAAATGTCACTTTAATTTTAGTTTTTAGTACTGTCTGTAACGCGCTGTGCTGAAAATAATCGCTATCAGTTGGTTTGTCAAAACTAAAACAAAAATAAAATGTTACAAAAACTAAAATAGTATGCCACATAAGCTCAGTTTTGTTAAAAAGTAATGCCACAGTAAAAAAAAGGGCATATTAAGATCTTAGTGATTATTTCAACCCTCATTTTGATTCGAGCTCGAAACTCGTTAAATTCATAATTTCAGTATTGTCTCATTTTATTCAATATTACAAATGGAACGTATGCGATAATTAATGTCGATGCAACGTTGACGAGATTAACTTCTTCTTAAGCATGGGTCATTTGACAATAATAATCTTACAGATAATTTAGTGCGTAGATGCGCTTAGTAATTGGTATCTATCAAATGATCGACACCAAGAAAGTAGTATAAAAAGAGGGGGTTACATATCTATATATTAACCTACATGTATTATATGGTTGTTAATAATCTTGTGGCTCATATGAAACCATAGCTGGATTGTTAGAAGTTATTGCGAAAGAATCGTGGCCAAATTTAATTTACTATTTAGAGCTACAGATAAGACGGTGTGATGGGTTTTCTAAATACAATATTTCTTTTAATGTTCATCAAACCCCACGTCTAGAGGATTCAAATGAGTACCCACGCACGGATTTAAAATGATAAAATTAGAGTACATTCACCCCCTTTTATCTGTTGTTCTGTGAATAAATTATTTAATCTATTTGTAAGTCAATGCTTAAAGTGACATTTCACAATTATTTTTATATTAATTTTACTTTTATTCTTTCTGAAAGAGCATCTTTTTTTATGAAAATTCTGAAAATTTCAAGTCAAAATATTGAACCGTTTACGAGAAATATATAGATATGACGTCGCGCACGGTATTGCGGTACTAAAATGTAACGTCAAACTAGCGAACGTCAACTGCGTAACTTTAAGTTTTTGCGTAGATGGTTGTGTTGTGCTTTTAATGGTTACTCTCTTCATAATCTGATCTGATTTATGAAGACAGGACCACGTTTTAAGAAATACTCCACAGCTTCCATCTTTTGTATTTCTATAGCTATTACGCCACTTTAATTCGTTCTTTTTTCATCTTAAAAATGCGCCAATGAGATAATTTCAAGATTACGCCAAATAAAAAGTTTACGTTTATAAATTTTCTGTCCACAAGAAAAAAATTGAATATCTTATATACGTTTCGTTATTTTGCGTCGAAATTTTGATATGATCAACAAGAAAAAAACGGTATTTCCACATTGAAATTAAATGTTTGTATGAATAAGAGAACTTGTATTTTTCAAAGTCTAAAGTGTAAAAAAGTAGAGTTTTCAACTACAAGAAACAATTTCTGTCCACACGCATTTTATATAATAATTGTTTCGTTTATTATGCTAACTGATTTTCTTCCATATATTATAGAAATAGAGAAAAATGGTATTTTTCATATCAAGTTTGGTTGCATTTGAGTCATTAATTAACAAAATATTCAACAAAATTGTCATTTTTTCTGCGACGTAATTTTTATTGTTACACTGCGATTTTTGGTAAACAAACTGGGCTAATTTGAGTTATGTACGTAGAAATTTTATTTCCGTTCGGCAAAACAGTCTACAGCATTTCCACAGTCACAAAATATATTTTTCCATGTGTTTGACGTTACTTTATTTCAAAATTGTTTATAAATAGCCGTCGCTCTTGAACATTTATGTTACATGTTACACGCGATTTTTCGCCGAATTTACGAACTAAAATTCTTTCTATCAAATTTATACAAAATAAGAACTTGAAATGAGTATAACATTGAAAAATATCACGGCTTTACGCTTATTTTGATATATAACAAAGTTAAGAGAACGAAAACGATTCCTACAAAATTCAGTTATGAATCGCGCAGGGTAGCGTTTTTTGAAAAGTGACGCAATACCGTGCGCGACGTCTATACATATATTTGTGCTAAAATTAAATAAATTGTTGTGGACAACAGTTCAGATTTATATAGAATTTGTCATTTCTGTCTAAACTTTAAAGGCATATTTTTCGCTTATAACAACTTCAAAAAACTGATAGCATTTCTACACATTAGAATAAACAATCTTTGCATCAAGACATACTTTTAAAAAAATGAAATAAATCTGAAATGTCACTCAATGACAAGTTCTTCATTACGATGCAGTATTGTTGTGTTATTGTTATATAAATAGATCTAACTTTGCGGTTCATAAACCCCATGACAACCGACTAAAAGCCATGTGTGAGTCACTTTCAAAATACGGCGTTTGGTTCTGTCAGTTCTAGCAATATGACCTTTAATAAAATATCATATGGTACGAGATCATTCTGAAGTACAATGCAATTCGTTTGATTATCGTTTATTCATGCGTGGTGTCCACAAATTTTGAGACACCCCTATTATTATGTTCATTTTTGAAATGCGACATCTGGTTGACACTTGTTAAGACTGATCCGTTTCTCGAAATGGTATTACTTCATGGACCTCCCAGAAGGTCTCTCTTTAAGATTGACGGGTCACATAGTACAACCATAATAAGTCATAATGCTCATTTATAGTTTGTATGATCTGACCAATGCAAATAGTTGATGCTAAAATGAAAGTCACATATCTATCAGAATCAATCATAAGAAAGTGTGTCAAATTTCGATTTCACGTAAATTTATGTTTAACCCTTTCCCAAAAAAAGACCTGGTTTTGACGTCCCTAGTAGAAAATGATTGGGACAACATTGGACCAAAGAAGAAAATGCTGATGATCAGCATTTTCTTCTTTTGCCTCAATATTTCCTGACAAAATTGCACATAAATCAAATCTTTATTATCATCATCGTTATCATTCATTTATTTGTCTGCAGTAGCTTTTAAATGGACCACCCTAAAATTCTGTAGTCTGATAAAAGACTAACGCGCCTAACTAGATTTTTTCTATGTGTATTCGTCAGATTCTGGATGATTCACAGCGAAGTGTTGTTGTTCCTAATCTGGGCGAATATGATGCTGATCTACGACTGGACAGTTTGAGAGACAAACTAAGAACATTTGGTAGTCTCGAAGCAGATAATGACGATCTTTATCCGGACCAAGACGCCCCACTAGTCGCGGACGGGGTAAGCAAACGACCATTCTGCAATGGATTTACTGGATGCGGACGTATACATGGCAAACGATCATCTTCCTCTCTTCTTGAAAAGCTTCAGATTTCTGACTCGAACCAAATACCCATGGAAACAACCGTCGTCAAACGTCCGTTTTGTAACGGATTTTTTGGTTGTGGTAACCCTGGCAAAAGACTAGTGTTTCGCAATTTTGTCAAGCCAAAAGTCTACAATGTACCACGTTCAGATCCTCGCAAACGATTCTTCTGTAATCCAGGGGCCTTTGGTTGTTCGAACAGAGTCAAGAGATCAGCACGACAATCTATACCTTCTTCTAAATCTGATGGCATCTTGAGCTAGACGTGCTGATATGTGCATGACTTCGACTTCTATACAGCTTCTTGTTATATCTAACTCTAGAAGTGAAATTGCATGAGGTTTCATAGATGTGATAATTATTATAATCATTTGTTGCATGAACAATATCTTTCAGCTCTTTAAGCATGGTTACTCTTTAACCCTTCCCAGATGACAAAATTATTGGGCTAGCCGCATCAAAAACTGCCACAAATGACAAAATGGAAGTTATTTAAGAAAACAATTGTGTAAAATATGGCATAGAAAATATTGAGACAAAAGGAGAAACTGCTGGTTATCAGCAGTTTCTTCTTTTGTTTCAATGTTTTCCCATGCCTTTTCTATTAGGGACGTCAAAACCAGGTCTTGTTTTGGAAAGGGTTTAACTAATTATGGATGAAACAAAAGACTATCTAGTGTTACTTCTCTTTTTCTTGATTAAAAGTAAAGAAATTTTGTAAAGAAATTTTGTACTTTAAAGACATAAACCTTTCTCATGACACCTTTGGTGAAAACGTTCCGCCACCTTAAGTGTCTACGTTCCAGCTTTCTTAAATAAACCATTTGACACTTTTGCATTCATCCAACAATCTACATGGATAATCATTCCGACAGATTTGTTGTTTTAATTACATTTGATGTTACATTTGGGGTGTTAGTGATCGATTTGGTGTGTACTGTGTTAGTCTTTATCGAACTAAGAAATATTTGGCAAACTTTGCAAATGAAAATACAAAATGTATACCAACAGAAAAATCTTCTTTGTTGTCATGAATGTAAATACGAAAGGTAATGCCATTTTACAACCTGATTATAGGACGTGTTGTTCTTATCTTATATTCGTTCACCTTTTAGCTATGACAATGATTATTTTAAAACGCAATTCATCCGATTTTAGATCTATTTCCTTTTAAGTTTTCATTTTTTAATGCATTTTCTGTCTATGATTTTATTCATCGAAATCGACTAAGAAGTAAACTTCATAATAAGTTTGACATCTTTTTCATCTAAATAGTTTATCATTACAAATCTTACAGTGTTACTATAGTGTTAGGAAGAACTTCTACGTGATGCACGACTAAAATACTATATAATCTTCTTCAAAGTTATTTGTGTACCATGTATTAACAATATCTAGCTTCAATGTATTGGATCGATTGTTCATGTAATCACGTGATTTTTGTATGAAATTAATTTAGCGGAACTCCAGAGCTGTACCGTGTGTACAAAGAGACGAAGAATGCACGTAGGTAGGTACGAAACATTATTTGTGACCCGTCACGCTAAAAGGGACCTCATCAGAGGTCAATAAATCCAAAGTTTGACAAACTTATCAGACTCAGCACAGGTCAACCAGATCCCATTTGTGAAAAAGGAACCTATAGTAAGATAGGAAAAACATTCCAGATTCAGAAAAGTACATAAAAGTGAAAAATATCGGCCCTAATCTGGCTGCGCGGACTGCGCAGACTGACTAGGGTCGATATGTTTTACAAAACCCATAAGGTCCCTTTTAGCGGGATGGTTCACATTTGTATTTTATAACGAAATAATTACTTCAGTTCTGAGCTGATCTACGAAGAAACTTGATGAAGAGAACATAATAATTAGAAACTAAAATAGAAGTGTTAAAGAAAAGAAAGATTTCAGGTATAGAAAAGAGCTACTCATGCCCTTTCTTCAAATATCTCGTAATTACAACTGCATGTAGTTTAAAGTTGCAGTATTGATGTTTTGGAGAAAAAGTAACATCGTATCAACAAAATAATCTAAGGCGACAAGACCTGGATCTGTTATAAATAAAATCTTGAACAGATCACTCGAATAAATTAGAAGGAATAAATTAATGGGTATAGTTGTCTTTATATAGAAGAAAGACTTGGCGATAAGCAGATTAGAATTCAAGCGCCTTGCCCATACAGCATTCGAGGTCAACATTTGAGACCAAGATAAGACATGGCCACACATAGTCTGATCAAGACCAAAACAGATTCTTTCTGTTTAAGCTATTCCCACAAAATGACCCTATTTGATTCTCTGCAACAAAATGACTTTGAAAGAAATTGTGGGAATTGAAGAAATTGCTTGTGACGAGCAATTTCTTTTAAATTTCCCAACTTGTTTCTACCGAAAAATGCAGGACTTTATTTATACTTGAAATTGTCATCTACAACCTCTTAGAATAAGGACAATCTTAACATTTTTTTGTTTGGCAATGGGTTAGAAGCTTCTATAACATCTGTCGGAAAAGCATTATGTATTTCAGCACACGTCGATCTGATATCCGTTTTGACATCACCGCAATCTGGGTTCCTTTCACCAACGTGTTATTATATGACTATGATTTCACGATTGGAACTCATTTTCATATTATCATCTATGTTTTCTTAGCATACAGTATACAGTATTACCAGTATTATGATACAGTATTTACCAGCGAGTATGTACAAGAAAAAAATACATGTACGTGTTTTCCTAGGATAGAATGGAACACGGCCATTGTTGTAGCTTAATAAAATTACATGTGACCTTTTAGAGCCAGACAGAATCGTAAATGCATTTTATCCTTCCATTATCTAATTCGATGTACATGATGGTACATTTACGACCTTAATTTGTCGAATTGTGTGTGTTTGTTTATAAATATATTAAGATTTCTTTTATCATTTCAAAAAAAAAACAGCAGATCTCGGAGATGTAAACAGAATGTCCTTACAATTTTGCGCGCACGCTTTCAAAAATAATTCTTCAGGACTCTGTTACTTTGCCGAAAATATTCATTGCCATTTTGTTTATCACCGCCTTTATTTATGCCATATATGTGTTTGCCATATCGAAACATTGTACATGTATACCAACTGTTGAAAATTAACTTATATCCAAGAATCAGGAATATTTATTCACCGTGTGATTTTCAAACTATCGTGAGTTCGAGCTATGGTTAAACTGATTAAACCTCGTGATGACGTCTACAATTGCATGTGCCATCGTGAGCTGTAACTACAACGAGACACAGCAATACATAAACAAAGAAGAGCAACTTAACCATCGCCACCAGGAAAACTGGTAAGTTAGTGTTTTGAATTTAAAGTGGTGCAACTTTGTTCAGTCTCGATTTAGGATGTATGGCTTCACATCCGCTTTAACATTTGTCATATCCGGCTAAATATGAAGAAACTTGAATCAATCAAAAATTTAAAAAAAGGTATCTTTCTTAAAATGTTAAAGATCTAAAACAGTTTACGAAGACTAAATGGCGTTGCACTACGTTAAATACTGTTTACTGTTTAATTAGTATAGCCGAATGCCTTCTTAAAACAAGTGGTTCTTTTAAACACATATTACTTATTTTTCTTATGCTTTGAGAATCGTACATAATGCTGTCATATAGTGTTTGCCGTTTGGAAGTAAACAATTATTCAATGTTTATAAACATCTATATCAACAACTCCGGTATTTATGTGACAGTCAAGCTCAGTCCATCGAATATCTGTGACCTTTCGCTGATTCTAGTGAAAACATGTATCTTTGGGAATATCTCCCTTGTGGTTTTCTTTTATTTAGAAACAATCCGATCGTATGTACCTCTGAGCATAGAAAGTCACATAAATATTTTTGGGGCACCTACTAGATATGTGTGGCACGTATTAATTATTATGTTATACATGTATACAAACTCGACTTCTTCAAACTACAGTTGGTGCCACATCGTATAGCACGTCTTTATATTTTGTGTAATGTTCAATTACATTTGAACAAAACGTAAACATACGTTCTTGCGCCAACAATACACAACACAAATGTCATGCACCTTTCATATGAGTGACTTTTTTGCATTTCTAATAAAAACGTTTAATCTGTATTCCAAATAATTACATGCGTATTTTGTCAGAAAAAATATTCTTAACGTGAAACTCAAAATTCCATTGTGTATTTCAGTACTTAAGAAATATAACATTAATCTCTAGACACAGTTGTTTAAGGGGTAAAAAACAACATTACTTATTTATACGTATATCAAAATTATCATGTCATACATGTTAAAAAAAACAGGTCAAGAATTGGCATTTCAAATTCAACTCTTTTCATATCAGCATTTGAAACTGTAATTGTAAATGTTTTAAAGTATTTTCTATATAACGCTGTTCGATAACGCAAGTATTCCAAGAAAATGACGTTTTGTACTAGTTTTTGTCAACAACTTGAACTATGTTTATTATTTATCTTCAGGATATTAACATAGAGATAGGAATAGACGATACTAGGTCAAATCTACTACACAACATTCTGAGAGCACAAAGTATGCATCTAGTTTTGGTTGAGCCAGATGCTGTCGCTCCAAAGAAATCAAAACGATGGTACGAAAAAAACGCCTTTGCTGATCTTTCAAGAGCAACCCGCGGAGATTTTGAAGATCCAGTATCACAAACCGAAGACTGGATACTGCCAAACAGTTTAGATACACGCTCGTTCGGGCGACCCCAACCGTGGATGTTTCCGACAGGCGTGACTATACCTTCAATAAGATCAGAAAATCAGGACTTAGACAGGAACGTTAGATTCCCACAAATGAATCCATGGCTGTTCCCAGACGGAGTCAAAATACCTTCTGTAAAGTCCACGGAAACAAACGTTGTTAAACGTCCGTTTTGCAACGGCTATTTTGGTTGCGGTCATGGCAAAAGACTGATTCCTGACTTGGACAGAAACGTGAGATTCCCACAAATGAATCCATGGATGTTTCCAAACGGAATCAAAATACCAACCGTAAGATCAGCACGTAGTAGTTCAGGCAACTTAATCGAATCTCGACGATTCTGGTTATCTCCATCAGATGTTAAGATACCAGCAGTGCGGTCGACGTACGAGTCAAGTTATTTAGACGCAATTGCACCATCTGAGGTACAAAACGCTCCACTGACCGACGATAGGACCGATGATAGGGAAAACACACGATCATTCATATTTGACACAGCCGTTGTCAAACGTCCGTTTTGCAACGGTTATTTTGGGTGTGGTCATGGCAAAAGACTTGTATCTCGAAATTTTGAAAAGTTCAAAATCTACAATGATTACACTGCAGTAAAACCAACTGACCAGAGGAATGTTTTGATAAACCCGACCGCGTTGTCACCAGACAGTCAACAATATCGACAGAAAAGGATGAAAAGGGCGGTGAAAGGCAGTTTGCTGTTGTCCAAAGTTATGCCTATCGACATCAAAACAATCTGGAGAAAGTCTGGAGCTAAAAAGAGTACAATCGAAGAAAAGTCCAAGAAAGCACTTCTCCGCCACCAACAATGCCCTGCCGGAGATTACTCGTGCATTTACGGAAAACGTTCACCATCAACTCGTGCCATGCTGAATAAAGACTTGATAATGTAGGACAACATTAGTGTAGGTGCGTTCTTTATGGCGAGATTGCTTAAGATGTCAATTCTGTAGAAACAATATGAGAGAAGATTGACAAAGTTGTTCCGAATGTTCCATAATTCATATACAGAAGTTTCCGAATGTTCCGATATATATATATATATATATATATATATATATATATATATATATATATATATATATATATATATATATATATATATATATATATATATATATATATATATATATATATATATATATATATATATATATATATATATATATATATATATATATATATATATATATATATATATATATATATATATATATATATATATATATATATATATATATATATATATATATATATATATATATATATATATATATATATATATATATATATATATATATATATATATATATATATATATATATATACAAATGACGTCATTTGTATTAAGTATGGAGCATTCGGAACACCTGTGTCAGAATTTCAGTTTTGAAGAGGCTTTATCTTAAACATCTTAAGAGTGTTAAAGAGCGCGCCTCTGGTCTTAATTTGTGTTGTCCGTCAGTGAAACTTGAATATTCCCGAATCGACTCGCAAATATTTAGATACAGGGTAGACTTACAGGGTGAATATAATCAATGTGAATCAAGTAGCACAATAATAATTCAATAATTCTGTTAATAAATGACCGATTTGAAAAACGTTAAAGCATGGAAACGCGGGAGACACCAGTGAGTTGCAGGGTGTTGTGGGTCTATTAAATTACACCTGGTAAAACATTTTTAACGAGGAAACGAAATTTACGCTGCTGGTAATTAGCTTTTGTAATAATTACATTTCACAATGCATTCTACAGTATATTGTCTTTTTCCTTTCCAAACATCGCAGCAAAAGCTAAAAATGAACTGCAGTTAGGAGAAGTAGAATTAGAATCGCAATTATACTTAGATAACAGAACCATTGATAACTTCATACTTTTTTATTTTATTTATTTCACGCCTATCTGTCTTTTTATCATAAATGAATAAGATTACAAATTACTTCCTTTCTTCATTTTTCTAATAAAGATTTTGGGCAACATATATATAATATACTGAAACAAAAAAGAAACGCAACTTCATTTTCAATTTCTTCTTACGCAAAGACATCAAATCAGATTTAAACAAAACTTAATACATTTAAAGCAATAAAATTTCATCTTGTAAAGTTCACAAAATCTTGTTGGTAGTCAATTTCATTAGTAAGAAAACACCCAGTTTAAACCGCGCGTCAACACAATATGACAAAAAAATTGGACGGAGGTCGAAAAAAACAATCTGTTTCGTTCAATTTGGTCTGATATTTGACTGTTGTGAAGTCCAAACGAGTTATTAGCGGTCTCCGTTGCAGTCTTAAACCTATCCCGTAGGTGGGGTTAACGTGATTATTCGGTCCTGCCTTGACGCCATATCTCTTGCACGTCCGCCTCGTGCTCAATCGGTTGTGGTCCAATTGAGAGCCAACAACGTAAACAGTCAAAATGCGTCGATTTTTTGCCCCATCAATGTCTTACGACAACATTTTTTAACCTTTTCCACCAACAACATCTGTACTGTTTTAGGCGCTGGTTTTGGCCTAGCCTCACTATGTGTAGCGTGGTGAAAAGTGTGTGAACGCTTTGCCATCTTCTTTGTCTATGTTCTAGCTTATGTTTGATGAAAATTTGTTTTGATAGTAGTCATCTAGAAAACACGGCAGGGGATAATCAGTTTTTAACAATTTACCACGTATCACGTGATGAATGTACGACATCTGAAGAAAATGGCACTGTTTTTATGCGTATGGATGCAAATATATTAAAAAAGTACTCAACAGCCATTAAAAACATATTTTGTCGAAAATATTATGAAAAATTTGGCTTGCGTATCTTTTTTGTCCTAGTATATAATAATTGATTCGCGGGTGATTTTATAGTGTATCTATAATGGTTTTACCGCGTATTTCCTGATTGTTTTCGTCGAGTATTTGCAGTCCTGGTAATAGACTGCACAGAGAAGCACAAAGCGCTGCGACCTTACGACAGGTTTCTCTTGGGTCATGGGTCTCTTAGAAAAATGTTTGAAAATGCAAAACATGGACAAATTTGAAATCATTCGAAAACAATTCAATATCGCCCTTTCCTTACTATCCTAATTAAATAGAGGAGTTCGCGAGCCACATATCCTCTTGATTTTCTCGGCTCGATATTTCCATCCTTATCTGGATCTATTTCTCGAGAACATCGCATTTATCATTAATAAGATCACATTTTGTTTTACTTTCCAAGATGTTTGAAGTCAATAATGGCATACGTTACCCACATTATACTTTAACCTTTCTACACACAGCTTATCAGTCTCACAACCTTACCTCTGTGACTTCAAGAACTAGATTAGTATGATGCCATCAATGCGTCATAAGTGTCACTCATAATTATCCAAAAGCAGCGATTACGTACTCAGACACATACATGTACTTAAACCGTGATAATCTACAAGTGACGCGTTTGCAGGCTCGATCCAAATAAATATATCTAAATATATTTGTCAGTGGTTTAATAGCCACTATTATTACCATTATTTCTTTGATATCGAATAACGATTGGATAACAAACTCTAGTTGAGTTCGCGACAAAGTGCGATCATTGGAAAGAGGATAGATACATCATAACATATAAAATATGACTTCGCCGAATAGAATATCACTTGGTTTTATACAATGCTGGCTAAGTACCAAGATGACCAATTGTTTGACTGGAAAAGGGTATGTATTTCAATATTCAGTTAGTATATTACAAAACAATAACAGAAAATACTGGTGTATGGGGCTGTACTTTTCAATCTAGCTGTTTATTTCCAGGCATGTAAAATCGCATTAGATACGAGGGACGGTCGGAAAGTAGTTGGACTTTTCGTGCTGCTGTCTCTCCATTTGCAACTCTATAAACACATTATATATTGGCGGAATCTACATCCATTTGCCAATAACGTGGTCAGTTTATTTTCAAAGATAGTTGTATATATACAATATTCTGTCCACTTATATGTGATAGGGGTTTACTGTACCATAGGCAATTTGTTAGAGGAACAACAAGGGTAACTCAAACAAACGAACATTCTAATCATTTTAATCGCGAAGAAGTTAAGTTTTTGAACTACATTATTACTGGAGATTAAATGTGGGTTAATAATTCCGAACTTGGGATAAAAACTCAGTCAAAGCAGCCATGAAAACGAGCTGGTTCCCCACCCATGAAAAGATTAAGATGTTACCTTCGGCTGGTAATCATGTTTGTTGCTTTTGGGGATTAACGAGGATTGATAGTTAGTCATTTCATGTCAAATGGTAAAAACTGTCATTGCCAAGTAAAATTCTGAAGTAACTCATAAAAAACAAACAATAAATGCTGAAGTAAACGCGTCCCAGATTAGCAAAGAAAAATGTTTTCTACTTCACGATTACGCACGCTCCCATACCACCGCATCTACATTGGAGAATTATCAACTATTACCCATGACAAAAGTTGTTTTACTCTTCTTATAGCCCAGACCCTACCCCATATGACTCTTATTTGTGTCTAGAACTGATGAAAATGCTTGCTGGGAAGAAATTTGAGACCAGGGCGCCTTTGATACCGGTGGTTACACAGTACCTTATACAGTGGGTCTACGTCATGGTTGATAGCGGGAAAAGTAAAGCTCCTACTAACATGGCAAAAATGCATAGACATAGATGGACAATTTGTTTAAACAGTGTAGAAAGAATTTTGTTAAAAAGTTAAATGGTTTTAGAGAACTAGTCAAAAGTCCAACTACTTTCCGACCGTCCCTCGTAAATATTGCATTTGATGTAAGGTTTATGGTTATATATGTATATGCAAAGCAAAGCATAATTGTTCGTATTTGTATTCTATTTTAATAATTGAAATACTGATAACCTATCCTAAAAGTGTAATTATAATGGTGTATGCCTTTTACATGATTATAATGGTGTATACATTGTTTAATCAATCTTAGATTTAGATACATTTACAAAACAGACATGAACAGTATAGAAATCACGACGTAAATTTGACGAATTTAATTAAGTTTCCTCTTACGTTGAATTAAGATTTTGTCGACCATTTCAAATGTTAGGTTCTTACCATAAGGCCTTTTTAAAACAAATGATACATCAAAACGCTATGTTATATAAATAATACTTATTCAAAATTTGTACATGCAATGTTTTCTTTCTATTCTTATTCAGGTTGTTCAGTTCGGAAAAGGAACAGACGGGGAGTCATATCTACAAAACAGTGTTCCCGTGACGCAAAGCACCCTTCGTCTTCCCATGAAACGATACATCTACATCGCGCCAAAGCGATGGTATGAAAAGGATGCATTTAGCGACCTACGACGAGCTCGTAGAGAATTTGATTATTCTACATCAAATTCAAATGACTGGCTGACAGAGCAAGACTCAAACCCACGCCCTACTAGACCCCAGTACTGGATATCACCTAACGTCGTGAAGATACCACCCATTAGATCATCAAATAGGAATCTAGATATAGGCGCTCGTTCAATACAACCATGGATGATTCCCCACCGAACACAAACACCTTATGAAGTATATGCAAGTCGTCCAGCAGACGATAAAACCGACTTCAACACAATTCTTCACTGGATGAAACCAGGTGTCAAAATACCAATTATGAGATCGCCAGAAGGTACTGTGAATTCTCGTCAAAGTGAAGGTCAATTTGATCGTCCTTCCATCCTGCCTGTTAAATCGAAAAGATTGTGGGGTACTGAAGACGAATTAAAAATCGAACTACCTACGGGTATTACGGGTCATTTCTCCTTGCTTTGCAAGAAACGCTCTTTAATCAAGCCCACTGTATCTAAGAGATTGTGGCCTGGCGAAGACGAATTAATAATCGCACCACCTACCGATATACAAAGTTATTTCCCATCGCCTTGCAAGAAACGCTCGTCGAATGAGGTCCCAACCATGGCATCGCAAATCAAACAACTAGGGGATGATTCTTTAAGCCTCATGGGTTCATTTGATCGTCTCTCCACCCAGCCGATGGTGTCGAAGAGATCGTGGCCTAACGAAAACGAATTAATGATCGCACCACCTACCGATGTACAAGGTATATTTCCATCACCTTGTAAGAAACGCACGCCGTTCAGAATTGCCAAATCGACATCACAATTTGAACCACTAGAAGCGTATGCTATGGACGCAGTGGATTCATCAAACATCCGTAACAGGGGAGGGGAACACGGATTAAACAGACGCATTCTTCTGTCCGAAATTGATCCACTTCAGATCCGAAGAGACATTAGAATGCCGGTCATGAGTAAAGACCTTACAAGAAGAGGGCCCAAGATGTCATTCCCACGACAACAAGCCTGTCCAGATGGTACTGTTAGGTGCCTGTTTAAAAATAGTACCGTAATCGTACAGAACCAAAGAAAGTAAGGAAGCTAAAGAAAAACATCTTTATTATTCAAGTTTACCTTGACAATATTACAAATATACTCACCGTCATAAGAAAGTAGCCACTTTTCAAAAAGCTATATTTTTTAAAATTCTTTGCGTGTTTTTATTTTTACACATTCATACGCATTCCCGGTGGTTTCTTTTCGCACCTCAATGATTAAATGCTTTAAACATGTCCGGAAAGATGTTTAGTTGTAATATGGGTTCAAAACAGTATTTTAGGATACAGAGTTCAGTTTTGTTTACTTACAGCTGTCATTTTCTGCATAAGTTGACGCTGTTGAAACACCAACAAAAGTCCCATTTCAATTTTACAGAAAACCATTCCGTTGAATTGATAGAGGTCTATGAAAATTTAGCACTACCAGTATAGCATGTCTCAATATTATAAGTTTGATAATAACCGGAAGTGGCTGATGAGTAAAGTGAAGGGAAACATTTTCCGATTTAGGAACTTGCTAAAGACCGAAGAGAAACAAAGTTTCAATGAATAGAGCATTTGAGAGGCAATTGGGGGTTGGTTGGGCTAAAACCGGAAACCGCCATTTTGCAAGGGTCTTGGGTGTAATGAAAATCACTTATTAGTAACTAAGCATTTTGAATAAAAACAGTATCATAAACACATATCCTTATTCATTTTTGTCTCTTTTCTAGCCCTATATAAGGCCGTGAATTTTAGTAGTGTGTTCCGTATCAGTTACGGATTTCCTGGAACTACCACCAAGCTACCTATAGCTAATAGGATAGTTCGACTGTTTTCGGTACTTTCACGAAAACATTTTTACTTGCCTTGTTGCAATGTTTTGTATTCACTTCGATACGTTCATGAATAATCTTAAAATTGCCAACCATTTGCATAAGACAAGTGGCTACTTTCTTATGACGGGGAGTATATACATGTATCATAGACTGATTTAGGATCAATGTTGAGCGATAACTCCGTTTATAATGTTACAAAAAGTGTCTAAGAGTACAGGAAACAAAATATTAATAGTATATATGCGTGTTTGATAAAATTAAACGTACGAAAAAGCATGATGATTCTTGTTACTAGACTTGATAGGAAGGTTTAAGCAAAAAACAAAACAACATAAAAACATGAATATATATTACTGAGTCTTGGTGTAACAATATTATTTACGATATTTAGGGCCTGGTCAGATTCAATTCCGAGTCAACGTCTCGTTCAAAATAATGTTGTATGCATTTTTTTTTTCCTTTTTTTTCACACGGATATTTGGATATTTGGATCGACTCTACTATCGTACCAATAGCAGTGTAAGTATATGAAATATTTGAATACTGGTAATACATGTATATTTACTACAATTATCAATTTTGTGAATGATTTAAGCATGGAGAATAACAATAAATTGTATTTCATCTGCTGCAAGCTTATAAATGGTTATTTCGTATGCAAGGCATAAATGTTCATTTATCTGTGTTCTGTTGTAGGCTTTTTAATACTGGTAAACTATATGCAATGCTAATGGTGTCATTATGGTGTTATAATGGTGTTAGATTTCAATATACTTGTATACATCACTTCATTGATTTATTTATTCTGTAAAACAAATGAACTGATGAACAGTCTAGAAATCACAAAGAAAATTTTCTCACTTGAACTCTCTCGTTGAAGTAATTTTTTGTCGACCATCTGCTTGATATGTAATGGCATGTTCTTAAGTAATGTAAGGTAATGATAATTTTAAGATAATGGATCAAAACATTCTTTAACATTAATATGCACCCATATTAAAGCTGTGCATGTAATGTTTTTGTTTCTCTTTATCTAGGACATTCACGTAGAAAAAGAAGCGGATGAAGATTCCTATCTAATCAACAGTTTTCCCGTGGAACAAAGCACCATTCGTCTTCCCATGAAACAATACATGTACATTGCACCAAAACGATGGTATGAAAAGGATGCATTTAAAGACCTGCGAAGAACGAGTAGAGGATTTGACGATTCTACAGTAAATCTAAATGAGTTTTTGATAGAACATGACTTAAATCTGCGTCCCACTGGACCCCAGTACTGGATATCCCCTAACGACGTGAAGATACCACCCATTAGATCAGCAAATAGGGATCTTGCTCTAGGCGCTCGCTCCATACAACCATGGATGAGTCCCCATCGAGCACTTACCCCGTATGAAGTGTATGCAAGCCGCCCATCGGACGATAATACCGACGTCAACACCATTCTTTACTGGATGAAACCAGGTGTCAAAATACCAATTATCAGATCGACAGAAGGTGATGTGTATTCTCGTCAAAGTAAAGGTTCATTTGATAGTCCTTCCACCCGGCCTGTTGTGTCGAAGAGCTTGTGGAGTAGCGAAAACGATCTAATAGTCCCACCACCTACCTATGTACAAGATTATTACCCATCGCCTTACAAGAAACGCTTGCCGATCGAGGATGCAACCATGTCATCACAAAACAAACGAGTAAGCGATGATGCTTTAAACCCGATAATTTCATTTTATCTGCCTTCCACCCAGCCCATGGCATCGAAGAGATCGTCATGTAACGAAGGCCAACTGATTATCGCACCACCAACCGATGTACAAGGTTATTCCTCGTCGCCTTGCAAGAAACGCACGCTGAATGGGGTTGCAACCATGTCATCACAATTCAAACAGCTGGGTGACGATGCGTTAAACCCGGTGGATGCATCAAACATGGAAATTAGAGGCGGATTGAACCGGCGTCTCCTTTTGTCCGTAATTGATCCACTTCAGATCGGAAGAACCACAAGAATGCCGGTCATGAGAAGCGATCAGACAAATGGAGGGTCTAAGATGGAACATCTACGACTTCAGGCGTGTGGCGGTTCGTGGAAATGTCAGTTCAAACAAACAAAGAAGCCGAAGAAACAAAAGAAAGGAAATAGACTCAGGAAGATTGACCAAATGTGCCCAGACGGTACTTGGAATTGCCAATACGAGGTGAAAACTAAAAAGTATGGATAAAGCAAAAGTAAATAAAAACTTGTTAATGTAGACTCTACATACATCTTATTTAGTAGCGCGAAAATGGGATTTTATGGCAGTCGATGCCTACTTGAATCAAAATAACCTGCACATGCGCGTAGCACAATCAAACTTTATTATATTCTGCATTGTCGTCTTTTAAAATACTTAAAATACAATTCGTTGGTGGGGAGTCAAAACCTCGTAACTTCAGCTTGAAAAAGCTGGAGTTACGAGATTTTGACTTCCCATTGACGAATTGCATGACAGAATGTCGAATACTTATCGAACAACATTTATTTCGCATGCTTATTTATATCCAAGTTGGTCTCAAATGCAGCGAGGTTCCATATCAGCCCATCCTGAATATAATAAATGAGTATCGAAAAGAAGGTGAAATTCGTATGTAATTATATGGCATTAAAATTACAAAAAGACATTGTCATCATTGAGACGAAAAGAAAAGTTTCCAACTTCATTAATGGTTTGTCTTCACCAGATGGACTTATATAGAAAGATTAAACCCCAAATTATTATATCTCGTCGGTACTATTGCAAAACCGCGTAACTCCAGCCTAATTAAAGCTGGAGTTACGAGGTTTTGCAATAGCATCGGCGAATTATACTCATACACTGACTGAGTCAACTAGATTGTATCTTCGCACGCCAAAGGTGAAATCTACAACATAATAATATATAATGTCTGTATTCACCCTTGACCGGTTTATTCCTATTTTCTTGGTGTCTCATGAAGTAATCATCGTTGCCAAAAAGATGACTCGCCTCGTCTTGTTATGTGTAAAAAATTCATGGCAACGGGTAGAAAAATGTATAGCATTTGCAATTCAAAAATGATAAGAAAAGCATAATTTTCTTTTACATACATTTACTGCAACAGACCGCATGTTTGAATTCTGATTCGACAAACTACTATACTTGCAATAACTCGACCAAAAAAAGCAGCTAAACTTTACCTCGTATATATGGCTCAGAACGCGAAAGAGAACGTGCATTAATGACATCATCAATTATAATTTAGAACGCGACGTTTGATTGGTTGCTACTGCATAACAACCAGCAGGACAACCGCTAGGCGGCGTGTCGCGATACTAAGAAATTCGGACTGAATCCGTCAAGGGTGAATTCGAACGAAGGTGGGTTCTACATTGGCTAGCGAAGATGTTTACATGTGATACCCGTACTACTTCCATACAGAAAGGCCACACTGAATGCACCAACTATTCACATTATATTGTTACACTCCGAAATGATGCAGCACAAGAAAACGCATCATTTGTTGTTGAAATTACGCTTCTTTTAATACTCAAATTTAAAAGAAATGACAAGCAGAGAGCGTACTGGAACGAAAGAAGTAAATTAAGTGAAGAAGGGGAAAGGTGACAGACTACAATTAGATAGGTATTATTATGACCCTTTCGAAGAAAATGGGGGTATGTTGTTTTGCAAGTGTCGGTCGGTCGGTCGGTCGGAAGGTCGGTCGGTCGGTCGGTCGGTCCGTAGGTCGGTCGGTCTGTCCGTAGACCAAACCTTGTCCGGAGCATAACTCAAAAAGTATGTAAGGTAGAATCATGAAACTTCATAGGTGGATAGATCTCATTATGGAGAGGTGCAGTGCACAAGAACCATAACTCTGCCGATCAAATTTTTTGAGTTATTGCCCTTTGTTGATTTTATAACTTGATTCTTGTCCGGAGCATAACTCAAAAAGTATGTAAGGTACAATCATGAAACTTTGCAGGTGGATAGATCTCATTATGGAGAGGTGCAGTGCACAAGAACCGTAACTCTGCTGATCAAATGTTTTAAGTTATTGCCCTTTGTTGATTTTCAAACTTGATTCTTGTCCAGAGCATAACTCAAAAACTATGTTAGGTAGAATCATGAAACTTTACAGGTGGATAGATCTCATTATGGAGAGGTGCAGTGCACAAGAACCGTAACTCTGCCAATCAATTTCTTAGAGTTATTGCCCTTTGTTGATTTTTACACTTAATTCTTAACCTTGCCCATATCTCGTGTCCTTTTACACATACAGCCTTGATATCTCACACATAGATACCTCCTATCAACATCGTTCACATTTTACCATGACCTTGGACCTTGTGACCTTGACCTTGGAGTTTGACCTACTTTAAAAACAATTAAACCCGGCATATATCTCATGACCTTTTACAAATACAGCCTTGATATTTCACACATGGACACATCTTACCAAGACTTTTCACAATTGACCATGGCCTTGGACTTTGTGACCTTGACCTTGGAGTTTGACCTACTTTTAAAAAACTTTAACCTGGCGATATATCATGTCCATTTACACATACAGCCTTGATATTTGACACATGGAAACCTCCGACCTAGACCTATCACATACGACTATGACCTTAGACAATGTGACCTTGACCTTGGAGTTTGACCTACTTTTAAAAAAAATAAACTGGGCCTATATCTTATGTGCTATTACACATACAGCCTTGGTATTTCACACATGGACACATCTTACCAAGACCTTTCACATTTGACCATGACCTTGGACCTTGTGACCTTGACCTTGGACTTTGACCTACTTTAAAAAAACTTTAACCTAGACGATATATCATGTCCTTTTACACATACAGCCTTGATATTTGACACATGGACACCTACGACCAAGACCTTTCACATTTGACCATGACCTTGGACCTTGTGACCTTGACCTTGGTGTTTGACCTACTTTAATAATTATACATTTACCTGGCCTATATTTCATGTCATTTTACATATACAGCCTTGATATTTCACACATGGTCACTTCCAATCAAGATATTTCACTTTTGACCATGACCTTGGACCTTGACCTTGGAGTTTGACCTACTTTTAGAAATATTTAACCTAGCCTTTATCTTATGTCCTATTACACCTACAGCCTTGATATTTCACACATAGACACCTCCTACCAAAACCTTTCACATTTGACCATGACCTTGAATATTGCAACCTTGACCTTGGAGTTTGACCTACTTTTAAAAAGACTGAAACCAGGCATATATATCATGTCCTTTTACACCTACAGCCTTGATATTTCACACATGGACACCTCCAACCAAGACCTTTCACATTTGACCATGACCTTGACCTTGGTATTTGGCCTACTTTTAAAAACTTTAACCTGGCCTATGTTTCATTTTACTTTTACATATACAGCTTTGATATTTCACACATAGACACCTCCTACCAAGACCTTTCATATTTGACCATGACCTTGGACCTTGTTACTTGACCTTGGACTTTGCCCTACATCAAATGTAGGCCCTTGAGGGGGCATATATGTTTTACAAACATCTCTTGTTATACTAGTATCGCTGCTTTTCAACAAAAACCTCATAACTGCAGCTTAAACCAAGCTGAAGTTACGAGGATTTTTGTTGAAAAGTGACGCATTATAAATCTATTTTTTTTATTGATTTCAGTCACACCGTTTCGACTGGAGCATCTTTATCATTGTCTTGAGTCTTTTTTTCTCACCAATACTAGATCTATCACAAAATCTGAGTTTTAACCCTTTCCCAAACAAGACCTGGTTTTGACGTCTCTAATAGAAAGGGCATAGGAAAACATTGAGACAAAAGAAGAAACTGCTGATAATCAGCAGTTTCTCCTTTTGCCTCAATGTTTTCTTTGTCACATTTTACACAAATCCTATCTTTAATAACATCCATTTTGTCATTTGTGGCAGTTGTTGAAGTGGATCACCCTAAAATTTTGCCGTTTGGGAAAGGGTTAAGCTGCACATCCCACGTCGGTTTACACAAAATGTAAAAATGTAAACCTATGTTGTGGGTATTCATTTGAATCGACTTGAGTACCCACAACATAGTGTTTGATGAACAGTACAAGAACAATTGCATTTTGAAAGCGATGACCCCGCTTTTAGCTATGCGAAGTATTTCCTTTCTTCTTGATTCCAAGCATTACGATATACCATGCAACTGTTCCTTCTTGTCCGTCTCGTTGATCTGATACTTAAACTATCTAGCCTTGACCCCTTAAGCTTTGACCTCTTGACCTATTTTCTTACCGTCTTTTCGCTAAGTAGTATACTATTAGATCTTATGAATATGGCTTGGTAGAAAATAGGCAAATGTAGTATTAAAATTCTCAGTCTTCTCTCAAAACTATATTCAACTTCGTCGGTGTTATGGCATGTTCGTCGACATCTATTTTGAAATCTGCAGGAGCTTTCAATTTAGACCACTCTAACAAATTTTTGTTTTGGGGAAATGGTTCATAGATTCTTTGTATAATAAATCACAGAAAATGTTGATATAAAAGGATGAATGAAATGCTGGCTATCAGTATTGTCTTCTTTTGCCTCAGGGTTTTCAATGAAAACAATAAGATTTAAATGACGTGCCAACTGCGATCTTTTGACTTTGGATGGTGTCTGCAGGGTATGATTGTTTTTATGTCTTTGATAATAAAGCTAAAAGCTTTTAAAACACTTTTGTCCAAATGTATACGATTAAAGTCCGGCGCATGATGTTGATCAGTAAACTGTTATAATATAGACAGATTTACGAAAAAGCTAGTTTTTACATTCATTCTGTAAATCAAACAAACCAAACAGTCTTAAACACGGTGAGGATTGTGCATGATGGGATGGATAACGAATACGGACAAATTCGCCTCGCTTCAGGTAAGAAATTGTGCAATAATTTTCTTGTTTCTGCGTCAATTTTCAAGCGGTTTATTGCATGTACCCCGCTTTACTGAGCTCTTTCCTCAGATATATGACTTAATTGTAGAATCTTTGTACTTTGTCCAAAAATTGATCCCAACCGATCAGAAAAACGACAAAAAATCCAGGTCATTTTCCTAGTCGGTTGGGATCGATTTTTGAGAAAAGTACAAGGAGTTTCCCAATAAGTAATACATCAGAGAAAAGGGCTCAGTAAGACGGAGTACATGCAACAAACTGCATGAAAATTGATGCTAAAATAAGAAAGTTATGGCACAAATCGTCGGTGTAAATGCAAAACCTCGTATGTCGATTGGTGCGATTTTCAAAGTACAAACTTGTGTGCACATGTAGACGATTCTCGCAGGTTTTGAGATATTTTTACTGATCAGTATTATTGACACATTATTTGTGAACAATATGTCCAAATTTCAAGTCAGACATTTCAGTTTGGGAAAAGTTACTACACTTTTTTCCCTCCCCTTTGAAATTTTCCAAAACCGAGATACGAGGTTTTGCATTTACAACGACGAAATGCTTACCTGAAGCGTGGTTAATTTGGCCGTAGTCGTTACCATTTCGCTTGGTCGGTTGGGACAATATTTTGGAAAAAGTACCACGAGTTATCTAATATGTCGTACATCCGATGAAAGAGCTCGGTAAGGCGGGATACATGGAACAAACCTTTTGAAAATTGACGCACAAGTAAGGAAGTTATTGCAAAAAATCTTACAAGAATCGAGTTTATTTTGTCCGTATTCGTTATCCATCCCATCATGCACAATCCCCACCGTGTTATAATTACGAAGAAAATGTCAATGACGAATTGACTAACTTTATTTCAAAATGGAAAGTCTCTGTTGTATTATGATTTGTTCTTAATACCTTTTAAAGGATTTAAAAAAAATTCTTTAGCATAAATGCATACTCTTATATATAAGATTTTAGAATGTAGCGTTTTTTACTTCTTATACAGATTCACTTAAGAAAGGAAACGCACATGGAATCTTACCCACATAACAGTTTTCCCGAGACTCGCAACCCTGTCCTTCTTCCCATCATACCACACATGTACGTCACGCCAATACGGTGGTATAAAAAGGGTGCATTTGACCGGGCGTCCATCAAGATGGAGCCGTCCAGCGATATAAACGATCAGTTCCGGTTATCTAACAAGAAACGAACGGCGATAAAAACTTTGTCAATGACGTCACTATATAGGCAAAATGATGTTAATGCCAGAGATCCGACGGATGTACTTAATTATATCCGTAACCAGGATGGACAAAGGAAATTTAATCAACGGCTAAAGGTAGCCGGAGCTGAGCCATTCAGGAGAGCCATGGAAATGCGGATCGTGAGAAACGAGCCTGCCAGAGCAGGATCCAAGTTAGTATATAAACGACTAAAAAGCTGTCATGGTCCTACAGTTCTTGGTTGTGCGTATCAGACGGAGAAAACAAGCACAAAAACAGAGCAGAAACTAAGGGAAGTAAGAAAACGACGTAAAAGATCTTTAGGTCCCCAAACATGCCCTGATGGTTCTTTTGGTTGCGTGTACGAACCATTATAATAGACAGAGCGAAGGCATCATTAAGAACTTTTTACCCTAAATAAAGTTTGGGTTTATTTTAATAAATAGTACTTATGACAAAAAACGCCAGCCCTGCGTTCAGTAAGACAAAACGTAAGCTAACATGGCCGTTTCATTCTGAATACTTGGTCAATTCTGTGAAATTTGTGTCAAAGAAGTTGCGACTATTGCTAATGTTAGCTAACGTTTTGTCTACTGAACGCAGCCCTGGTCTGTGTTGTATCGTCGCTTTTCAACGAAAGCCTCGTAACTGCAGCTAATTCTAAGCTGCAGTTACGAGGTTTCCGTTAAAAAAAGCGATATACATGACGACACTCGTTATGCCGGACCATTGAAAATTTGTGCTATGACTTATCCGAAGTTTTGTTTTATTCTGAGTTGATAGAAACGAGAAAACTCTCATTTCTTTTAATCCTGTGATTATTTCTATTTTTATTCATTGATTTATTCGTTTTCCGAAGCAATTTTGTTGTTTGTTTCTTCCCTTTGATAACAGGGTCCAATTTTTGCCTGAAAAAATCCGGAATTCTTGATAAACGATATCGAGATAACTATTGTCAACCGTACTGAATATTTATTTTCTTTCTTGTCAAACTTATCTGTGTTGACAGGAAAATTGTTACATATTTCAGATATTAATAATAATAGTGATAAAAGAATTGAAATCTTTTTCCAAGTCATTGTCCAGAATTTACCAACTCGTGTACTGTATTGTCGCTATTCAACAAAAACCTCGTCTATTTCCTAGGCAATGACAATTAGATATTCTAAAACAAATTATTATTTATTCTGACATTAAGTTTATTGTCTGAAATAATGCATGCAAAATTTGGTATAATTGCCTGGGCAAACAAACAAGCTCAACCTTTACCATTTGTTGGCCATATATAACCATTTACTGATTTATCATCCCAACAGTTATTAGTTGTTGGTGTATCCAGGGTGTTCCTGTGGTTTTAAAATATAACAACCTATCATCAGAAACCAAACACTACTTGCATCTTCGGGCGGCATGCATGACAACAGAGGTCGACGATATATACCCTCGTCCATTTCCGGGCGTCATCCGTGGCAACGGACATTGACGAGGATATTCCTCGTCAATTTCCGTTCCCACGGATGACGTCCGAAGATACACGGAAAGTTTTGTAGTTAATAATGGGTTGTAATCTTAAGTCACTGTGTCAGTATATAAGTGCTTTTAAAGATGCGTCAAATGTAAACCGTTACTGTCAATGTGACTCCATATCACCGATCTCGTATATGACTATAGAACACAATGATTCCTTTCAACGAAAACCTCGTAATGCAGCTTAAAACAAACTGCAGTTACGAGGTTTTCGTTGAAAAGCAACGATAATCGCATGTATGAGAATGGGTGATCATTAAGGTACGGTTATTCATCGATGATTAGATACCAAACGCTTCGTACATTTTCGGGTTTCATCTAGAGCAACGGAAACTGACGATGGTATACATCGTCAATTTCAGTTGCCACGGATGAGACCTGTAAGTCGCCGAGGCCGGGTATACCATTATCAATTTCCGTTGCCATCGATGACGCCCGAAGTTTCACGAAGTGTGTTTGGTATCTAATGATGGGTGGAATGCCTTAAACTAAAGATATCTATCTGAAATGCGGATTCCAACGACATGCCTAGATTACGTACGTACAGTGAAAACATAAGAATTGTGAAGAGAAGTGTGTTGGGAAAACGCATCTCTAAAATCTAGGATCTCACGAGCAAGAACTTATTTCCAATGTAAGTTTATTCATTTTTTTAAGAATTATATTCTGGCAGAGGGGTATGTGATTTTAGATGTTCTAGATATTTTAATTCTACATGTTCTTTTCTATGCTGACTTGTTTATCTTAATATTTTA
The DNA here is from genome assembly GCA_963680895.1 of Fragum sueziense. Lineage (NCBI taxonomy): Eukaryota > Metazoa > Mollusca > Bivalvia > Cardiida > Cardiidae > Fragum > Fragum sueziense. The sequence goes on along the minus strand of OY804601.1, from coordinate 46,300,091 downwards.
GATGTGATTTTTTTTTAAAGATAGAAGTGAATTTGCATGAATAACAAAGGCATTTGTTCTGAAAAAAAAAACTCATTTTTGTATACATGTCTTGTTTGAACTATACCAGTTATAGTATTAACGTTTTCTCTATATTTTAATATCTTCCGCTATCAAATTACAGAATAAGAATAAGAATAAGAATAAGAATAAGAATAAGAATATTTAATAATGCTCAATTATACCCATTCGTGGGTTAAAGGCATACATTAAAAACATACATAAACACACAAACACAAATGCAAAAACATCACTTACCCTTTCCTTTTGAAAACAAGTACTGATTTTGACGAGCCTATTCATGGTATTAAGAACCCTTAAGAGAAAAGAAGAAGCTGATAACAAATTTCCTCTTCTCTTTTCAGGGTACATTTATATTTACAGAGACATTAGTAAATCTATTTGCCTGGAACATATTAATCATTGATCTTTAAACAATTGATATTTTGTTGTTTGAAAGGGCTAATAAATGTCATTCAATTAAATACATAACATACACATATGCTGCTTTCAATGAAACATGTGTGCATGGGATAAAGCAACAAATTGTTGGAAGTCATAATTGGTTTGGAGTCCAAAACTTAAACAATTTGACATTCATGGATAAAAGACGCGACAGACTGCATAATTCGCATATTTTTGCTGTTGAACATTCTTGAAAACGTGACATTGTTATCATCACTGTGAATAAAGTCTGTTGTATTCAAATCTTCATATAATACTTGTCTTTGAGCAGAATACTTAGTACAGCTAAATAAAATTACATATCAAATACATGTGCGACATTTTCAAAGATATAATAGTAGTATCAATTAGCTTTCATGTAAATAACATTATTTTCACGGCAAACGTGTTTGGTGGGGTGTGCCTGGTAAAAAAAGAGTTGTTGACGACCAAGCGCATACAGTTTGTAGACTTTACATAAATTTTGCTCTGAGCTTTTAAAATTGGGTGGCCAGCGTGCAAATTTTGTAACTAACACACATTTTGCTTTCAGACTAAATTAGATGACGGCGACCTGCCAAATTTGGACTCTAAACTCGATAATGATGGAGGATCTGAAAAAAGAAATCCGTTTTGTGGAAGGCGAGGGTGTTTCGGAAAACGGGGTCTTCAAAATATGGGCTTTAAATTCAATAATGATGAAGTTGGAATAGGTTATGAAAAAAGAAATCCGTTTTGTGGAAGGCGAGGGTGTTTCGGAAAACGGGGTCTTCAAAATATGGGCTTTAAACTCAATAATGATGAAGTCGGAATAGGTTTTGAAAAAAGACCTTTTTGTGGAAGCCAAGGGTGTTTTGGAAAACGAGGCAAACAAGAACGGTTGGTTGATGGTGACTTTCCAAATATGGACGCTCAGCCCAATTATGATGCCGTTGGAATAGGTTTTGAAAAAAGACCTTTTTGTGGAAGCCAAGGGTGTTTCGGAAAACGAGACAGACAAGAACGCTTTGTTGATGGCGACTTTCCAAATATGGACTCTCAACTCAATTATGATGGCATTGAAAAAGGTTTTGAAAAAAGACCATTTTGTGGAAGCAATGGGTGTCTTGGAAAACGAGACAAACAGGAAAGGCGCAGTTTGTCCAATCAACTGTGTGAACAGCTGAAATGTGACACGAAAAGATTTCTGTGCAACCTTGGCAGATGTGGATCCCAGAAGCGCACGGATGGACTTTTGAGCGATACGTACTGTAAGACCTATACCTGCTCTACTGAGACAAACAAACGTGCAAACGGAGTACCAATGCAGCCTTCTGATCCAATCTACGTCGGAAACGAGCAGGCGTTACAGAATGACGCACAGATAAATGAACACGACAAGGGTGTCCATAACACCTCCAAACAAAATGAAGGTCCTAACGATCCCGGCCGCGGCCATGGCGCAGTTGGTAGGGCATCTGCCTCTCAATCGAGAGGTCTCGGGCTCGATACCCGGCCGCGGCAAATACCCGTACTGACAAAAATATCACCAATCAATGGTTTGATATCGTGAACCTATGTGGGGGAGCAGCTGGAGGCTCGGTTAGGTTGTTGTGGTAGTACTGGTATGAGAGACGACAGGAATCCATAGTTAGGTGCTCCAGTCGCCGATATAACCAAAGTAGTTGAAAACGGCGTAAAACATCAATAAATCAAACCTAACGATCCCCCTTTGAATAACCTAGTGGTCCAACAATAAATAATTCACAGGTTACAAAAATTGTATAGACCCACTCAATTTGCAACTCGACCATTTTTTATGCACCAAATACAATATTTGTGTGTAACTTGACAGTTGCAAATATTCAGAATAGACAAATACATTAACATGTGTCTTTTTGTAGATGTGAAAGTTTGAGTGTTGCGAAAATGTTTTAATAGCCTTAATCGACCTGTACCACGACACGATAACACATTACCCGCCTTTATTATCAAGGAACAAAAAACATTGTTGTTAAAAATTCTAAATATGAGGTTTTTATACTCATTTACAGTTGCATAGGAAATGATGCGAGGTGAAACCGCTTGGTGACCGCTAAAATGTTTCAAAATATAAATCAAGGAGAATTTTCAAACAACTGGTGACTACTGGGTCACTACTAGTACTTCAGACCTGAATAGGATGCATAAAGGACAATGAGCACAAAATTCTTTATTGCATATTTTCTCTTGTAATGGTTTGGCCATACAAATTCTGAGGGCTAGTGTCAGAGATCAGTATTACCCAGATTTTTATATCGGAAAGGCTAAAAGATGTCACTATAATCGCCATTTTGAAACTCTGACTTATCATTTCCTGAACGGGGCCTGCATTACCAATCAGAGCATATACGTGTTCGTTCGACAACATCGAAAAAAGGGCGGCCTGTGCACCGACAAGCCCTGCGTCGGAATCATTCGGAAGAAGTCGAAAACATTCGGCGGTGGAACTTTCCACCGCCGAATGTTTACGACCACGCCCGAATAGGTTCGGATATATAACGCCGCCACTCGAAAGAATCCGATGCTTTATCGGCCGCTCAAAATGGCCGCATTACGGGAATTGTACCTTAAGGCCCGACACTAAAAAATTGTATATTAAAGAGTAAGCTTAAAAACTAATTAGGGTAATAATATGATAACCCTTTTGCAAACGACAAAATTGTAAGTTTGTTCAGATTAGATGAAAAGACTTAACCCATTACCACTCAGTAGCTCTTTTTAACTCCTTGGTCTTGAACACACAGTAACTCTTTTTAACTCCTTTCATTTTCAACCTTAAGAAAGTATGCCAGTCCTTTGAAATTTAAACTTTTCTTTTGTATGATTAGTAAATTTGATTTATTAGCTTTTAAGACCATTAAAGAAAATATGCACTTTGTTCTTTAAAAAAGAGTAATTTGCAATTAAACACGACTGGGGTCTGATAAGTTTTTCAAACTTGCTTGAAAATTACTATGGAAATATATCTAATTAAAATAAATTTTACCTTATTCATTTCCTTAATATTGTATCCTTGTAATAACAAAAAAAATCTTCAAAATATATAAAATAGTTGTTTTATTTCTGTTTGAAGAAAAATTAAATTCCACACCAAACATGAAAGGGTACTGTTCTGCAAAGTCATTTTTTGTTAAAAGGGCTTATTTCATCTGTTCCAAAGTCATATCATTGAAAAGGTATTTAAATTCTCTAAAAACTTTTACATTTATCAAAAATGTAAAAAAATAATCAATTATGCATCTTTTTAACAGTTGTTTTAAGATCAGGTGCAGAAAGGGTTAAAAACCAATAATTCTTATCAGCATCTGTTTTTTTTTTTTTTTTTTTTTTTTTTTTTTTTTTTTTTTTTTTTTTTTTTTTTTTTTGAAACCACCCTTGATTCAACCGTTCTGAGTTGTATTGGTTTAAAATGAAAAACATAATTGTCACTGAAGTCAGTAATCGTTGACAACGTTAGAAAACATCGTAGTTACAGCTTCAACTTACGGCATTTTTAACGTAACAGGCGTTACGTAAATTCGATGGCACAGAAAATGCCGATCATCTCAGTGCTTCAAAAGCCGAGCAACCAGGGACACATTGTTTAAGTTAAATCTTGAATTGACAAGCTTTCGACTAACAATACAAACATGATATGATAGTTGTTAAATGGATGAATAAATGACTTTTGTTGTTTCTTGATATACGTTTCTTGCTTTTTTCCCTTCATAAAACATACAGCTGACACTCATTATAACTATGATGTTGCATGAAATCGGTCAGGAGACTAAATCGCATAATTCTCTTGATTGCTTTGTGACTGAAATATCCTTTTGTCCCCCGTTTCAGCAGTTAGTTCTGTACTGATGTTAGTCTGCACATGCATTTTCTTTTGGTCACACTGAAATGAAACTTCAAGACAATGTATTTAAAGCTACCCAATGGCAAAGATAGAATTACATGTATATTTTATTCAATATACAAGTTGTACAGCTCTGTACTATATTAAAATGTCACGATACGTTTCTCATTCGCCTTAGTATAATTATGTTAAAACAATGACAGATTTGCTGATCGAAATTGTTGCTCTCTAATTCCCAAGAATGGACTTGGTTCAGCAGCGAAGTCACATGATTTTTCAAAGACAATGAAAATTCGTATCAGATTTATCACGTGGTTTGGCTGTACCGACATTCCAATATGGCCGTTTGTGGAGACACCTGACTAACTGCTTTTCTCCGGTTCAACTAAAATGTCGACACATACAATACCGTAACTACTACTACTACCACCAAAAACAACAACAACATTGGCAAGCGACGACGACAACAACAACAAAAACAACAGAATAACATCATCATCAAAAACAACAACAACAACAACATCATCAACAAATTTACATGACCTCTGTAGGTACATGTTCTTGGTAACATTGTATGAACAAACGTAAGTATTGCCTCTTTTTTTTATTCATTCATTATTTTTTGAAATGCGTGATTTTAAATTCTCTTTTCTCTTAACTTATTTACCTTTAACTTTTAGATGTGACTTCTCAAATGTGTCATTACATTCTGAAATTCACAATGTTCTGAAAAATATCTCAATTTCTTACATTTCTTCTGATATGTCTTGTTTGAACTTTACAGTTTACACTTTCCTTGATGATCTGCTTTTTTTCTTCAATTCCCTTTATCTTCTTTTTTCAATTTTCATCAAATGAATACGACATTTTAAAAAGGTCTAGATATATCTTTAACAATTCCAAAATAATCACTATGTCACTAGTGCAGATTGATTTGGAAGCATTCAGAGAAAATGGTGGATGCTTTTAACAGGCATACTCTTGTTTTTGTACAATAACGTAACGTTAGATAATATTTGACTATCTTTTTTATTAGTACTACTTAGTACTGGGAATCATTTTTTCGTCTACATCATTTTGGTTTTATACTAAGGTTTACCTGCCTTGTAAAGGGTTGGAGATCTTTTCTATGACAAGACAAACTAAAATGAATTGTTCCTTTGCTATCCGCGTTGTCATGTCTTTTTCATACCCTTATATTATTTAAGTTTTAATGATTTCCAAAACGACCATATTTAGGGGATTTTAGAGGTTTTTACCAGAAAACAAAACGAATATTACAGAAATTAGAAAATCCACAATTCAAAGAACAGAAAGTCAGTCGGAAAAAATAGACATTAAAATTAATGCTTTTCATCAAAAATTCTCTTTTTAATTAAAGGTATCTAGACTAACAACTTGTAGGGTATTCTAAAACCAGAAAAGCATGTCGTTGCTTTCCTTCGAAAACCTTGTTTTAAGCTGTAATTACGATGTTTTCGTTGTAAAGCGACGACGTCCTATCTTTTTTCAAAACCAAATTGCTCTCTGCAACAGCTCTCAAATTGAACGGCCCTTAAATTTTGATGCTTGAGAAAGGAATTTGCATTAACCTCTCAATATATCTACTAAGTATGCAGATAGTTTGACTGCTTATTAATGACGGTTCTTAACTTATACACTATTTTTCTTTTAGATTAACTCGGATGTGCCGCATGCACCGTTTGGTACCCTGTCTACGAATGACTTATTTGTTCCAGACCTCAAGGATATCGACTTGCAGAACTATCTTAACCGGGTACCACTCTCTACCAAACTGCTGCAACATTCTGTTTTTGACAATGCTGACTTCCCAAATGATGGAGTTCAAATAAGTAATGGTGACATTGAAATAGACTACGAAAAACGAAATTTATTTTGTAACAGACGACGAGGATGCGGTCGAAAACGAGGCAAACGTGAAAGACATGTGACTCTTAGTCTGTCCAATCAAATATGCGAACAGTTGAAATGTGAAACAAAGAGAGTTTTGTGTAACCGAGGCGGCTGTAGATCAAAGCGCGGAGAAGGCATTTTAAGCAAGGTGTACTGCCGGACTCATATTTGTTCTTCCGAGTCAAACAAACGTGAAACTCGTGTACCAATTCAGCCTTCCGAGCCAAATCACTTCAGAAATGACGAACAGACATTGCAGGATGACATGCAGATGACTGGACATGATTCAAACGAACAGAACAGTTTTAACAATGTTTCCAATTCCACCTCCGAACAAAATGAACGATTTAACGCATCTGCTTTGAAAAACTTGCTGGTTCAACTCGTGCAAAAATATTTCTCGAGTCAGGAAAATGGTGATCTTATCAAGAAACTAGACAAACTTTTGTGTGCAAAGTATAAAATTTGTGAAGATGGTGACGATTGCAAATATTCCGAAAGGAAATGACAAAAACTTTAACATTTGCCAACTGTGTGAACGTTTGCGTGTTGTGAAAATGTTGTTTGAAAGCCTCGTCTGTCTAATGTTAACTTTATTTGAATCAGTTTTTGGATATTTTTACATTTATTTTTACATTTTTATTGTATAGGCCTATATACATGCCTTCAACAAAATATTAAAAAGAAATCAGTGTCCCTTAAAAACAAGCTTGGAAACATATAGAGACAAAAGAAGAATTGCGGATCCGGTTAAAATCAGTTTTCTTCTGCATCAAATAAATATTTTCTTTGCTACATTATTTTTACTCAAATCACATCGTCGCTTTTCAACAAAAACATCGTCAAAGCATCTTAGATCAAGCTGCAATTACGAGGTTTCTGTTGAAAATCAGCGATGTTATTATCAAAATAAATGGCGTAGTCTCTGTCTGCAGCAGCTTTCAAAGTGGACCGCCCTAATAGATGGTGGGGAATCACGTGATAAACAATTTCAGAAAATATTCAATAATATAGTTGATATGTCACCGATATGAAAGTTTGAAAGTTCATAGAAGGTGGAAAGAGGCACGGAATTCGATGGTTGTGGTATATCTTTTAAATAGCACGATATAGTGGGGCGCATAACTCATATAATCGTTCAGTTTGTGATACAAGCATGAAATTTGGCATATATATAGTTTCAAGTGTATATTTTCAGAAAAAAGTGCTAGCCACTTGAAATTCAATATGGCGGCCATTTTCTGAGATGACCGCCATCTGAGCATTATAGAGCTTCCCTATGCAATGATATGGCGCACTAAAACCAATAGAAACTTGCATTTTTCATTTCAAACACTCAGACACAAATGCCAAATGTAAAAAAGACAATATTTGTGCGTGAGATGGCAACCAAAATCACATATGGCAGCCATTCAATATAAAGTCCTTCATTTCTATATGAAAATTGCGAATTTACTGCTGGAAAAAATCTTTGATTTGCTTTTTCGACTTATAAGCTCTACTGGCTAATTGTATTATTAAATTTTAAAAAAAATAACTAACTTGATAACAGATGGCAGCCAACCAAGCCCGTGTAATCATTATTTTCTTGCTCTTTCAATCGATTGCCATAGATATCTGCAAATGTAATATGTAGTGTATATCAGTTTGGTGAGACAATTAATTTAGAGCCACAGAACCTACTATAATAAGTATATATATAGTTTCAAGTGTATATTTTCAGAAAAAAGTGCTAGCCACTTGAAATTCAATACGGCGGCCATTTTCTGAGATGGCCGCCACCTGGGCATTATAGAGCTTCCCTGTGTAATGATATGATGCACTAAAACTAATATAAACTTTTCATTTTTCATTTCAAACACTCAGACATAAATGCCAGGTGTAAAAAAGACATTATTTGTGCTTGAGATGGCAACCAAAATCTCATACGGCTGCCATACAATATTCTTCATTTTTTATATGAAAATTGCGATTTTACCACTGGAAAAAATCTTTGACGTGCTTTTTCGACTTATAAGCCCCACTGGCTTATTTCATTGACGAATTATATAAAATTCGACTGATTTGATAACAGATGGCAGCCAACCAAGTCCGTGTAATCATTATTTTCTTACTCTTTAAATCGATTGCCATAGATATCTGCAAATGTAATATGTAGTGTATATCAGTTTGGTGAGACAATTAATTTAGAGCCACAGAACCTACCGTAACAAGTAGACTACAAGATTGGGTCCCTCAACAAAGAGAAATGGTATGTAGAATACAAGTGAGATATAGTGTTTGTAGACCAGAGATGGCAATCATCTGGAACAAGTCCCCAGTGATATAATTTTCAAATTTGATAAGATCCCCATGAGAGATGGCAGCCAACCGGCTTTTTTCAAAGAAGGTCTCTAAAAAAGAAGCAGATGATTTTCAATTTTGACAATATGCCTACAAGAGATGGCAGCCAAACCCACTGAGGCTAATTATTGTTTTAACGCCGTCTCAGTTGATTCCTATTTTCAACATCCATGTGTCCAGTGTATTCGTTATTTGGCCAGAATAGTTCTGTAAATCAACATCCTTTACAAGGAAACTAGCCCTCATCCCATATAGGGTCCCTCGACAACAAGAGATGGTATGTCGAATACAAGCAAGGTTTAGTGCTTGTGAACATAGTCATATCAACACTGAAGAAGCTGTACAACATAGATGGCCGCCACTGCTAATTTATTATTTTAACTTTCATGTGATATTTCACAAACGCAGATATAGAGTGAAGTGCAGAAAAGCCTGGCTTTCTTGAACTTACACCGTCCACTTCAAGTGTTTGCACCAATTCGTAGCCATCTCTCTGCAGCATTACGAAACTGGGTCCAAACAACTCTCCAACATTCATTTTCTTTTTGCAATCCCCATTTCGACCAGCATTAATAATTCGGTTGCTGAAAATTACACAGTCTCTAAATATGGCCAGCTTTGTTTGCAGCCTGTTTTGCGCATTGATATGGTGCTTATACAATAGGACTAAGTCATGAAGTTTGAAAACTGGACTTTCTCAGAAGCCACGATTTCCATGATATACCGGTATATAACAAGTTAAAAAAGCCACATGATACTTGTAAATCTTTTACAAAACTATTGTTGTATCATATTTTGTTAAGACTACGTCGAGTTATACAACTCTACTAAGCTGTTTGGGTCATACTTTAACTCTTGAACGACAGCACGTACAACTGCGCTGAGTTTTACAAGCAACTTCCCATTGACCATAGTTTAAACGCATTGATTAAGCTTGTCTCAAATTTTGCGAATCGTGCTACGAATGCATAAGAAACGTGGCATCTTTTGCAAATCAGATTCTATAGACCTTTTACAGCTGTCTCCATCTGTAATGGAACCTTGTTTCTTTGCCCGTTTGAGCTTTATATTGTAGATAAAAGACGGTATCTATTATGATACTTGGCTTATGCAGTGTCAAAGTTTTCTCTTTGCCCTCATTATCATCTAATAGAGCTGGATTGAACGAAGTTGGTATATCATTGAAGGCAAGGTATAAAGGAATATCTGTTGCAGTATTATTGTACATTTGTATCCACTAAGATCTTGCTCTTTCTGCAAATTACTCAGAAGAGAAATAAGCAAATCATTAGATCTGTCCTCTTGGCAGGGATAACATTTACTTTACATATTTTTGTTGATTTGTTTTACAATCATCCATTATTAATGTAAGAAAGACTTCCTTTTACACTATCTGGTTTAGAATGCATGCGTTTTCTGATATTTGGTGTGGACGATTCCAAGGATGGTTTGAACACTAAGTTTTGACTTACTTAGCGCAAAGCGACTAATCACACGAAAGTGCTTTAAACCATGTTAATTAAGCTGCTATTTTCTAAAGTAATCGACGATAATCGGTATTTAATTATGGAGGCCAATAAGACATTTAAGATAATACAAAAATGGTCGCCATTTCAATAGCAAAATATATATTCTCTTAGAACAATTTTGTTTGTATCTCATTCATTTTATTAGCTGATGCTTAAAGAGAGGATTTGATATCTTTTTTGTTAAAAGTAGTAAGATTTCCTTGAAGAAACTATGAACATTTGAATATTTTGGCGGCCATCTTGGAAAAAGGCAGCCATGTTATAAAGACATCAAGTTGGTTTTATATTGGTTACAAAAAAGACTATGCAGGAAAGGTATATAAAAATCCCGACGAAATTCATCACTTGGGATTCATTTCTATTTGATATTTTCATATATATGCCTAATTAATACATGAGAATGGCGGCTATTTTGAAAGATGGCCACAGGATGCGATTTTCATGTGGCTAAATCGGTTTGTGTTTCATTCCATTATGCTGGTTGAAATTTTATGACAAGGATTGATAATATCTCATTAAAAAATAATATCTAATTGAAGAAACGGCCATTTTTGGAGTATCTTGGCGGCCATCTCGGATAAACTACCGCAATATTGTAAAAAAGCCATGCTAGTTTACTAATTAATTACAAAATTGACTATATTGGGACGATTTATTAGAAAAATCTCGGTGGATTTCAGCATTTGGAATATCTTTCTATCTGATATATAGACTACATTTATCCGAATGGCGGCCATCTTGGAAAATGGCCACCGGATGCGAATTTCAAGTGGCTAGCACTTTTTTCTGAATCAGGGACCCTCAATGACTTACCATACCAAAATCCATGCTTGTATCACAAAATGAACGATTAGGCCAAATTTTCGGAGTTGTGCGCCCCACTAATATAGAAAGTTATTGTCGACCAAACAAAAATAACATTTCAATTGATTTTAAATTATTTATCTTTTTGTGAGCTAAGTAAGTTTAGAATTTCTACCACAGAAAGCAAATCCATGACGTTTTTCCGCCTTCTCTGGTTCAAATCGTTTTCAAATTGGTAGCATATTAACAGACTTATTGAAGATTTCCCGGATTTGTTTTACGTGAATCCCCAGACTATTAAATGTATTTGTTTCATGCATTTGGAAAACGTTTTGTGTATGATTAAATATTAACGAGTTCAAAAGATTGAATAAATGTTTGTGTTACAATTTGTACTTTTGAAAGATCTGTTTATCTTTACCTCCGATTAATAATTTCATCATATGTGACTCGTCACGCTAAAAGGGACCTTATCAGAAGTCCAATAATCTAAATTTTGACAAAGTTGTCAGACTCAGCACAGGTCAACCAGATACCGTATGTGAAAAATGAACACATATTAAGATAGAGAAAACATTCCAGATTCAGACAATTACATAAAAGTGAAAAGTGTCGGCCCTAGTCTGGCTGCGCGGACTGCGCAGACTGACTATGGTCGATATTTGTCACACATCCGATAAGGTCCCTTTTAGCGTGACAGGTCACATATGATACCATATCGTTCGGAAAACAAACTCAGTCATCGGCATGAATGAAAAAGGGAGCGAAATTCATCTTTGTTGCTTTCTCTACAATATTTCAACAAATCGACATCTCAAAAGTTGCCAAACACCAATTTTCTTCTCAATAACAACCACGCCTTTTGACGTTCTACAAGATAACGGCTTTGGAAAACATTGTGGGAAATGAATAAATTGTGATTGCAATTTATTCATTTCCCTCAATATTTTCTTCTCCAAAAGAAAAGACAATTTCAGGCCAAAAAGTAGTACGACCATAATCGAATGTACTGCCGCTGACGGCCGTGCATTGGCACATCTATCTCTCCGAGTCACCTGCGTATCATCCCACTTAGATTTGAAAGAATTCCCCCATTTGAAGGAGTTCGAGGGCTCAGTGCAAAACTATTATAACTACATATTTTTCAGAAATTCACTTTTTTGCATTTCCTTTATCTTTGGGAATGAATACATCGTGTGAACAAATATTATGTTTCAATTCTGTATTCTTAAAAATATATTTAGAATTTTAATAACATTCTTCCTCTTTAACTTTGAGAAAGTCAAAAAGTTTTTTTCCTCCCCTGTAAAATTTTACAAAATGTAGTTACAATAGTTTTGCACCAAGCCCTCGAGTTGGTTTATTGTGGATTAACGCCGTTTTCAAATGATAGGGTCATAAGGCGGCGGCTGGAGTACTTGACCGTGGATTCCTGGTATTTCTCGCGCCAGTACCACCACAACATCCAAAATCGAGCCTCCAGCTGCTCTCTCATACAGATGATTCACAACCATTGATGAAAGACAAATGACTTGTCAAATGTCAGAATAGATACAGCGCAGAGCCGGGGTTCGAACAAACACCCATGGATTGACAGACTCCGACGTTACCAACATTACTGAGCTATCGGGGCTCGGCTAGGTTTGAACACCCCCTCCCCCATTTAGATGAAGGGAGTGAAAAGCTAGCTGGCAAAGAGCCTACTGATATGGACAGCGCGTCTACACTTGCACGTAAACTCTTTCCCAAACAAGACCTGGTTTTGACGTCCCTAATAGAAAAGGTTTGGGAAAACATTGGAACAAAAGAAGAAACTGCTGATAACCAGCAGTTTCTCCTTTTGTCTCAATATTTTCTGCCATATTTTACACAAATTCTATCTTTAATAACTTCTATTTAGTCATTTGTGGCAGTTTTTCAAGTGGGTCTCCCTAAAATTTTGTCGTTTGGGAAAGGATTAAATATGAAGCCCGGGAGTTGGTGTTGTTTCACAAATCTCAGAAGTTATTTGCCGCTACCAGGGATCGAACCCGGGACTCAATAATTAGTCCTTTGACATCGCTTTTAAAAATGTTTTGGAAAGCTATGATATCAAAGAAGAAAATATTGCTGGAAATCAGCGATATCTCCTTTTCTGTCATTGTTCCATATTGCAACATACACATTTCACACACGGAGTATAACTTATTTTGTCATCTACAATTCCTTAGAATTAACACTGGTCTGTAATTGACCAAACGCTGTCTGTCATTCGAAAACATCGATTAGCCAATGGGCGATCAGAAAAATGTCATGCTCCAATTGTTCTTCGCTGCACGTGTTATTGTATGGTTTTATCGACTGACAATCAAAACAATCGACATGCCAAATGCAAAGAATTTTGTGCTAACAATAGACTATGTTTACCGTTATGATTTGATAAACCGTCGGTGTTGTTATAAAATCTCGTAACTACGGCTTAAATCAAGCCGTAGTTACGAGATTTTATAACAACACCTACGAAATACTATTTTGTTTGTCCGAATTTACGTCAGGATTAAGTGGATAAAATTGTTCCCTATAAACGAACACATGTCCTATTGTTTGTCTTAAATTCTATGTTGGGCGGAGCGATCTGTCGATTGGCGTTTGGTCAATTTTGTAGTTTGTGAAGGGATGCGGGTTAATACAATACCGATTGCGCTTATGGTAGTTGGAAAAGGAGCAACCGTAGTGGGATAATGAATATTTATATCGCCACAAGCAATTTCTTCATTTCCCACAACCAGTGCTTTCCAAAGCCTCCAATCTTGCAGGGGGCAAAGAGCGTCTGTTCGTCTGTGGAAACGGATTAAATTGTGACCATTGTAGTACTAAAACGCGTGCAGTTTTAACTCTTTCCAAACCAAGACCTGGGGCCCGTTTTACTAACGAACTTACGATCATTTTGTTGTGTAAACTGTGTAACAAGGCATCTGATTGCACGAAAAATCGGATTAGGCCAATCACGTTTGTTGTTACAAGTTATTACGCAAAAATTAATCGTGCGTTCGTTAGTAAAAATGGGCCCTGGTTTTGACGTTCCTGATAGTAAATGCTTGGGAAAACATTGTAGCCAGCATTTTCTCCTTTCGTCTCAATATTTTCTGTGCAGTGTTGTACAAAATCCTCCCTTGTCAAAATCTATTTTGTCATGTACACCAGATTTCAAGTTGGACCATTCTAAAATTGTGCTGTTTGAGAATGGGTTAAATCGATTGGTGTACAGTTGAAAATTGTAGAATGACCATTTCCATACAGAAAAGCAACATAATGGTGAAGACATTGTTCGCTGCTGGTTACAGGCATTTTTCATTTTTCTTCTCTCCGCTACATTTTTTTTTCATTTTTTTCTCCGATAAGGACGGTTAATTATAGATTACCGATTGAGGTTTAATGCCTTTTTAAGGTAGTGTACCCCTAACGATATTCACGCGACGTCGGAGTTATTCGGCCGGCGTCGTAAACATTCGGCGGTGGAACGTTCCACCGCCAAATGTTTCCGATGTCGTCCGAATGATTTCTGCTATACAACGAATATTAACGTCACATGAAAAATTTCTGACGTCGCATGAATCTCATAAGAGGTGGACTACCTCAGCTGCTATGGTCATATCGCGATGGCTAGATTTGATTTGATTTATTGGGGTTTTACGCCGTTTTCAACTACTATGGTCATATCGCGGCGGCTGGAGCACCTAACCATGGATTCCTGGCGTTTCTCATACCAGTACTACCACAACACCGTTACAGAGCCTCCAGCTGCTCCCCCACATATGTTCACGAAATCAAACCATTGATGGGTGACATTTTTGTCAGTAAGGATATTTGCCGCGGCCGGGTATCGAACCTGGGACCCCTCGAATGAGAGGTAGATGCGCTACCAACTGCGCCATGGCCGCGGCCCGCAATGGCTGGAGGATCTAAGCAAGGATTTCTGTCGTTTCTCTTATCAGTACTACCACAACATACTTTCGTAACCGCCAGCTGCTCGCCCAAATAGCTTTAAGACTAATTATTGCAGGAGAAAAATGCATGCTTGCCGCGGCAGAGGATCGGACTCTGGACCTAACAAGCATTCTGTATTGCACAGCAATACCAAGTCCCCTATCGGCTTTATATGTGCATTTGGAAAAAGAAGTCCAAAAAACTGTAATTTCCCAGTAATTTTCTGAATCCAGCATCTGTATCTTCCTCAAAAATCAATTGACCAAAACCCAACTCAAACTTGTTCTGTAACTCATCAATACAGGTCTGCATACCAAAAGTCAGCCCAATGGCTACCAGCGTTTAGAAAAAAGTCCGGAAAACTAATTCTGCGGAATGACGGACGGACTGATGGGCGGACTGACTAACGGACAGAGTGCACACCTAAAGTCCCCTTCGGCCTCGCCGGTAGGGGACTAATAAGCGAGAGTCTGACACGCTATCAACTGCGCTATCAAGGCATGTATAAGGAAGGCTTAAGGATTACAACTCATCATAGGATACCAAACGCTTTGTGCAGCTTGGGACGCCATCTGTGACAACGGGATTTTGCGAGGGGCAACCGAAATGACAAGGGATATCCTCGTCAATTTCCGTAGCTACAAATGACGTCCGACGATCCACGAAGAGTTTCGTAGTTAAGGATGGGATTCTTAAGGGTAAGGACAGCCTTAGGTAGCCACTGATAAGATAGGAGTCCGCATTTCAAACTTAAGGTAGAAGACCCTAATGAAAAACATCAAAACATACATACAAAAACATACGAAATGCATCAAATTACACACACTTGTAAATACACTTCACATAAGTTGAATCGTCATTGAGAAGATTCAAGCCGGATCCATGCCGGATTTCAAGAGTATGCTTCAAGAAGAAAATTACATGTATTTACAAATATCATTTTACTCTATATTCAAATGCACGGGAGGTAATTTTGAACATTTTGTCAAATATTTTCATAAGTATGCATGAATTCAAAATTCTAAACCGTAAAAAATATTTATGTTTATATTTGGAATGGAAATGTAACACAGTTTAGGAATTATTGGCATTTTTCAAATTTTGACGCTGGCTCTTCTTGGGTGCTAATTATGGGTCGTCTACCTTAATGAAGGTACTCACTTGAATCGTCTCAATGACGATTCAAATGAGTACTGACAATCTAGAATTTGCTTGCATATAAATAATTTTACATTCGATAAATATATGTACCTCATTAAACGACAAAATTTCGTCACTTTTGTGCTATGTCTGACCAACTGCAATACATGTACTCCATCACAGCTACGGAAAAGGCTTTTCTTTACCTTTTCAAAATACAAAATTTCAGTCATTGTCCGTTAAATCCTATATTGTGGATACTCATTGGAATCGTCTCATCGAGACGATTCCAATGAGTGCCTACAACATTTTGGATTTGAAACAAATGTAGGAAGGTTTTAGCCCATCTTATCTGTTCCCTTGCTCTTCAATGTATCTCTTTTGCATAAAAATTCTCATAAACCCTAACCCAACAGTGATTTTGTTACAAATTTATGCGGATGAGTCCTGGGACCCACTTGTTCCCAAAACAATGAGTCCGATTTTGAAACATAGGAGTCTTTGAAAGACAATGTTGATTACACATTGAAAATGTTAGCATTCTGGGACTCACTGAATATTTTCCAATGAGTCCTGGGAAAAAATGTGAGTCAGGGACTCGGGACTCGCAGGTAACAAAATCCCTGCCCCAAACAACCATGCATTTTGCTACAAATTAGAGAACTTTCAAGCTTCAGAAAATATTGAAGAAATTAAACAAATTTGATAGCATTTTTCTCCTTTTCCCTCATTATTCTCCTTCCAAAATTTTGATTCTGATAGTTGGGTTGATTTTTGTAGTCTGCAGTATACCCATATTTAAACAGGTCCAAATTCTCTTAGGAGAGCATTGATAACTTTGAAATAATGAAAGTAACAAGACAAATTAGTACAAAATTTCCTTTTTTTTCTTTCAAATAAAATTTCAATAGTTTACAACTAAGCGGCACATGTTGTTACGATGTTTTTGCTTTATACTTTACAGTCAGTTTAACATTAAAACTTTTTCATTTATTACATATGCTCAATCAAATTTTCCAAAATGACAAAAATCTAACATGGTCTCATTTGAAAATAAAAATTCTAATCTATCTTCCACTTTACCGAACTCTATGTAATCAATAAATCCACACTGATATTAACAGAAAATAGCATAAAATTCGAAAACGCTGTAACTGCAGCTTTCACAAGCTGCAGTTACAGCATTTTTGAATGTTGCCGACAATTATCAATCTTAAAAATTTGGTTCCTAATCATTGTAAGGTATTTCTTTCCCATTGGCTTTCCATGCTGCTAAATCTTTATTGAATCTAGCCCACTGCTCCTCTTCATGTTTGGCCATTTTCTTCTGTCGACGATGTTCCTGTATGTACCATCTTGCTTTGTAAACCGCAAACGGGAACAGGACAGTATTGATCAGGGCCCACTGCAAAAATAACAGATTTGGGTGTCTTAACCCTTTCCCAAACAACAACATTAAGGTCATCGAATTCAAAAGCTGCTACTGCAGTTGCAACCTTTAGATTTACACAGACATAATACTATTGTTTGTCCAAAATTATGTCATTGTTTACGTAATAAAATTAACCCCATTGAACATGCCATTCTGATCAGGTTGAAAATTTAACCATAAGATTTTAAGCACTTTCTTCTTTTGCCTCAATATTTTCCCAAATCTCTCCAAATAACCCATTTCAACTGATTGATCTCTTGATACGGGGGCATTAAAAATGTAAAATTTCATTTACTATAAATTGTAATCTGCAACATAATGCCAACATTACATCTTTGAATTTAGACCAGTCAAGCTTTTAGCCATCTTGTAATGGGTCAAGGATGTCAAAACCTCGCCCCGCTTTCTTGAAAATACTCAAGTACGTTCTCATGCTAAAATCTGAGCACCATACTCAAATCACATGAAATCTATTAACTTCAATCAAATAACCTTCAACGTTGGAGAGTATTCCATTGAAGTTAAGCATGTACTCATGAGTATGTACAATGTACTTAAGTTTTTTCGAGAAACCCAGACCTTGAAAAACTTAAGTATGTGTCGTTCAGACTCGTTCTCATGCTCAAATCTGAGCACTGTGATCAAATCACACGAAATCCATGTGGACTTCAATCGAATACCCTTCAACATTGGAGAGTATTCCATTGAAGTTGAGCATGTCCTCATGAGTTTGTACTTAAGTTTTTTCGAGAAACCGGGGCCTGGTCTTGACAGTTGTTTTTGAAAGGGTCAAGTTGCATGCTTACTCTGCCCACTCCAAGAGAAGTACATCGGCTGAATAAAAGCTGTTTCCCATTGGATTCCTTGTTGTACAGAGCCAAGGCAAATGGAATAAACTTCAAATCCCACATCCTGGATGGTCCGTGTTACTGGAATATACAATACAAGATGCAATGGTGTATGAAATAATGTTAATTTAACTTGCGCATCATTGTCACTATGTAAAAAAGGAATGACTCCTGAAAATTTTAGCAATGCCGCTATAATACGTCATTATTGACACAATATCTACAGACCAGGGGGTCCATTTTTAATATCTACCATCATGATCTTACGACCATGTTTTTGTGTAAGCTTTGCAACATAACACGAGATTGCATGAAAAATCAGATTAGACCAATCAGGCTTGTTCTTACAAGTAATCGAGCAAAAAAATAATCATGAGATTGTTGATAATACGAGCCCCAGCTTTTTTCATATTATGATACTCAGACTAGATCTATCAGATATGACGAAGAACCAGAAATCTTTGACAGGAATTCAGTCTGATACAGTTTCCTTATATCAAATGTTTCGTTATTGCAAAACCTCGTAACTCCACAGGGGTTGAACCCATTCTGAAATCCATTGTCCGAGATGCCCAGGTTGTTCCAATGGGGTTACGGACAAGTAGAATTTGCCAACATTTTGCTCTTTATTGTTCATATGGACAAGTGACATAAATTTGTCAAACAAACAAGCACGGACAAGTAGCCAATTTAAAGATTGCAGAACCCCTGCTCCACATTGATTAAAGCTGGAGTTACAAGCTTTTGCAATAACAATGACTATTTAGATTCCCTTCACCAAGTTCCTTCTAAGTGTGGCACTTACTTAGATGTGCAGCATAAGTAATATTTTACCTGATCTCATTTTTTGTATTATTTAGGAGAAGATCATAGCCTAAAATATCTCATTATGCATGAAATTCAAATTATCCAATATCCGATTATTAGGCATGTCCGAAAATGCATCTAGAAAGAATTATATTGAAAACTACAAGGAAGCTGCATTGGAGTTCACTAAGCAATCAAATACATAATGTTGTTGTGTTTAAGTCAATTTTTCCATGTTGGTGTTGAAACAGAACATATTACCCACACAGAAACAATTTTCGATTACGATTTTGTCAAAATTTTCGAGACCAGCCAAGGTCAAACTCAATTTGGCACGCTTATTTCAGTAAATTCGATCGATGTTGTCTGTTAAAAGCATAGTCTTTACTATATAATTTATTCTGTAATTATTTTTACCACGAGGCACTGATATTTACCTGACAAACGAAAAGAAAATGGTAAAAATTCTATCTCGAGTTCGCCGGACCGAGTTTCTCGGTTTTCCTGAGTTATCGTTCGTGTTTTACAATACAACGTTTCGCACCAATACATTTTTGCACCTTTTTTACCCGAAATATTTCGCAGGAGGAGTTTGTTCACTGAGACAAAAAAAAAAAAAAAAAAAAAAAAAAAAAAAGCCCTTATAGATCTAAATGTATTTTCTTATAAGATATGATTTATAATAATTGATTATTATGAAAAATATAAAAACAAAATGCAAAGCCTTAGGCCCCTACTTCGGAGGCTAGCCAAAAAATCAATAGGCTACTTCATAAAAGCACAGAAAGTTCCATGAATGAAATTCAAAATGTTGAAAAACAGAAAGATCTGCATATCCTGTTCGACTCCAAACTGGGGGGGGGGGATGAATACGGGGTTACTCTACTCTGCAGTCTGCAAATGACACTTATAAAACAGAGTTACCACAGAAAATGATGTTTAGGCCTACAATAAGAACTAGTGTGGATCAAATTTTGTTGCACGTGTAAAAAATTAACAAATCAAGTAAAAACAACATTTTTCATTTTTCTAAAACTATTTATCAATATAAATAAAAACAATGTATTTCATGTGTTAACCTAGATCTACTTATAATCATAAGTATCCCTTTTAACAATATGTGAGTGGGGATCTGGAAAAATGTCTCTTCTGACATTTTAGAATAACATGGATCCTGGTCAGCCTGTGCATACGAACAGTCTAACCAAGATCCATATTGTTCTCCAATAGTTTCTTCACTCATTGAAGTAGTTAAATTGTTAAGTTAGCATTACATGCATCCTTATAAAATGGACTGTATTTGATTGCATTTTATCTGGTAACACAACTGTCTAGAATTTCAATAAGGGGCACATTTCCAGATCTGGGGTAGGCCTGAATCATGTTTTGACCATTTCCCATTAAAATACATGGATGATATCCCATTACAAAAACAGGAAAACAATTGAGACAAACTCAGGAAATGCTGATAACCAACACTTTTGTCCCAATAGTGTCTGTTATATTGTTAGGCATATCAGATCGCATCTTAAAGTAGTCATTTTGATGATGATGTATGCAGAAACATCCAAATTCAGTGTACAATCTAGAGCAAATGCTGGAACTCTTTGCTAGACACTCGCCTAGCTTCCTTTTTGTCCAAGTCCTTAATGCTCTCTTGAAATCTATATTTTGTGCCTCAGGCCCATTGATGCTTATACAAAAAGTATGTCTTCTCTGGAATGTGTGTAGGCATACTGTTTCGTATTGCTGTTTTAATTAAATTTTGCCTGCTGAATCACATCTCAATGTCCACAGCGGAAAAAGGCATAACCAAAAGGCGCTCAGCATCCTCTATATAGATACAGGAAACCCCTTTTTGTTCCTTACGACCGGTTTGATAAGTGGATATCGTCAGTGCTACTGCAAAACCGCGTAACTCCAGCTTGATTAAAGCTGGAGTTACGCGGTTTTGCAGTAGCACTGACGATATGTACCCCTCCACACCCGTATAGCGCCTAAATAATTTGAGATGTCATCAGTGCCCCCCCCCCCCCACCCACCCCAGCCCTTGGCAACGTCTTTGTTAAACCTGGAAATAATTGCTGAGGGGGATTAAGGTTAGACCATCAGCGTTATGGCTGAATCTTTCCCTGAGACTTCGTACCATCATGGTAATAATTTGGATTCAACGCTTTTCTGATTCTAAGCGTTGGGCTGGGCTGTCTCTGATTGTATTACCAATTGGAAAATAATATAACCTCCGAAAAATTCATGTTTGATGTCTGGCATATCTTTGACAATATGGTAAAATGTTTCAATACATCACTGAGGAAATGTACCGTGCACAAGAATTTATAATAATGGCGTAACCCCCCCCCCCAATAAATCCAGGGATCTGTGGCAGAATGGCCCGTGCATAGTTACAATTTTTATGTGTCTTCAAAAAAGATAATGGAAATAAATTCTTGCCTGGACCTCCCCCCCCCCTTCTCCAAAAAGCCCCCCCCCCCCCTTCTCCAAAAAAGCAGCCCCCTGATGTAAGTAGAACAAAGCTGCAAATGACATTATGAATGATAATAAACATTATGGATGTAAGTGTATCATGCTCAGATTTCTTTTGAACCCACCGTCTGGATCCGCCAGTGTAAGAAATTATTACACATTTTTTACGGAATTTCTGCCTGAAAATGATTTTACTGGGCTACAGAGGGGGATTCGTTCGAATCCGCGAACCCCTCTGGATGTGCCGAAATTGACCAAACGCCAAACGGCAGATCGCTCCGCCCAACATAGAATTTAGGACAAACAGTGGGGATGTGATCGTTAATAGAGAAAGATTTTAGCCAGTTAATCGTGACGTAAATTCGGACAAACAAAATAGTATTTCGTAGGTGTTGTTATAAAATCTCGTAACTACGGCTTGATTTAAGCCGTAGTTACGAGATTTTATAACAACACCGACAGTTTATCAAAACATGACGGTAAACCTAGTCTATTGTTAGGACAAAATTCTTTGCCATTGGCATGTCGATTGTTTTGATTGCCAGTCGATAAATCGATACAATAGCACGTGCGACGAAGAACAATTGGGGCATGACATTTTTCTGATCGTCCATTGGCTAATCGATGGTTTTTGATTGACAGTCGGCGTCTGGTTAATTACGTTACTGTTAACTGGATAAAATCGTTCCCTATTTCTTGTTCTTTCAAACCCTTTTCCATTTTTCTCAAAACAACGTATTTAGTCCATTTTGAACGTTGATGTAGACGGCTAGAAGGATAATGAAAATTCATTACATGTGAATCTCTATATAAAACAAGGAAAATATACTGAGAGGCAAAAGAAAGTATACACTTTTTGTTTTTCTATATCTCTCTTAATTTTAATCATATCGACTCAAAATTGTGTACAATTTATTCCTACTCATTAACCAACAAGTCAATGTTGTTAAATTTCACATGAAATTGCTTGATTACACATACTTTTGCTGCATGCCGATTTTGCAAATTTTGCACGTGCGACTTATTGGAGCATCAAATATTGCTATTAATTCGTATTCAATTACTTTATTATTTGTCACAACAAATCACAATATTAAAATTTATCTAACACTCTAAAAACAATATTCAGTGACTGGTAGAATTTGATCAATATGCTCCTTTTTGCCATTAAGGCCCATTTTTCTATGACACAGCATAATACGAAAGGAACATGACACTATAAATAAAGTGTACACTTAGTCGTATAGCATAGGAATATTCTGTGCAAATTTTATCACAACCCGTCTATAAATTTAGAAGGAGTAAATGCCAGATAACTTGTTTGCATCAAGCCCCCTTTTGCCATGACGCATCGTGATATGGAAAATCATTCACAATGCAGGCATGGTCCTAGGTGACTAAGCACTTTCTGTAAGAAAAATATCTAAATCCCTGCATGAATTTAGGGTTTGTGTCAATGGGAATTCTTGCATTAATTAATTGATTTAACCCCCATTTTCGATGACGCTGTGCCCTATGAAAAAAACTTCGCACCGGAAGGAAGGATGTATAGACAGTAGGCCAAGAAGTCTACATCAACAAACAACAACGTTTCGGTGGCGTTTAAAAATCGTAATAATCTATAAATCATTTTCTCAGAAAACGTTGAAGAACTAGGGTGTATACTTATTTTTGCCACTCAGTATAGTTAGGAAAAGTAGAAAAGGCTAGTTATCAGAATATCAGTGTTTTCTTGCAAAGCATTTACGGTTTGTCATTACCACCTCTTTCAAGATAGCTCCTAAAAGATCGAGCTTGGTCGGCAAGAGTGATCGGGACGATCGAGCGTGGTCGGCAAAAACGGCAAAAACGATCGGGAATTAATCGACAATAATTAAAGAAGTCGCGTAAATACATTTGATCGAGTTTTAATCGGGTTTGATCGGGAAATTTAGGCGATCGAGTTGATCGAGTTTTATGTCGGCAATGGGAACGCGGCTTAAAGTACAATGTTACATAAAGGGATTGCGGAATGCAAATTGCAACGAAATTTCTTTATCTTTCACGTTATTAAATTATATTTTTTTTTCAAATTTCCGTTCATCTTCTGAATTATCCGTCTATTTTCCATTTCTTTTCTCCATCCCTTCTCATTTTATCTCTTTTCGCTATATTTTTGTCTAGACGGACGTACAAACAGACAGACAGACGGGCGGAAGCGCGATGGGCTCAACTCCATGGCAATAACACAATGGCAATGTGACTGGTGGAGACAAAACGGAAAAAAATGTTGATTATCAGCAATTTCCTCTTCTTTCAATGTTTTCTCTTACTATATACCATTTTAATCGGGAGTGTCAATACAAGGCCCCGGTTTCTAGAAAAAACTTCAGTATATTCTCATGAGAACATGCTCAACTTCAAAGGGATACTCTCCAACTTTGAAGGGTATTCGATTGAAGTTCACATGGATTTCGTGCGATTTGAGCACGGTGCTCAGATTTGAGCATGAGAACGTACTTAAGTTTTTTCGAGAAACTGGGGCCAGGCCTTGTTTTGGGAAGAGGTTAACATTTTTTATAATTTGTTTTATAAATCATCCGACATCGATAAAAATAACAACAGAAATCAACCATTAGAATATTTATTGCACAACATGAACATTATCATAAAATAGCCATGTAAAAAAACTATTTGGCACTTTATTAATATAATTGCAAAATTGGCACTCATTTAATAAAACAAGAGCGCAGATCTAGAAAAGGGCCCTTAATCATTTGAGACCAACATGGATCAAGATCAGCATACAGAGACGCAGTGTCTGATCAAGATCTATGGTGTTCTCTGATTGTCGCCTATAGCATCTTTTTAGCCCATTTTTTTACCGTTAAACCACATCCAAATGGCAAAAAATAAAATACTTGTCCAAATTCAAAGATGCCGCAGACAACAATTTCGACTTAATTGAATTTTACATGTTTGGTTTATTTTAAGGAAGAAAATATTGTGGAAAACGAAGAAATTGCTTGACACAAGCAATTTCTTCATTTTCCATGATGTTTTATAAAGCCTAAAAGTTATTTTGTGGGAAGTCAAAGAGTTATTGCATGGTATTGGGTAAAGGAGTGGGTTAACCCATGACTGCACAGTGAGGCCTTCTGACTTCTTACAAGAAAATGCTTGGGAAAACATTGTGAACTAGAAGACCTGAAGGTCTTGAGTCGCTCCACAGGCCTGAATTACATGAAATATTTAATCCAAGTTTTGATTAGATTGTTCAATGCTTGTGTTTCATAGAGCAAAAAGAAAGTTACAAAACTGGATTGTTCAAAATGTTTGGTTCTTGAAGCAAAGAAAGTAAAACTATATGTTTGCCATTTGAAAAAGGGTAAAAGGAAATGGTAGAACATTCCAGCTTAGGATGATACTAGCAATTAAAATTTTCCATCTTCCAAACAGATCTAAATCAACAGACCATTGATTACTCCAAAATATTTTATCTTTCTAAAAATAGATTTTGAGCTAAAAATAGATTCTTGGAAATACCATATTCCAAAATTAATGCAAATGGCTGATGAAACCTGAATTTAGTGTAATATCAAGTCCAAGTTTTGACTAATTTTTCAATACTTAGTTGTTGCTCTTAAAGCAATTACAAAGTAACTAGAAATCTGAAAATACATTCATATAAGATCAATTGGTTACCAAGCTTTGTCTTTATTAGAGTGAGTTTGGCTGTTAGAGTGAAAAAAAGTCCGAATTAGCAATTTTGTCAAATTGAAAGGCATATAACTCAGGAATTTATATTCCTATCTTGCTAAGAATCACACTAAAGCAAGATCTTAACTTTACCTACATCGTGTTTAAGTTTTGACCTCATTGTTCAATATTTGTGGATGTAAAGAGTGTAAAATCAAAGTCGAAAACAGCAATTTTGTCAAATTCAAGGGCAGAAAAATCATGATTTAAGATTCCTATGAAGCTGAAAATTACACACATGCAAGATCTTATGGCCAGTAAGATTACATGAAAGTTTCGTGTTGCTTGGTGGATAATTATGGTTGTTTGAGTAAAAATAAGGTCAAAATGGTAATTTTGCCAATTTCAAGGGCACATAACTCAAGACATAATATTCAGATCAAGCTGAAAATTGCACTCAGGCAAGATCCTATCAGCACCAACATTCTGACCAAGTTTTGTCTTGATTGATAAATATTTGTAGTGGCTAGAGTGAAAACAAAGTCAAAACAGCCATTTTTTAATTCAAGGGCAGATAACTCCAGACTTTCTGGTTCAATCAGAATTAATTTTAGGAATCTGATAGAGGACCACCTAAGGATCATTCCTGTGAAGTTTGATTGAGATCCAGCAAGTAGTTTCTGAGGAGAAGATTTTTAAAGAAAAAGTTGACGACCGGACGGACGGACGGACGCACGGACGCACGCACGACACAGCGCCATGACAATAGCCCGCTGGCCTGAAGGCCAGTGGAGCTAAAAATGAAGAATTGCTTGTGACAAGTAATTTCAACATTTTCCAATATGTTTTCTAACCCAAAATGTACAGATTTCTAAATTTTCATGAACATGAAAATGTCGTCTGCACCAGTTTTCAAATTGGTTCAGTCCAAAATTTTGTCGTCTGGTAATGGGTTAAGATTGGACGGATTAGATATACAACAATCAGTCACAACAAATTACAAATATACAACACTTATAGCACCAAGATGTCCGGACTAGAAAAGATGTTTGCTAAACAAAATGTTTGTGAAACACCAATGCCCCTAAAATCGCCAATGCAAAGTTTTCGGACAGACAGACTGACAAAAATAATATGCCCCCAATCTTTTAATATGGAGGCATAACAATTTATAACCCTATCTCAAACAGCAACGCTTTTGGGTAATCAGACATAGCTGCAGAAAAGAGGTGGTATTGGCTTTTCAAATTGCAATGTTTTATTTAATATTGTTTATCAAACACTATATTGTTGGTACTCAGTCATTGTCATTTGAAATTGTCCCGGGTAGTTTTTGGATTTGAAACAACAAATTTAATATGTCTTGATTTTGACGAGGTCATTATCCCCTTCTTACCTATTGCTATGATTGAAATTGATAATTTATTGCAAGTGAATGGCGGGAAAAAAATGTTGGTCATCAGCTTTCTTCCTTTTTCTTTAAGAGTTTCTAAACTAACATTTAAGCATGAAATGTGTGTTTTGAGACGATTCCAGTAAGTACACTGTACCCACAACACAGGTTTTGACGGGCAATAAATGAAATATTCCATTTTGAAAACCATTATCCCTCCAGTGACGGATCCAGACGGGGTTCAAATGACCCCTCACTGTAACCTGATTTCATTTTGATGCAGAACAGCAAAAATTGTGTAATACCAACAAAACAACCCTCCCCCTGCATGTTTGAACTCCCTTCACAGAAATCCTGGATCCATCGCAGCCCTCTTATCTGTAGCACTATTAGTCATGTCACTTTTCACTATTCTGCCTGTGCCTCTCCCCTGGCTATTGCTGCAGTAAGACCATGGTGAACCTCAGCATATTCTACACTGTTAATATAGAAAACTGGATTATTTCAAGCACAAAGTGATGGTTAACCCTTTCCCAAAAGGTAAATTTTTAGGGTGGTCCAATTCAAAAGCTGTAAAGGATGACAAAATGGGTATAAATCAATAAAGATTTGTGTTCACAGAAAATATTGAGGCAAAAGGAGAAAATGCTGATTATCAGCATTTTCTTCTTTTGACTAAACATTTTCAAAACCTCTCTCACTAGGTACATCAAAACTAGGTCTTGTTTTGGGAAATGGTTAAGAGCTAACCTAGTGTACACACATAGAGTTATAATGCAACAAGAGTTCATAGGAAATGTGATCATAGATTGATTTGTTGGGAATCAATGCCTCTTTCAACTGCTACGCTCATATCTTGCGGCTGGAGCGCCTAACCATAGATGCCTGTGGTTTCTCATGCCAGTACTACCACAACATCCTTATCAAGCTCGTCACAAAAGAGTTCAACCCTTTGCCAAAAAGCGAAATTTTGGGGTTCTCCAATTTGAGGTCTATTGCAAATGACAGAATGGTTATTGATACGGAAAAAAAACTTATGTACAATAAAGCATAGAAAATGTTGAGGCAAAAGGAGAAAATGATGGTTATTTTTTCTCAAGCGTTTCCTATCAGGGCCGTCACACCTTATAAAAATTCATTTGTTGGTGTGAGACATGACTCAGACATGACCTCAGAGAGGATATCAGAAGAGCGGAGATTCCAACTGGCGATCCATGGATTGGTCTACTCTGAAGTTACCAACTGAGCTATCCAGGCTTGACTGAAAATCAAAGAACAGATTTGGACCATCCTTAAGTTAGTTACCCTAGACATGTTACACTTAAAACTATCTCATTATTTTTGAAACATTTTGTAATAGGGTCTTGGGATGTCAAAACTAGGTCTTGTTTGAGAAAAGGTCAAAACCAAATCTTACCCTGACCCCTGGTTGACGTCTCTGCGTGTCTGACTGACTGACCTGTCTCTCCCTCGTCTCTGTGTAGAACTTGATGGTTGTGGATAATCATAGCGATTTTGACGATCTCTGAAACAGAAACAAGAAGACCATGATGGTCCTATATCGCTCACCTGAACAAAGATGATATGAGCCACAGTTATGTTTGAATCAATTAATATTTGTGACATTAAGACTGAACAAACTTATGGTCATCAACATTAAGTCCCTGTTTCCTCTTTATAGGTCAATATACATGTATCTGGTTGTAAAGAGTGAAAACAAAGTCAAAAACAAGAATTTTGTCCATTTCAAGGGCAAATAACTCAGAAACTGCTTGTCTAATTGTGCTGAAGTTCAAATTCATCCATGATCTTATGGTGATTAACCATTTTATCCAAGATCAAAGTTTTGTCTTGATTGGTCACCATTAATTTTGTGGTTGTTAGAGTAAAAACAAAGTCGAAAACAGCAATTTCGTCAAATTCAAATGCAGATAACTCAGAACATTCTGGTCCGATCAAACCAAAACAAAAACTCATCCGAAACCTTACATAATGTCACCAACACTTCGTCCATTTTTTGCACATATTGGTCAATATTTGTAGATCTATGCTAGAGTGTAAACAATGTCAAAAGTAGCTTTTTTTCTTTCAAGGGCAGATAACTCCTGACTTTCTGGTCCCATCTGACCCATAATCAAACTCATCCAAGATCTTATGGTCACTAATATTGTGTTAAAGTTTTGTCTTGATTGGTCGATAATTGCAGATGCTATAGTGTAAACAAAGTCGAAAATTGTCAAATTCAAGGGCAGATAACTCAGGACTTTCTGGTCCGATCAAGCCAAAAATCAAACTCATCCGAGATCTTATGGTCACCAACATTGTGTCAAACTTTTGTATTGATTGGTCAATATTTGTAGATGCTAGAGTGTAAACAATGTCAAAAGTAGATATTTTTTACATTCAAGGGCAGATAACTCCTCACTTTCTGGTCCGATCTCACCCAAAATCAAACTCATTCAAGATCTTACAGTCACTAATATTGTGTTAAAGTTTTGTCTCAATTGGTCAATAATTGTAGATGCTATAGTGTAAACAAAGTCGAAAACGGTAAAAAATGACAATTTTGTCAAATTTGAGGGCAGATAACTCCTGACTTTCTTGTCCAATCTGACCCAAAATCAAACTCATCCAAGATCTTATGGTCACCAACATTGTGTCCAACTTTTGTATTGATTGGTCAATATTTGTAGATGCTAGAGTGTAAACAATGACAAAAGTAGCTATTTTTTACATTCAAGGGCAGATACACGGGTGGTAAACTTTGGAACGACCTCCAAAAAGAGGTAGTGAATTTCTGTTCCCATAGCACATCCGGGAACTCGCGAGGTCGGCCCAATCGCTAAAAACGTGTAAACAAAGGTAGGTGTCGGTGGCTCTTTTGATTGTTTTCGAGGTTTCTAGCAAAAAATGGATAATTATGGCAATGCTATGTCGTGTTTGAAAAATTGGAACAAGCTCTACCTTATTGGAACGACCTCTACTGGAATTTTCTCAATCATTTTCTTAAATAATGCGCCCCGTTGCCGTTTTTAACAGGATATGTGATACAGAGTACTCGTTTCCCCAGGACGAACGTACCGGAGCTGTATTCTTCGCGGAAGACCACAAATTATACAAAAAGGTGACAGTTGTTGACAAACTGTTGTGAAAAAGCAATATCGTGTTCGAACTTTTAAAAACGATCCAGCGGAAATTACTTCGGTTTCGACCGCAGTTTTGGGCCGTGTGCGTCGACAAGTCATTTTTACACGACATAGCATTGCCATAATTATCCATTTTTTTGCTAGAAACCTCGAAAACGATCAAAAGAACCACCGACACCTACCTTTGTTTACACGTTTTTAGCGATTGGACCGACCTCGCGAGTTCCCGGATGTGCTATGGGAACAGAAATTCACTACCTCTTTTTGGAGGTCGTTCCAAAGTTTACCACCTGTGAGATAACTCCGGACTTTCCAGTCCGATCTGACCAAAATTCGAACTCATCCGAGAGCTCATGGTCATACATGTTTTAATTAAGTTTGGTTAAGATTGGCTTATATTTGTAGATGCTAGAGTGTAAACACCAAATTGTTGACAGACGGACGGACATACAGACGGACAGACGGACGACGGACAAAAAGCGATCACAATAGCTCACATTGAGCACTTCGTACTCCGGTGAGCTAATAAACAGACTGGAATTGATTGATTGGGTGTAACGCTTCTTTCGTATGATCAATGATTCATATTGTGGCAGCTGGAGCAACTAACCATGGATTCCTGTTGTTTCTCAACCTCCTTACCAAGCATCCAACTGCTTGCCCACATAGGTTAACAATTATCAAACCAATGGTTGGTGACAATTTTGTCAGAAAGGATATTTGTCGGGGTCGGGGATATAACACAGGACCGAATAAGTGAGAGTCTGACGACTTGTGATGAGCTACCAACTGCACTATGGCCATGGCCAAACAGACAAGGAGCCAAATGGAATTATTGAGCTTCATAACAGTTACTAATGCAGCAAAATAAGTAATCCTAGACATAAAGTCCTAGGACCTATGAAAGACAAACATTTTGATCAGTTTATGAGCATTTAGCCGTGGTTTTTTTTTTTGCTGTTATTGTAGAGGTGTATCAAATGAAGCATTATCTGAGTAAAGCTTAACCCTTTGCCAAACAAGACCTGGTTTTGACATCTCTAGTAGAACAGGCTTGAGAAAACATTGAGGCAAAAGAAGAAAATGCTGACAATCAGCATTTTCTTCTTTTGCCTTAATATTTTCTTGACTATAGTACATGTATATTGTACAGAAATCCTATCTTGACCAACAGCCATTTTGTCATCTGAAGCAGCTTTCAAATTGCACCACCCTAAAACTTTGTTGTTTGGTAAAGGGTAAACCCTCAGTGGCGGATCCAGAGGGGGTTCGGGGGTTCAAACAAACCCCCTCAGTAGCCGGATTATTTCATTTTCATGCAGAAATTCGGTCTAAATTGTGTAATATTTAAAAAACGAACCCCTCTCTTTGTAAAAACGAACCCCCCTCACAAAAATCCTGGATCTGTCACTGACCCTTTCCTGCATAATAATGCTTTTTGATGTGACATTCAACTTTTCATTTCAAACAATGTTTTCTAGCCAGAAGGACCAACAAATGTATAATTATTATTCATTTGTTGGTCCTTCTCGCTAGAAAAATTAATTCCATACATTTGAATTTGTCCTCTTCAATACCTAAATGTATTTTGACCAGTCTAAAATGTTGCTATGTGGTAAAGGGTTTAGAAATATAAAATACCTTTGGAGTGTCCCAGGGGCACTAGCGGTGGCAGGACCAGGTCTGCGATATTGATGTTCCCCGTCCAGATTGAGTGACGCGGTCTTGGCTTCACGCTCCTGACTCGACAGAAGGGGCGTGTCTCGATTGTGGGACAGGTTACGAAGGTTCAGTGTGGCTCGCTTGATTGAGTTATATCTGAATAACTGGGGGCTGTGGATGATAAAAAAAAACACATGCTTTAATCTTCTCCCAAATGACAAATTTTAGATCTGTCTCATTCAAAAACTGCTGCAGAGGATATAATCTATGTTAAAAAAAGATTGGATTTGTAAGCATTGTTATTTGTAGTCTAGAAAAATTCAAAATATTGAGGCAACAGAAGGAAATGCTGATTATCAGAATTTTCTTCTTTTGTGACAATGTTTTTCCAAACATTGTTCTGTTAGGGACGTCAAAACCAGGTCTTGTTTGGGAAAGAGTTAAACCTTTCCCTAACCACAACAGTTCAACGTCATCTAATGTGTAAAGAACTCATCATTGGATGATCACTTTCATAATATTTATATATGTGACCCGTCACGCTAAAAGGGGCCTTATCGGATGTATGAAAAATATCGACCCTAGTCAGTCTGCGCAGTCCGCACAGCCAGACTAGGGCTGACACTTTTCACTTTTATGTAATTTTCTAAATCTGGAATGTTCCCCATGTCTTACTATATGTTAATTTTTCGCATATAGGATCTGGTTGACCTGTGTCTGACAAGTTTGTCAAAATTTGGATTTTTGGAATTCGGATAAGGTCCCTTTTAGCGTGACGGGTCACATATTCACAGTTGTGACAATGAAACAAGATATAAGACATATGTCTCAATAATTGTCATTCAGGAAGGTTTTCTTACCATGGTGATGATTGTTATCAAACAGTAATTTTTCCATATAGTCAGCATGTTCTCCTTTTGCCTCAATATTTTCTGTACTATTTTATACACAAATCAAATCTTTATCAATATCCACTGTATGTGCAGAGGATACAGTAAAAGCAAGGGATGTATAGGTTTCGATAAAATAAGCTAGAGATGCTCTTCCAGGTCATTAGTTGTGAGGTATATCATTAAGATAAGGCTGATTGGTAAACGATTTTTATGATTATATCACATTAGACAACCATTTATTTTCACTTTTTATAATTCATCATATTGTGTGTTTCCCTAACAAGATGTGTTCTTATGTATATTTTTTTACTTAACCCTTTCCCAAACAAGACCTGGTTTTGATGTCCTTAATAGAAGAGGCTTGGGAAAACATTGGAACAAAAGAAGAAACTGCTGCTAAACAGCAGTTTCTCCTTTTGTTCCAATATTTTCTGTGCTTTTTTTTACACAAATTATAGCTATATGAGCATCCATTTGATCGTCTGTAGCCACTTTTATATTGGACCTTCACAAAATTTTGACGTTTGGGAAAGGGTTTAAGGTTAAAGCACAATTCATGAGATTTATTTTGCAGTCTAAAACTGATGATGTCCTATATTGGATTGACTGTAAACATCATTTATCAAATACAAGAGGACCATGATGGTCCTATATCGCTCACCTGAACCAAGATGATATGAGCCACAGATTTGTTCAAATCAATTACTTGTGACTTTAAGACTGAAAACAAACTTATGGTTAACAACATTGCGTCCAAATTTTGTCTCGGTTTGTCGCTATTTGTGGTTGTTAGAGTAAAAACAGTCGAAAACGGCAAATTTGTCAATTTGAAGGGCTCAGCAAACTCAGCAAATTCTACTCTAATTAAGCTAATTCAAACTGGTGCAAGATCTTATGTTCAGCAACATTGTGTCCAAATTTCTTCTTGATTGGTCAACAATTATTGTAGATGCTAAAGTGTAAACAAAGTCCGAAACAATCGAAAACATCAATTTTGTCAAATTCAAGGGCATATAACTCATGACTTTCTAGTCTGACGAGACTGAAGTTCAAGCTCATCCAAGAAATTATGGTCACCAACATTGTGTCAAAGTTTCATCTTAATAGGTCAATAATTGTAGATTCTAAAGTGTAAACAAAGTCGTAAACATTCAAAAACGGGAATTTTGTCAAATTCAAGGGCGTTTAACTCATGACCTTTTGATCTGATCAATCTGAAAATCAAACTCATACATGATCTTATAGTCCCTAAGATTGTGATCAAGTTTTGTCTTGATTGGTCAATAATTGTAGATGCTAGAGTGTAAACAAAGTCAAAAACAGTCGAAAACGGCAATTTTGTCAAATTCAAGGGCGTTTAACTCATGACTTATTGATCCGATCAATCTGAAAATTATACTCATACAAGATCTTATGGTTCCTAACATTGTCTCAAAGTTTTGTCTTGATTGGTCAGTATTTGTAGAAGTTAGAGTGTAAACAAAGTCGAAAACAGTCGAAAATGTCAATTTTGTCAATTTCAAGGGCACATAACTCAAGACCTTCTGGTCTGATCAGACTGAAAATCAAACTCATCCGAGATCTTATGGTCACCAACATTGTGTCAAAGTTTTGTTTTGATTGATAAATAATTGTAGATACTAGAGTGTTAACAATGTCAAAACTAGCTATTTTTCGCATTCAAGGGCAGATAACTCCGGACTTTCTGGTTCGATCTGACCCAAAATCGAACTCATCCGAGATCTTATGGTCATACATGTTTTGACCAGGTTTGGTCAAGATTGGCTTATATTTGTAGATGCTAGAGTGTTAACACGAAATTGTGGACGGACGGACGGACAGACGGACAGACGGACAGACGGACAGACGGACGACGGACAAAAAGTGACCACAATAGCTCACCTTGAGCACTTCGTGCTCAGGTGAGCTAATAATAAAAAGGGAAATATTTTATCAAGTTAACCATGACATAATTTTGGACAAACAAATAACATTTCGTGGGTGTTGTTATAAAATTACGCAAGTTCTATGGCTTGAATCAAGCCGTAGTTGCGAAATTTTATAACAACACCAATGGTTTATTATAACGGTAGACCAAGTCTATATTTAGCATAAAATTCATTGCTATTACTTATTACTTACTCATCCGAAGGTGGAGCCTTCTTTTTCCTGCAATAACAGAAACAGAAAAAAACTATTAGGGATCATACAGCCACAAAATATAAGCCTGGTTAAAATTAAAAAGATGTGCACTTACAATTTTATATAGTTTATGAAATAGTATGTGTGTACATTATAGAATAGGGCAGAAAATATTCAGGGAAATAGAGAATCTTTTGTCTCAATCTTTTCTAAAAACTTTTCCAAATCCTTTCCCAAATAAGACATGGTTTTGAAGTCCTAAAAATATCTGTAGAAAACACCAAAAAAGAAGAAAATGATCTAAGTATTCATGCGCTGATCCAGAGGCGGGGTCAGGGGGTCCTGACAACACACACCCCCCCTGTAATTTGGCAAAAAAAAGGGTTATCAAAAAGATTAGGTTATGTCCCAAAATAGTGTCGTTTGTCAAGACAAACTGTTGTTATATTTAGTCCTTCATGGTATGACATGTATCTGCATGGGCGGATCCAGAAGGACCCCCCCCCCCCCTGGGAAAAATAGTTTAATACCTGGATCCGCGCTTGGTATTTGATGTTAGGAAAAGGGCTAACCCTTTCCAAAAAAGGACCTGGGCCCCATATTACTAAACATCTTACAATCAAGATTTTGTGTAAACTGTGTAACAAGACATCTGATTGCATGAGAAATCCGACTGAGCCAATCGGGCTGTTGTTACAAGTGATTATGCAAAAATCAAATGTACGATCGTTCGTAATACGGGCCCCAGGTTTCTGATGTCCCTTAGTTGCAATAATGTAACCGAAACCTTTTTGAATTTTGATCTTGGTTTTAAACCAAGACCCATCATCAAGTTTGTGGCTACGATATCGCAGCTAGATGACCCAAAAAAGGACTTTCAGAAACATTGCAACAATTTGGCAAAAAAGGGGTTAAAGATTGGAAGATCCCCCCCCCCCCCGATTAACAGCATTTTCTCCCTTTGCCTCAATGTTTTCTGTGCCATGTTGTAAACGAATAATGTAATAATTGGATCAGTTGTTGTTTAGAAAAGGGTTATATACTCAGTCAGAGTGAAAGTTCACCTTTTACAGGAACCACAGCACAAAATGATGCTGACGACGGTTACAGTCAAAAATAGAACAGCAACTGGAATCACAACAATGTAGATAAACTCCCAGAACATGTCCCTGCATCGTCCATCACCTTTGCAATCATATTCGGCAATTATTTCTGACTCCATTCTGATTTCTTAGGCGAGAAAAAAAAGTTTTGTAAAGTTGCTGAAACTGAGCAAAGGGAGATAAATAAATTGATTGGCCCAATTTGATTTATTATATTTGATTCCCTTCCTTGATTTTAATCGATCAAATTCTAGCAAAGAAATTCACCAATGAAACAATCTAGCATCAAAATTACAAGTGTATCTAATTGATAAGTGATAAGGATAAAAATAAATTAAATTAGAATTTTAGAGTGATTTGGAGATTTTTTCGCTAATGTTTTCTCATTTATTGGAAATTTGTTTTATAAATACAAACTGATATCCAAACGTACGCGTCTTATTTCATCGCCGACATGGCACAGAGCGGAGCTACCTTGGCAAGTTTATACACCGATTTAAACCGATTTGGACAAACGCAAGAATATGATAGAGCGCTCAAAGTCGCGAACAAGAGTAAGTTAATGCGTATTCATCTTTTACACTTGCCCCATTTTGTTTATTTGTCTAAGAAAATTAAGAAACCCCATAGCCATATGTTGATGACAGATTTGGCTTGTCATTTCATGATGTGGCATTTGCAAATTAAAAGACTGACTCTGACCATTATCTCCTTTAACCTTTTCCCAAACAACAGCTTTTTGGGGTTTGTCTATCAGAAATGTAGAACAAAATCCTCTTGATCGTTTTTAGGTACCAAAAATAAACAACAAAAAAACGACAAAAAACTATCAAAGGGTTCACCAGACGACATGTTTTTTTTAAAGGCAGGCATCCGTGACCCATAACTTACCTTACCTTACCTTTTACCTTTGCGTTGAGATCATCTTTAGGCTGGTGCCTCTTCGATCCGTCTTACTCTGTTGATATCCTGAATGCCCGCTTCCGGTCCGTAGCACTCGGGATTAAATTTGATAGGAATATGCTTCCACACTTTGTTTAAAACACTCTTAAAACTATTTACATTTTTAGCACTGATAAGCTCCTCAGACAGGTTGTTCCAAGGTGTGATAATACGCATAGTGAAAGAATTTTTACGCAAATTTGTTTTACACTGTGGTTTATACAGCTTATGTTTGTGGCCTCTGGTATTTGGTCTATTATTTGATTTGTTAACGCAGAAAAGTTTCTCTTTGTTTACTTTATCGATATTGTTGATAATTTTGTAGGTTTGGATCATGTCTGCTCTTAATCTACGATATTCTAGTGAGGGTAGTCCAAACAATTTGAGTCTTTCGAGGTAGCTTTTATCTCTTATTTCAGGAACCAATTTAGTAGCACATCTTTGTATATTTTCAAGTTTGATTTTCTCATTTTTATACATAGTCAACCAGATGCAACTCCCATATTCTAAATGAGGTCTAACAAGGCTTTTGTACAAAATCAAAAACATTTCTTTATCAATGACTGTAAAACTTCTTCTGATTAGTCCAATCATTTGGTTTGCATTTTTGATCTTTGTATCGATATGTTCACGGAATAAGAGTTTATTGGCAGTATACAACAAGTTTCTATGATAATTAGCTATCAAATAGTTAGTTCGAGGCTCCAATCAGCGGCAATGTGGTATGAAAAAGTCGATAATAAATGACCATATCTAAGTGACAACCATCTAAGTCGGGTAAACAGAAGAGGTAGGAGTAGCGTTGATCAACACTTATAGCCAAAATTAATAGGAGCTCTCAACCAGAATGACCCACTTTCATTTTCAGGTTCAATGACATCTAACCGCGGTATGGTTCTGACTATTATGACTTACTTTTTTTTCTGAACGAGATTACCATTGTGGGCTATGTTTGCTTGATCGGCCACTTCTTTATGTAAAATACAACAGAGAACAAACTTTCAGCATTTTCTTCTTTTGCTTCAATGTGTTCTGAAGCCTTTACTAACAGGGATGTTTTATTTTAGAAAGGTAACCAATTTTGAGGCATTTGACTCGTTTTTCACAAACACAATTTCTTTATCTTTTTTTCAGTTCTGCAAGAAAGCCCTGGTGAGCTAGCAGCGTTTCAGTGTAAAGTTGTTTGTCTGATTAACCAGGAGAAGTTCAACGATGCGTTGGTGGCCATTAATAAAGATAAATCTAGACAAAGGTAATAAAATATGTCCCAGGACAGTATTTTTAAACAACCAGCACAAGTTTTTTATTCTCTTGGTTCTTTTGGAAATGAGAAAGAAAAGAACAATGAAAAGATGTTTTCAAGTTTGGACAAAAAATACATATAGGGTCAGCAGCTTTTGTCATCTTGTGTTTGTATTGCAATAAATTCAAGAACTTGTGAAGTTGTGATTATTAATTAACCCTTTACCAAACAAGACCTTGTTTTGACGTCTCAAATAGAAAAGGCATAGGAAAACATTGATACAAAAGAAGAAACTGCTGATAGCCAGCAGTTTCTCCTTTTGTCTCAATATTTTCTGTGCCATATTTTGCACAAATCCTACCTTTAATAACATCAATTTTGTCATTTGTGGCAGTTTTTGAAGTGGATCACCTAAAATTTTGTCGTTTGGGAAAGGGTTAAGTGCACCAGCCAAACACTGTGTCTTTTCAAAATAAAATATTTCATTTTCTGGACATTATGATCAAACTCTATGTTGTGGGTACTCAATTTAATCGTCTCGAACATAGGGTTTGGATTTGGAATAACAAATTTAGAATGCCTTTACCAATTTCTTATCTGTTGCACTGTACAAAAAATACATCCATTCTTAAAGTGACATTTCACATTTATTTCATTTTTTAAGAGTATGTCTTGATGCAAAGATTGTTTATTCAAATGCATAGAAATGCTATAAGTTTTTTAAAGTTGTTATTTTTTTAACGGAAAAATACGCCTACAAAGTTGAGACAGAAAGGACAAATTCTATATAAATCTG
This sequence comes from Fragum sueziense, assembly GCA_963680895.1. Classification (NCBI taxonomy): domain Eukaryota; kingdom Metazoa; phylum Mollusca; class Bivalvia; order Cardiida; family Cardiidae; genus Fragum; species Fragum sueziense. The sequence continues at coordinate 46,261,481 of OY804601.1, read as the reverse complement.
AACTGTTGTCCACAAGAATTGGTTTAATTTTAGCACAAAAATATATATTGCTCGTAAACGGTTCAATATTTTGGCTTGAAATTTTCAGAACTTTCATTAGAAAACATGCTCTTTCAGATAGAATAAAAAGTAAAATTTATGTAAAATAATCGAGAAATGTCACTTTAATCACAAAATGTCTTGACACTCAGAAAAAAAATTATTACAAAAATGATTCCAAAAGGATATTTTGATTTATGGAATCAGAATGTACATTATAAAGGTATTATCTCATAGACTTCTTCTACATGTTTATTTGCAGCGCTGTTAGATTTGAGTAAGTGTACTGTGAATATTACTTTATGTAACACATAATCATTATATCGTCGGTGTAAATGCAAAACCTTGTATGTCGATTCTTGCGATTTTCAGGGTACAAACTTGTATGCACAGTTATATACCATTCTTGCACTTTTTGAGATATTTTTACTGATCAGTATTAATGACAAATCAATTGTAAACAATGTATCCAAATTTCTAGTAAAACATTTCAGTTTGTGAAAAGTTATAACACTTTTTTCCCTCCCCTTTAAAATTTTCCAAAATTGAGATACGAGGTTTTGCATTTACAATGACAATATATAATTCAAATGAGCAGTTGTGGATACTTGAAGGTATGATATAATATAGTCCTTTTTACACACATGTGTATTTGCAGGGCTGTTAGATTTGAGAAAGCATACTGTGAATACAGACTAAACAGAACCCAGGAAGCCCTGGCCACACTGCGTGCAGGAGGGGAGCTGGTTTATAGATGTAAAGAACTTCTTGGTCAAGTGGTAGGTTCTACAACTGTTTATTTAACAATCTTTAGAAACCCTAAAGGACTGAGTGGAAAAAAAGACTATGGTCTATGTTTGATGTATTTGGAGATATGGGCTGTGTCATGATATGATGTAATCCATACCAGTGGTACCACACATTGACTCTTTATGATGCCCCTTCAGAAATAGGATTTTGTAAAACATTGTGGAAAATGAAGAAATTGCTTGTGAAAAGCAATTTCTTCATTTCCCACAATGTTTTCTACCCCAAAAGACCTAAATATGTCAATATAATTTCATAATATTCATTCACTTTAAAGTTTTGTCTGCAACATCTCTGAATTTGGACATGCTTAGAATTTTGACGTCTGGTAATGATTAAAGGAATTTTGAAAGTGATATAATAGCAGATACATGTATAAAATGCTCTTTATTAACTGTAATTTGGAAATGGGGCCATAATGGCCTTTTGGACTTGCATGAAATGAGATTGACATGCAAGAAAGGGCTCAGACTGTATGGATAAGCAGTTTGATATAGATCACTTGGTAATACCTTTCGAGGCCCAAGCAAATAAAGACTTTGGAAAACATTGTTGGAAATGGAGAACTTGTTCATTTCCCATAATGTTTTTTACTCCAAAAGACAAAAACAAAACTAGAATTTTATTCATCTTAAATTGATTTCATCTTTGAATTTGTAACAGTCTAAAATTTTACCTTTTGGGAAAGTGTTAATACCATATGATCCATATTATCCCCTGTCTCTATGTCCTCGCTCATGTATTTTCCATGTTTATTACAGCTATATAGACTAGAGGAATATGCAGAGTGCTATGAGCTGTATAAAGAGTTGATGAAAAATTCCGAGGTATGTTGATAAAGATTTACCTGCCAGTAATACCTGAAAGGGGAGTTGGGCAGTATAGATAGATCATATATTTGAGACAAGATCTGGAAAAAGGTCTTTTAAGGCTTTTGAGCCCAACAAGGTCCCAGATCAGCCTGCATATACATGCAGTCTGATCAGGAACCATGTTGTTCTCCAATGGCTTTGTCATGGTCTGTAGCAACCACATGAGAGTAACATGGATCCGGGTCAGATTGTACTTACACACGGCATTATCTTGAAACAAAGACTGTCTCAAATGCCATAAGGGACCTTTTTATGCCCCCGATAGGGAGGCATCATAAATTTGACTTGTCTGTCCGTCCGTCTGTCTGTCTGTCCGTCCGTCCGTCATTCCGTCCAAAAACTTTAACATTGGCCATAACTTCCTTATTACTTAACATATTCGCTTCATACTTTACCACAACATTCCTTGGTACATTACCTTTCTGTAGGCACATACTTTGGTGACCTTGACCCCTGGATGACCTTGACCTTGAACATAGATTGGCCATAATTTAAAATCAAAGCGGTGTCGGGGGCATTGTCATCTTACAGTGACAGCTCTTGTTTCAGATTATGGCTCATTTTATTTTCAAAAGAATTATTGTATACATCCATTACAACATTCTTAGTTGTAACATTTTTCGGAAAGTTTGCTTCGGAAAACATGGCATGGAAAGAGGATGGTTGGGAATCCTGTGCTTAAATCTATTCCCAACAATTTAAATGGCTTTGCATTTTCAAGTAAATTTGAATACTTTGATACCACAGGTTTATGTGGAAAAACACACATCACTGTGGCCATCACGATTTTCCACCTGAAACCACTCGAAATCAAATCGAGGCCAGGTGATGTGTGGATATAGGAAAATAAAGCGAGCTGTACTGTAGATCTAATTTACCCTTTCCTAAACAAGACTGAAGCCCCAGATTGAAAAGGGTTTTGGAAACATTGAGACTAAAGAAGAAAATGCTGATACCCAGCATTTTCTCCTTTTGTCTCAATACTTTCTTGGTTGAATTTTAATTAAATCCTATTTTAATCAACATGATAATGTTTTCTTCAGCATTTTTTTAATTGGACCGCCTGAAAAGTTTACCATCGGGGAAAGGGCTATTCATATATTTCATTTTCAGGATGATTTTGAAGAAGAAAGGGAGACAAATCTTGCAGCAGTTTTGGCTTCTCTACAGATGTGGGATAATGAAGATGTGGTGAGTTGGCAATAGGGAACAATTTTATCAAGTAAACCATTATAAATTTCTAACAAACAATAGTAATGTTGGTGTAATTTTAAAAACCCTGTAACTACAGGTTTAATCAAGCTGTAGTTACAGTATTTTATAATAACCCTGGCGATTTATTAATCTATATAGGTTTAGACCAGTCTATTTTAAGTACAAAATTCACTTTTATTCACTGTTTAATTGTAATGCCTATTCATTGATAGATGGCATATATTGCGACGGGTTAATTCACGTCTCTGATATTGTTATCATTTGCTGAAGTCCAAGTAATACGAGAACTGTGAAGTATTTTAATATTTTGTGCAGGCCTCTGTTGATTTTAATGACAGAGAAATTTTAGATTGACGAAATAATTGCATCAAATACTACTGAGAACAAAAATGACAAAATATGCCAAAAATATACACTGGCGAAATCTGAATATGTACCAGACATTGCCAGTTTAGGAAGGTATTAGACCCAACATGAAAAATATGCTATACACTGAATGATAATCTATTGCCCCTTTTTATGCCCCCGATAGGGAGGCATCATAAATTTGACTTGTCCGTCCGTCCGTCTGTCTGTCTGTCTGTCCGTCCGTCCGTCATTCCGTCCAAAAACTTTAACATTGGCCATAACTTCCTTATTACTTAACATATTCGCTTCATACTTTACCACAACATTCCTTGGTACATTACCTTTCTGTAGGCACATACTTTGGTGACCTTGACCCCTGGATGACCTTGACCTTGAACATAGATTGGCCATAATTTAAAATCAAAGCGGTGTCGGGGGCATTGTCATCTTACAGTGACAGCTCTTGTTATCTTTAGTGTTTATTTTCCTCTTATTTGGCTTTGTTGTTCCAAAAGTACAGCTTGTTTATGTTGCTGTGTTACAGGATGATCCAGGTTTGAGAGAGAGTACATATGAATTGTGTTATAACCATGCCTGTTATCTGATAGGGAGAGGGGACTATATCGAGGCTGAAAATAAACTCAAACAGGCAGAAGGTAAAGTCAATATTTTTCTGAATTTTACTAATTTGTGCTGATAATTAAATACTAGCCATTACCAATAATTGATTACACTTAAACAGGATACATGGTTTTTAGCTCCACTGGCCGACAGGCCAGCGGGCTATTGTCATGGCGCTGTGTCCGTCGTGCGTCCGTCGGTCCGTGCGTCCGTCCGTCCGTCCGTAAACTTTTCCTTTAAAAATCTTCTTCTCAAAAACTACCAGCTGGATTTCAACCAAACTTCACAGGAATGATCCTTGGGTGACCCTATCTCAGATTCCTTCAAAGAATTCTGATTGAAGTAAAAAGTCTGGAGTTATCTCCCCCTGAATATCAAAAATGGCCGTTTTGACTTTATTTTCACTCTAGCAACTACAAATATTGACCAATCAAGACAAAACTTGGTCAGAATGATGATGGCTATAAGAACTTGCCTGGGTATAATTTTCAGCCTGATCCGAATTTTACATCATGAGTTATGTGCCCTTGAAATTGACAAAATTGCCATTTTCGGCTTTATTTTGACTTTGTTTTCACTTCTGCGACTACAAATATTAACCAATCAACACAAAATTTGGACAGAATGATGGTGACTATAAGATCTTGCCTGAGTATAATTTTCAGCCTGATCTGAATTTTACATCATGAGTTATGTGCCCTTGAAATTGATAAAATTGCCATTTTCGGCTTTATTTTGACTTTGTTTCACTTCAGGGACTACAAATATTTACCAATCAACACAGAATTTGGACAGAATAATGGTGACTATAAGATCTTGTTTGGGTGTAATTTTCAGCTAGATCTGAATCTTACATCATGAGTTATATGTCCTTGAAATTGACAAAATTGCTATTTTCGGCATTATTAGTCCCCTACCGGCGAAGCCGAAGGGGACTTTAGGTTTGCACTCTGTCCGTCAGTCAGTCTGTCTGTCCGTCCGTCCGTCCGTCTGTCCGTCCGTCAGTCCGGTGAATTAGTTTTCCGGACTTTTTTTCTAAACGGGGGTAGCTATTGAGCTGATTTTTGGTATGTAGACCCGCATTGATGAGTTACAGAACAAGTTTGAGTTTCGTTCCGCTCCATTGATTTTTGAGGAAAATATGGATGCTGGACTTAGAAAATTACTGGGAAATTGCAGTTTTCCAGACTTTTTTTCTTAATGCTGGCAGCTATTGAGCTGATTTTTGGTATGTAGACCCGCATTGATGAGTTACAGAACAAGTTTGAGTTTCGTTCCGGTCCAGTGATTTTTGGGGAAGATATGGATGCTGGACTTAGAAAATTTCTGGGAAATTACAGTTTTCCAGACTTTTTTTCTCAATGCTGGCAGCTACTGAGCTGATTTTTGGTATGTAAACCCGCATTGATGAGTTACAGAACAAGTTTGAGTTTCGTTCCGGTCCAGTGATCTTTGGGGAAGATATGGATGCTGGACTTAGAAAATTTCTGAGAAATTACAGTTTTCCAGACTTTTTTTCTCAATGCTTGCAGCTATTGAGCTGATTTTTGGTATGTGGACCCGCATTGATGAGTTACAGAACAAGTTTGAGTTTCGTTCCGGTCCAGTGATTTTTGGGGAAGATATGGATGCTGGACTTAGAAAATTTCTGGGAAATTACAGTTTTCCAGACTTTTTTCTTAATGCTGGCAGCTATTGAGCTGATTTTTGGTATGTAGACCCGCATTGATGAGTTACAGAACAAGTTTGAGTTTCGCTCCGGTCCAGTGATTTTTTGGGAAGATATGGATGCTGGACTTAGAAAATTTCTGGGAAATTACAGTTTTCCAGACTTTTTTTCTAAACGCTTGCAGGTATTGAGCTGATTTTCGATATATGAACACATATTGATGGGATACAGAACAAGTTTGAGTTTCGTTCCGGTCCAGTGATTTTGGGGGAAAATATGGATGCTGGACTTAGAAAATTTCTGAGAAATTAGTTTTCCAGACTTTTTTTCTTAATGCTTGCAACTATTGAGCAGATTTTTGGTATGAGGACCCGCATTGATAAGTTACAGAACAAGGTTGAGTTTTGTTCTGGTCCAGTGATTTTTTAGGAAGATACGGATGCTGGACTTTGAAAACTTTTGGGCTTCTTTTTCTTAACACATTTATAAAGCCGGTAGGGGACTTGGTATTGTTTTGCAATACTTCAGAATGCTTGTTTTGACTTTGTTTTCGCTCTAGCAACTACAAATACTGACGAATCAAGACAAAACTTGTACAGAATGTTGGTGACTATAAAATCTTACCTTTGTATATCTTTCAGCTTGATCTGAATTTTATATCATGAGTTACATGCCCTTGAAATTGACAAAATTGCCATTTTCGGCTCTCAATCTAGCAACTACATACATTGACTTAAGTCTTAAGTCAATGTAAGAAGACAAAACTTATACAGAATGTTGGTGACCATAAGATCTTGCATTGGTGTAATTTTCAGCTTGATTTGAATTTTACATCATGAATTATGTGCCCTTGAAATTAACAAAATTGCCATTTTCGGCTCTATTTTGACTTTGTTTTCACTCTTGCAACCACAAATATTGACTTATCAAGACGAAACTTGTACAGAATGTTGGTTACTATAAGATCTTGCCTTGGTATAATTTTCAGCTTGATCTGAACTTTACGTCATGAGAAACGTGCCTTTGAAATTGACAAAATTGCCATTTTCGGCTTTATTTTCACTGTTACAACCATTAGTATTAATTAATTAATACAATTACTTTCACAGAATTTTACTGACCATAACATCTTACTTGCTTGAAATTTTCAGCTTGCTTGTTTGTGCAGCCTGAACCTTTGATATTGCATTCAACAAGACAAACAATCAGGCCTGTGGAGCGCTTCCAGACTGCCAGGGCTGTCTAGTTATCACAGCTGTTGTTAAAAAAAGTTTCGCTGATGACTTTAACATGATAAAAATAAGCTGCTATGGTACATTTTGAGTTCAACACATGACTACAATACATTTATGTTTACATATGTGTTATATGTTATTACAGCTGTGTGTAAAGAAAGTTTTGCTGATGACCCAGATATGACAGAAGAAGACATTGATGAAGAGTTAGCCATTATTCGTGTACAGTTAGCCTTCCTTGCACAGCTCGCCAACAAAAATGGGGAAGCTATGGGCCTTTATAACAAAGTGCAGAAAGCCAAGTAAGCAAGACTTCAGAATTGGTTTTCATTTTCTTTGGAATGAAGTATTATTTTGTTAGCATGCATGTACAGAGTTCAGAGCTCCAGATAAGAGGGAGTGATGACTTTTCAAATTGCAATAATTCTGTTATTGTTCATCAAACTCTATGTTGTGGGTACTCATTTGTATTGCTCGTTGAGACGATTCAAATGAGTACCCACAACATAGAGTTTGGAATTGAAATAATGAAGTTATAATGTCTTCACCCCCACTTATCTGTAGCCCTGAGAGTTACAGATAAGATGGGGGTAAAGGCATTCTTAATTTGACATTTTCAATCAGAACCCTATGTTGTGCAAAACCCTATGTTGTGGGTACTCATTTAACCATTTGAATGGTCTCAACGATTATTTTCTGTTTATATTTTTCTATATTGTTCGCAAATTCTATTTCCATCAAAATCCTTTTTCAGTAGCATTTTATGGATTACCACTGTGTGAAATGTTGATGGTTTGGAAGGGGTGAATATAAGCTGTTGTCTAAGCTACTGTTGTTTATAAAGGTGTTCAACATTTTTTACAATTTTTTTTTTTATTTTCAGACCCTCAGATGTTGGACTTATGGCTGTGTTGTCAAACAATGTTGTTGCAATTAATAAAGTAAGTTAACCCATTACCAAACAGCATAATTTAATACCAGTCCAAATTCAAAGATGTTGCAGACGGCAATTTCAAATGAATGAAATTCAAATTTTTATTGTCTTTTTGGGTAGAAAACATTGTGGAAAATGAAGAAATTGCTTGTCTCAAGCAATTTCTTCATTTTCCTCGATGTTTTCCAAAGCCATTTATCATATAGGTAGTCAAAAAGAGTCATTATGTGGTGATGGGTTAAAGTCTACTATCCTTGTTTTCTGCATAAACATACACTGTCTGTTAAATAGTAAATTTATTTAATGATATTTACTAAGATTGAATCATCTTTGTAAATGTATACAGGTTATTCTTGTGGTCTTGAAATAGTAAAATTTGATGAATTGTTCATATGAGACAAGGTAGCATTGATACTTAGTTTTCAGATCTGATTAGTCTCAGATTTTAGTTTTCTGATTTATTACTTTAAATTTCCTACATAATCCATTGAAACATGTTTGTGTGTTTGAAGGCATATGGTGAAATATCATTTACATGACAAAAGTGGACAAGTTCATAGTGTTTACCTTATATATGGCGATCATTCAGATTTATGTAACTACATTTTTAACCCATTGCCAGACAGTGAAATTTTAGGCTTGTTTAAATTCAAAGAAGTTGCAAACAGCAATTTCATGTAAATGAAGAAAATACATATTTTTTCCTTTCTAAGTAGAAAATATTGTGGGAAATGGAGAAATTGCTTTTCATAAGCAATTTCTTCATTTTCCCTTGTGTTTTCCAAAGCCTTTATTCTTTGGGATGTCATAAGGCGTCTATGTGTGGTAATGGTTAAACATTATATTTCAGGACCAAAATGTCTTTGATTCAAAGAAGAAGATGAAAGTAGCGACGGGTAGTAACTTGAAACACAAACTCTCGGCCAGACAGAGACAAGAGATAGACGTGAACCAGTGTTTGTTAAACATGCACTCTAACCAGGTAATAGGCTTAGGAAAATATTGAAAGAAAAAGAGAAATTGCTACGAGATGTTTTCTTCTTTTGATATCTATCGCTTAAACTTTTGTCTTCCCAATATTTTGTCATTTGGAAAAGGTTAAAACATTCACAAACAGAAGTCGCATGGAAAACATTGAGGCAGAAACAGAAAAGACATTTCGATGGCTCAGCGCAAAACAGTTGTAACTGCCTATATGTATATAGGCAGTTACAACTGTTGAGCGCTGAGACATTGATTTGTCATCTGCAGCAGCTTTAATATTGGACCACTCTTAGATTTTGTCATTTGGAAAAGGGATCGACAAAATTTGAATATTCTCCAATTTGTTAGGGCCTGCAGATTACAAAATAATTGATATTAAAGGATTAAAATTTGTTTACAATATCATAGAAAGTGTATTGAGGTGAAAGGAGAAAAAGCTGATGATGGCGAGTTCATTTGACAAGTCATTTGTCTCCCACCAATGGATGTGAATCTTCTGAGAAAACAGCTGGAGGCTTAGAATGAATACCTGGTAATTCTGTAAAAAAAAAAAACCAGGATACCATGGTTAGGTGCCCCAAATGCTAGGTTATGACCATAACAGTTGAAATTGACATTAAAACCCATTGAGCTAACCAGTGGTCATATTGTCAACTGATTAAGACTATTGAGTAGATGGACGGGTATATTTTTAATGTTGTGTTTGTTCTGGTGCAAGAAATGCCTTAACTTTTTCCCAAACTGTAAAATTTTAGGGCAGATCAAATTCAAAGCTGCTGCAGACAACAGTATGTGTGTTGATACACAAATATTTCTTTTTTTCAAAATAGCACAGAAGATATTGAGGCAAAAGGAGAAAATGCTGGTTATCAGCATTTTCTTCTTTTGTTTCAATGTTTTCCCAAGCCTTTTCTAATAGAGACGCCAAACCCGGTCTTGTTTGGGAAAGGGTTAAACAAACGGACAGGTCTCAAGGCACCAAACTAGACAATTTTAACAGGTTTCAGCATCGTCAATAATTAGTAATGTAACAAGTCTGCCTTTATTAGGTTTAGGCTGTATATAACATTTAAATATTTTCTGTTTTTGGGTGTATTAAAATTTTACATTTTCAGTCTTTCTGGGTAGAAAACATGAAGGGAAATGGTGAAATTGCTTGTCACAAGCAATATCTTCATTTTCAAGTTTTCCAAAGCTTATCCCATTACCAGATGACAAAAATTTGGACTTTTCCAAATTCAAAGGTGTTGCAGACGACAATTTCAAGTTGATAAAATTTCAAAAAACTTTCCAATTTGGTTTAGAAAACATAGTGGAAAATGAGGAAATTGCTTGATACAAGCAATTTCTTCATTTTCCATAATGTTTTCGCAGGCCTTTTCTTGTGAGGGAGTCAAAAGGCGTCATTGTGCGGTAATTGGTTAAATGATGTTTTGTGTCATAAAACCATTACTGGTATGTGGGAATGGGTTGATTTGAAAATTCAAATAATGTATGCATTACAATTCACATGTGTAAGGTAATCCAAGTTTGACTCAGACACACTATATTACAGGGTGAGCAATGTCATCGAGCTGCCAAGTTATTACGGAGTCAGAATCCAGTAGATGATAGACCCGTGTTGATCGAGGCGGCACAGTTTGTCAGAGAGAAAGATACGGAGAAAGCTACAGCTTTACTTCAGGTATTATTTTTTTACATCCGTTTTTAGCTCGACTTTTCGAAGAAAATGAGAGCTTATACTGTCACCCGGGCGTCGGCGTTGGCGTCGGTGTTGCAACAAAGGTTAAAGTTTTTTCAAACATCAATAACTTCCATACTATCAAAGAGATTCAATCCAAACTTGAAATACTTATTCACCATCACACCCTCTACCTTACTACCAGGGCCCATGACCCTGGCTCCACTATATTTGGAGTTATGCCCCATTTATACTAAGCAACTTAGAAAGTCGAGCGCGCTGTCTTCAGACAGCTCTTGTTGTACATACTCTGGAGGGTTCACATGCCCTGCCTTAACCCTTTCCCAGACAGCCAAATTTTGAACTATTCAAATTTGAAATATTTTGCAGACAACACAATTGAAGTTTATGCTAGTATTATTTGTGTACATTATAGCTCAGAAAATATTGAGGCAAATGGAGAAAATGCTGATTATCAGCATTTTCTTCTTTTGTCTCAATGTTTTCCCAAGCCTTTTCTATTGGGACATCAAAACCAGGTCTTGTTTTTGAAAGGGTTAAAAATGAATAATTTTACAAACTTAATGTTCAAATTGTCTTTTGCAGGAGTTTGCAAAGTAAGGCTCTCTTGCCTGCAAGCATGGTATGGTTAACACTTTTCCAAACAAGACCTCACTTTGAGGTCCCTCCCCAATTGTGTAATAGAAAAGGCTTGGGAAAATATTGGGACAAAGGAAGAAAAAGCTATTTACCATTATTCTCTCTTCTTGCATCTATGTATTCTGTGCTATACTATATCAAAATTCTTTCTTAATCGACTTTTATTCTGTTTCCTTCAACAGCTTTCGAATCCGAGCAGTCCTAATTGTTGGCATTTGGCAATAGATTAATTGTGGACAGGCTACCTAGAATCAATATTTGTTTTAACCCATTACCAAACGGCTAAATTCTAAGCTTATCCAAATTCAAAGATGTTGCAGACAACAATTTCAAGTGAATGGAATTTTAAGGTTTTTGGTATTTCTGGGTAGAAAACATTGTGGGAAATGAAGAAATTGCTTGTCACAAGCAATTTATTCATTTTCCCTAGCATTTTCTAAAGCTATTTCTCCTTGAGGCGTCAAAAGGCGTCATTGTGTGGGAATGGGTTTAAAAGATATAAACATTTCATTATACATTTACAGGAGTTTGCAAGTCAGAAGCCATCGTCTGCGAGCATGGTATGGTTAACTACAGCTCAGTTACATTTGTCTGCGGGGAATATAATGGAGGCATGTGACGCATTAAAACAGATGGGAACTCTGCAATATAAACCAGGAGTGGTAAGTCTATGCTATAGTTTAGTGTTCTACAACTTTTTCGAAAAATTTAACATGCCCCGTATCCTATGCACTATAAGAGATAGAACTTTGATATATAATCCTTGCCAAGATTTTTCATTTGGATCCATGACCTTGTGACCATAGCCTTGGAGTTTGACATTTCGTTGGTGGGAAGTCAAAACCTCTTAACTACAGCTTGAATAAGCTGGAGTTACGAGGTTTTGACTTCCCACCGACAATTTGCATATTCTGTTGACAACTTACGTTTTATTCCATTCCCACACATTGACTACTTTTGACTCCTGAAAGAAATGTTTTGGAAAACTTTGCGGAAAATGAAGAAATTGCTATTGACTAGCAATTTCTTCATTTCACACAATGTTTTCTACCAAAAAAGGCAAAAAAATGTAAAATTCCATTCACTTGAAATTATTGTCTGCATCATCTTTGAATTTGGACCAGTTTGAAATGTTGCTGTCTGGTAAAGTGTTTTAACATCAGACTGTTTAAAAAAACGCTAATTTTCTGTAAAAAACACTAATCTTCTTTCAAGTTTTATGCATTACAATGCTTTCAACATCTGAAATACTCACTGTCAACCCCAATTTTGGGCAGCTTCTTAATCAAAGTAGCATATCACTGCTTTTCAACAAGAAAACATAATTTCAGCTTAAAACAAGCCGCTGTTAGGAGATTTTGGTTGAAAAGTGACAATATTCTTTATGATTTCAATTTTTCTTCAATGTTTCCTTTGTTCCAGGTTTCTTCCTTAGTCACCCTGTATATGAATCAAGATAGACCTGATCTAGCGATGGAAGTGTTGTCTAACTCGGTGGCTTGGTACAAGAAAAATGAGGTGGGTCATGTAAATCCAATTAACCTAGTTTCAGAGTTCCCACTTAAAATTTTTTTGGGAGTGCATGCACTCCCTGGAGTAAAAAGTTGGGAGTGCAAAATGAAAACTGTGGGTGCACTTAAATACAATAAAAGCTGTTCATTAAAAAGGCTATTTTCCATTGTGTGGTAATGATACAGTTAAGTAATGGCGAGTGACAGGTGTTAGAATTTCAGAGTTTTGTTGACTTGAACAGAAATAGCATTTCTCAAACCATTTTACCTTTTTGAAATTGCATCTTAACACTATCAGCGAACATCATTAACACAAGTTGTCATTCCCATCCATTTTTTTCAGTCGCTATTGTGCTTACGAGTTTGGAAAAACAATCAATCTGTTGACATTTTTGTTTCTTTTATTTCTACAGCGAGCAGACAGCATGGTTTGTGACACAATATTCAAATACTTTTGAGATATGCGTGTTGATTGGTTTATTGAAGCCTATCGGCGAGTGTCTTTGAACACAGGGTTCTCGTAATAATTACTCATCATGAAACCTACATTCTGAATGTAAACAATAATGTTACGCTATAATACTATTTCAAGGGGCAATTACATCCATACTTAACCAGTTTTAACCAACAAAATATATTTTTATTGACTTACAAAATATGTTTTCCTGTCAAACAGAGAACCTTTTCATGAAAAATATGTTTTAAAGCTGTTTCCATTCTATGAATTCAGTGCATGCATGCACCCTATACCCAGAATTTGTGTGCGTGAATTTTCTTTTCTGTACATGAATTACGCACATATGTGCGTGAATGGGACCTCTGAGTTTGTATAAATATTTTTAGCTCGACTTTTCAAAGAAAATGAGAGCTTATACTGTCACCCGGGCGTCGGCGTTGGCGTCGGCGTCGGCATTGGCGTTGGCGTTGCAACAAAGGTTAAAGTTTTTTCAAACATCAATAACTTCCATACTATCAAAGGGATTCAACCCAAACTTGGAATACTTTTTCACCATCACACCCTCTACCTTACTATCGGGGCCCATGACCCTGGCTTCACTATATTTGGAGTTATGCCCCCTTTATACTTAGCAACTTAGAAAGTCCAGCACTTAGAAAGTCGAGCGCGCTGTCTTCGGACAGCTCTTGTTACCAATGGGGGAGAGGGGATCTCAAGAGAAATAGGGCATAAATATCTATTTTTCATTGTCATATTTTGTAACCTTTCTCCATTTAAAAGATGTTTTGATACCATTGGGGTCATTTTGGAATAAGCTGGGTAAGGGGCTATTAGTTTGGTCTATAGATCCATTCCAATTCTTCGCAACTACTGACAGGATTTGATTATAACTGTATCTATAGATCTTGGGTTGGAATATCAGCTAGACCAAATGCCCTTCTTACATATGATCAAAGTTATTTTTGCCACTAATGGATAAATTGTTTACTAAAAGGCCTGGTCAGATACACAATTCTGATTGCACATCACAGTCGGAGCATTTCCAAAAATGGCCATTTCTACAGCCTTTTTTAGCTCCACTGACCAACAGGCCAGCGAGCTATTGTCATGGCGCTGTGTCCGTCGTGCGTGCGTCCGTCTGTCCGTAAACTTTTCCTTTAAAAATCTTCTTCTCAAAAACTACCATATGGATTTCAACCAAACTTCACTTGAATGATCCTTGGGTGACCCTCTCTCAGATTCCTTCAAAGAATTCTGATTGAAGTAGAAGGTCTGGAGCTATCTGCTCTTGAATGTCAAAAATGGCCGTTTTGACTTTATGTTCACTCTAGCAACTACAAATATTGACCAATCAAAACAGAACTTGGACAGAATGATGGTGACTATAAGATCTTGCCTGGGTATAATTTTCAGCCTGATCTGAATTTTACATCATGAGTTATGTGCCCTTGAAATTGACAAAGTTGCCATTTTCGGCTTTATTTTGATTTTGTTTTACTTCAGCAACTACCGGTACAAATATTAACCAATCAACACAAAACTTGGACAGAATGATGGTGACTATCAGATCTTGCTTTGGTGTAATTTTCAGCTAGATCTGAATCTTACATCATGAGTTATGTGCCCTTGAAATTGACAAAATTGCCATTTTTGGCTTTATTTTGACTTTGTTTTCGCTCTAGCAACTACAAATATTGACCAATCAAGACAAAACTTGTACAGAATGTTGGTGACTATAAGATCTTGCCTTGGTATAATTTTCAGCTTGATTTGAACTTTACGTCATGAGTTACGTGCCCTTGAAATTGACAAAATTGCCATTTCCTGCTTTATTTTCACTTTTACAACCATTAGTAATAATTAATCAATACAATAACTTTCACAGAATTTTACTGACCATAGGATCTTACTTGCTTGAAATTTTCATCTTGCTTGTATGTGCAGCCTGAACCTTTGAAATTGCATTCAACAAGACAAACAATCAGGCCTGTGGAGCGCTTCCAGACTGCCAGGGCTGTCTAGTTTGGATGTTATGTGGACGTAATATGGTCATGGGATTGTATGTGACAAGGGCCTTTATGATAGCTGCTGGTAGCACAGATTATTATTTTGTGGTTGAACTTTGAGAAATATTCACCATCAGACAGAATATAACTGAAAAAATCTTGACAAACTTTTTAATGGCATTAGCCCTTTCCCAAACAGCAAAAATAGTCAGACTGTTCCAATGTGACCTGTACTGTAGACAACAAAATGGATTTTGATAAATATGGAATCTGTGTACATTATAGCACAGCAAATATAAGTAGAAAATATAAGTAGAAAATGCTGATTATAACCATTTTCATCTTTTGCCTCAATGCTTACCCAAGCCTTTATGGACGTCAAGGCTAGGTCTTGTTCGAAAAAAAAAAGAGTTGTATCAATTGACATCTCATTTCAGCCTAAATCCCCAGCCTTGGAGACATTGCTGCGAGTGAACACCAACTTCCAACTAAAACATGGAAGTCCTGATCAGGCTGTACATTTGTTGGAAGAGCTGAGAAAGTAAGTCTGAGCTACAGATAAGATGGAGTGAAGACTTTTCAAAATGCAAATTAAGACCTCTAAACTTGTTATTATCTCCATTAGAAGACTCTAAATAAGAAAACGCAAATTCGAAATGTGTTATTTTGTGGAAATTCTGCCATAATCTAGTTTTTGGCGTAGGAAATGCATTGGCGGTTAAGTGACGTCATTGATGACATCATTTGATGTTACCTTGACGCCACGTGACGTTTTGGCGCATACATAAAGCTTAAGTACATAGAGTCTTTATTGGTCAAATAAAACCTGATGGAGTTCCTCTTTCGCTATATATGGATTTTACGGTAGAGCGTTATAATAACATTTCTAAAAGGAAAAAGCTAGAGTGTATCCTCATTCTATATTTAGAACCATATTTCAGACAATATTTGTCTATGCAATACATGTTTTGTCTGATTTTTATGCCCCTGTATCGAAAGATCTTGGGCATTGTTTTACTGGTGTCAGTCTGTCAGTCTCTCCATCCAAAAACTTAACATTGACCATTCTGGGGGCATTGGTGTTTCACAAACACATCTTGTTCTATCAGTAAAATATTTAGGTATTTAATAAAACAGAATATCTAATGATAAAGATAGAGAAATTTATGATATTTTGAAGATGATCAATGAAGACAATGCCACTTTTGATTATTTAGGAACAATCCAAAAGACCCACGTGTTCTGGCCCAGCTGATAACGGCCTACTCCAAAGTGGATCCGGCTAAAGCAGAGAAGATCAGTCGAGACCTGCCATCTGTGGAGGAAGTGGCTAACTCTGTTGACGTTGATATGTTGGAGACGTCGTTCAGCTCACTCGGTCCAAAGTACATGAAGAAAGCACAGAAAGCTGAACCTTCACCTGGACAGTAAGTGCAAATTTTTTCCCATTTTAATACGCCACAGCTTGATTGTATAAAGTTTTGTTAGCATTAACCAAATGGTTGAATACCTGTGTTGGTTAAAGTTACCTATAACACAGGAAAATTTAAGCAAAACTTTAACCATATGGTTAATGCTATATGACCCTGAAGGGATGTACACTGCTCAAAATATTTTAAGGTACCTTTTAGTTTTAGGAATAATAATTGATGGAAATTCCAAGACCTTACCCCATGGAAATGTACTCAGCATTACAAAAATGTGACCTTTTTAGCGAGCCGGGAACCTTCACCTGGACAGTAAGTGCTACTATTTCCCCATGTTTGTACACCAGAACATATTTGAAGCGGGATCTGGAAAAACGTCCCTTTTAGCATTTTTAAAATTGAGTTTCAAGATAAGCCTAATGTCAAATGGAGTCAAATACGCAGTAGTGCTGCTCTCTATAAGTTACTACAGGTCACGAAGAAGCTATTAGAGAGCAACATGGATCCTGATCAGACTGTGCGTATGCACAGGCTGGTCTGGATCCAGGTTGTTCTCAAATGCCATAAGGGACGTTTTTCCAGATCCTGGCTCATTCGTATAAACTTTGGTCGGTAGTAACCCATTGCCAAAAGCGAAATTTCTTTTAGACAGCTTCAAATTCAATAGGGAAATATTTTGTCAAGTAAATCGTGAGGTAAATTTGGACAAACCATCATATTTTCATAGGTGTTGGTATAAAATCTCATAACTACGGCTTGATTCAAGCTTTAGTTACAAGATTTTATAACAACACCGATGGTTTATCAATACATAACGGTAAACCGAGTCTATTGTTGGCACAAAATTCCTTGCTGTTATGAAATCTGCAGAAACTAATAAAATGGAAGTATTTAATGATTAAGAAAATCCTAACTTTGTAACATGTTGTGTTTCAGAAGTGCAGGAGATACACCTAGTCTTATACAGAAAAAGAAGAGAAAGAAGAAGAGACATCGTAAGTACATGTACATACATGTATATATGATTACTCATTAGCATTTGTAGAATAGGGGAGCATTGGCATTGATGTTTGTTAAACCATTAGCAGTGAAATCAGACGGCAAAATTTTAGACTGCTATATAATTTCAAAGATGCTGCAGACGGCAATTTCAAATGAATGAACTATTTTTCATATTTAGCTCCACTGGCTGAAGGCCAGCGAGCTATTGTCATGGCGTTGTGTTCGTCGTGCGTGCGTGCGTTAACTTTTTCTTTAAAAATCTTCTCCTCTCAAACCAATGGACCAATTTTGACCAAACTTTGCAGGAATGTTCCTTGGGTGACCTTTTACTTAAATTGTTCAAACAATTTTGATTGGTCAATAAATGTGGGCGTGGCAGGGCGGGGCTTATCAGACTTAGAGAAATCACAAAATAATTCTTTAGAAATCAACACAAGGCCGATTTTGACTAAACTTGGCAGAAATGTACCTTGGGTGACTCTTTACCAATATTGTCCATTAAATTTTGATTGGTCCATAAATGTGGGCGTAGCAGGGTGCGGCTTATCAAACTTAGAGAAATCACAAAATAATTCTTTAAAAATCTTCTTCTCTCAAACAAATGGGCCAATTTGCCAATTTTGACCAAATTTTGTAGGAATGTTCCTTGGGTGACCCTTTACTTAAATTGTTCAAAGAATTTTGATTGGTCTATAAATGTGGGTGTGGCAGGGCGGGGCTTATCAGACTTAGAGAAATCGCAAATAATTCTTGAAAAATCAACCGTGTGGCCAATTTTGACGAAACTTGGCAGAAATGTACCTTGGATGACTCTTTACATGAATTGTCTGTGAAATTTTGATTGGTCCATAAATGTGGGTGTGGCAGGGCAGGGCTTATCAGACTTTGAGAAATCACAAAATAATTATTTAAAAATCAAATATTGGGCAAATTTTTACCAAACTTGGCAGAAATGTACCTTGGTTGACTCTTTACTTAACTTGTCCATAAAATTTTGTTTGGTCTATAAATGTGGGCGTGGCAGGGTGGGGCTTATTTGACTAAGAGAAATCACAAAATGATTCTTTTAAAATCAACCATAGGGCCAATTTCAATTAATCTTGGCAGAAAAGTGACCCTATACTTAAATTGTCTGTGAAATTTTGATTGGTCCATAAATGTGGGCATGGCAGGTGGGGTTTGTCAGAATGGGAGAAATCACGAAATAATTCTTTAAAAACAACCATTGGGTCAATTTAGTACAAACTTGTCAGAAATGTTCCTTGGGTAATACTTTGTCAGTGAAATTTTGATTGGTCTATAAATGTGGGTGTGGCCAGGCAGGGCTGATCAGAATTGGATAAACCATGAAATAATTCTTTGAAAATAAGTTAATGGGCCAATTCAGACTAAACTTGGCAGAAATGTTCCATTGGTGACCTTTTTCAAGATTTGGCAGTGCTAGGCTTACAAGAAATCATGAGATAATTCTTTTACTTTAGCCAATGGAGCGATTCAGGCCCTCTTGGGCCTCTTGTTATGTCTTTCTGTACAGAAAACATTGTTGGAAATAAAGAAATTGCTTGTAACAAGCAAATTTATTTTCAACAATGTTTTCTAAAGCCAAAATTTCTTGAGGGATGTCAAAAAGCATCAATGTGTGGAAATGGATTAAACCATTACCAAACAACAAAATTTTTGGCTAATCAACACTCAAAGATTTGCAGACGACAATTTCAAGGGGACGTAATTTGAGATTTTTTGGTATTTTTGGGTAGAAAACATTGTGGGAAATGAAGAAATTGCTTGTCAAAAGCAATTTCTTCATTTTCCACAATGTTTTCCAAAGCCATTATCTTGTGGGGCGTCAAAAAGCATCAATGTGTGGAAATGGATTAAGGACAATTGGGTTTTATGCGCAAGTGTCATCTGTCTCAATCTGTGTTTCTACTCATGGTATTGCTCTAAAATTGTGCACATGCTTCAGTGACATGAATATCAGCCTCTAGGCAGAGATTCATTACTACTAGTATATATAAAGTTTTATTTCAATTCCTTTACAATATTTCAACTAAATGACTTTCAGCCATAGAATCTTTGACTATTTTCAGCCAAACTATCATCACCATTTGATCCGAATATTGAGGTTGACCCAGAAAGATGGATTCCCAGACGAGAACGCTCGTACTACAAGGCCAAGAAGAAGGACAAGAGGAGAGGGGATACGGCTATTGGTAAATTACAATTATTATATCCTTATCCAAACAAATGGTTTGATATTGTTAAAGTATGTGGGCGAGCTGCTGGAGGCTTGGTGAGGGGTTTGTGGTAGTTCTGGTATTAGCAACAACAGGAATTTATGGTTATGTGCTCCAGCCGCCGCAATATGACCATAGCTGTTGAAAACGGCGCAACACCCCAATAAGCCAAACCCTTTCCCAAATGCCAAAATTTTGGGGGGTTCCAAAGTTCTTCATACGACATATATGTTCATAAAGCACAGAAAATATTGAGGCGAAAGGAGAAAATGCTGATTATCAGCATTTTCTTCTTTTGTCTCAATATTTTCCAATGCGCTTTATGCTAGGGACACCAAATTAAACTAGGTCTTGTTTCGGAAAGGGTTAACAGAGCTACAGATAAAAAGGGATGATGGTTTTTCAAAAAATGAAATAGTTCACTAAATGATTAACTAAATGATTATCAAACACTATTGTGGGTACCCATTTGAATAGTCTCTTCGAGAGGATTCAAATGACTACCCACTAGATAGGGCTTGGATTAAAATAAAATTTTTAGAATGTCTCCATCCCCTTTTATCTGTTGCCCTGTATTAGAAAAATGAAAGATAAATGTGATTGAACCCTTTCCTAATCAATAACAATTTAGGCTGTTCAAAATTAGATGCAATTTCAGACATGAAAAAATCTTACTACTGGCTAAAGTTTAACCGTTTCCGCAATGATATAATTGTAGGACGGTCCACTTCAAAACCTGCTACAGAAGACAAAATTGACATTAATGCAAATGTAATTTGTGCATGTTATATTGGCCCATTTGAGGCTTTGAGGAGTGGATTTAATGGAGTTTTACATCCCACTCAACTACTAAGGTCATACCGAGACAGGACCTCTGCTTAGAGTCTCATCAGATAGACTTGAAAAGCAGGAGATCTAACCAACAACCCTGTGTTTCAAGTCCAGTTCATTACCACTGCGCCAACTCCGCCCTTTGAGGATTTAAGGCAAAAGGAGAAAATGTTGATAATCAACATTTTCTTCTTATGTCCCAATGTTTCTCAAGCTTTATCTGGGACAGCAATATCAGATTTTGTTTGGAAAAGAATTAATTCTTTTTCATAAAAACAAAGGAGAAAATTTTTTTAAAACTTCATCGTTTTATACGTTATTAACAACAGGTCGGGGACCACAAGGTGCCACGTCGGGTAACATGGACTACTTAGATGCCAGCAAGTCTCCGCCCAGTACAGCCAGCCCGGGCAACACAAGCTCACCCAGATCAGGATCAGCCGGCGCAGCACAGACTTCACAAGGTCCGCGCCAACAACGACCCTCACAGGCACAGAAAAAGAAGAAGAAGGGGAAAAGATAAATGGGAGGGAAAGAAGAATGGATAGATATTTAAATGGAAAGATATTGACATTGTTATTGAATCATTATCAAAAGGCAAAGATTTAGACTTGTTCAAATTAAAAAAAACATTGCAGACGACAATTTCTAGTGAATGGAATGTAAAATAGTTGATCTTTTGGTGTAAAAAACTTGTGGGAAATGAAGAAATTGCTTGTGACAAGCAAAAGGAGAAAATGCTGAATATCAGTATTTTCTTCTTTTGTCTCAATTTTTCCCAAACCTTTTTTATAAGGGACGTCAAAACAAAGTCTTGTTTGGGAAACAGTTAAGTGAGGAGAGGAAAGAAAATAGACAGCTGTACAGATATTTAATTTAACATATATAGAAATTAATTGTGAAAAGAATTCTCTAATAATAATTGATTATGACATTTTCGGAAGAGAAAATAATGGAAAAGAATTTATTTATGGATCTTTCTATCTTTTCTCCTAAATGTTCTCTTACCAAGTGAATGAAGATTTCTTATGCATCTTGTCATTTGCAATCAAATGGGAGTACATCCATCTGGCTTGTTGAAACGTTACAATTTCATAACCTTTGAAAATATGCAGAAATGTGATGCTTAAGGACTATTTATAATAAAAAAAACAAAGCATGTATGATCTTAACAAAAACATTCGTACATTTAAAATGATGAAATTATGTGTATAGACTTTAAGAATCTATTAAACCCTTTCTCAACAAGAATCTTGTCAACATTCTTCTTATGTCCTAATGTTTCTCAAGCTTTATTCCTGTGTGAGGGAGCAGCTGGAGGCTCGGTTAGGGTGTTGTGGTAGTACTGGTATGAGAAACGACAAAAAAAGTATGTCATATTCATATGTGAATAAGATCAAATCAATTTATTGAAATACAATTGTGGAATTGATTTCTTGGAGAAATTTTTGTTGGAATAAAAGGTCTTTAATTATATGATATCTATTTTCTTGTTTTTCCCTTTCCCAGGCAGGACCTGAGGTGTGTTCTTAAAAGTGAGATTTCTTAAGATGTTTTTATAAAGCGTTTTTGTTGATTCTCTCTTATATTGTTTCTACAGAGTTAACCAAGGGGTTCCGCACGAAGTAAGGGTAATGGCGCCTCCCTTTGAGCATCTTAAGAATCTTGCTCTTAAGAACGCTTTATCCTAAAACGTCTAAAGAAGTCTTAAGATATCTCAAGAATTTTTTCTCTGAAGAACGGGCCTCTTGTTTTCATGGTCCTAATAGAAACAGCTTGGGAATATGGAGGCAAAAAAAGAAAATATTTTATTGCCAATATTTTCTCTTGTTGCCTCAATATCTGCTGTGACCTCTACTGCAACATACACAAATTCTATTTCTATGCCCTGTATAGAAAGATCGGTGCATATTTTTTCCGTTGTCTGTCCGTCTGTCATAAAAGTGAAAACTTAACATTGGCCTTTTCTGTGGTATTGGTGTTTCACACACACACACATGTTTGTTTAAAATCCATTTTGTCATTTGCAATAGGTTGTGCCAATTTTTTGCGATTTTGGCTATATATTTAAGTAAAGGTGTCGTATAGGTATCGCTGTATTGGTATATGGACATTTTGTTATTTTGCTGCTGAGACAAAAGTGCATTAAGTGATTTGTTGGCCTTAATCGCGCCGTCATACAAACAGTTTACCCATTACCACACAATGACCCTTTTTGACTCCATACAAGAAAATGGCTTTGGAAAACATTGCGGAAAATGAATAAATTGCTTGTGACAAGCAATTTCTTCATTTCCCACAATGTTTTTATGCCAAAAGACCAACAATATTTAAATTTTATTCTTTTGAAATTGTCGTTTGCAACATCTTTGAATTTGAACCAACCCAAGATTTTGCTGTTTTGTAATGGGTTACCAGAAAGAACAATTTTAGTCTGGTCTAAATTCAAAGGTGTTGCAGACAACAAATTCAAATTACTGATTTCTATCAGTTTTCGGCTTTCTGTGTAAAAAGACATAAGTAATATGGGAAACGAAGAAATTTCTCTTATCCCAAACTTTCTTTTATGGACGTCAAAACGAAGTCTTGTTCGAGAAAGGGTTTAAATTCGTATATCAAAGGGGATAAAATTACTAGAGATGTGAAGTATTGTTTAAGGTAAGCTCCCTTTGGATTGATTTTCATAGACCCCCCTTCGTCGCTCTTTTAGATAGCCTACAAATAATATACAGGTGGGATGTGCGTAATATAGGCTAGTAATATATAAGATATGCTCAAATACAAAATCAAAGTGCTGTCAGCACTGTATATTGGGCATCACTGAGAAATTGATATTGTGACAAAAGGACAATATGCTGATTTGCAAAATTGCCCCAATCTCTATTCGATGTTTTTAAGCATTTTCTATGAAGCGAGTAAAGAGGCGTCATCGTTTTGAAAATGGTTAATTAATGTGTAGGCAACCGTGCATAGGTGATAAAAAAAGTTGAATGTACACTCTCGAGGTGAATCCAAAATGTGAGGCTGTTTGGGGAAAAGGAAAATGTTACACTTTACCGGATTTTACATTAAATCAACATGTTGGATTATTTCTTATTCTTAGCTAATCAGAATAATACCAAGTACGGACCCATTGTAGAGGCTTAGCCTAACTGATCTCTGATCTGCAAATATATTTCGATTAGATAGAATGCACTTGTTCATTGGTCCAAATGATCAGTCTAAGAACAGTATATGAGGTAAAAATGATAAAATTCTAGAAAACGGCAAATTTAAGACGATGATTTTACTTTGATCAAAATATTTTAAAATCACAGTGTCTATACTCTATAGGCTAGCCTCTAACCATTCGTCCTTTTCCAAACAAGACATTGTTATGAAGCAAATAACATGAAACATACAAAGATAATCGGAATTTTCTCCTTTGTCCCAATACTTTCTGTGCTTCATTGTACATGACATCATTTCATCTTTACCGTCACCTGTTTCGTCGTCTGCAACTCTTTCTAATTTGAACAACTCTAAGATATTGTCGTTTGGAAGAGCCTTCAACACAAGAGTTGAAAAAAAAACACAATAAAGAAAAAGTGAATGCAGAATAAATCCTTAACCCATTATCATTCGCCAATTTCAAGCAAATAAATCGTTACATTGTTTGGTCTTTCTAGGAAGAAAATGTTGTGGGAAATGAAGAACTTGCTTGTCACAACCATTTCTTCATTTTCTACCATGTTTTCCAAACACATATATTTCATGGGAACCTAAAGGGGTCAGAATATAGGAATGGGTAAAGCGCACACATTGTATCTAGGGAATGGGCTAAGGGTATGAATACACACAAAGTTGTAGTAGGTCAAGCAGTGGGCCTCCAAGCAGTGACCCAGTTAAACACCTGTCAGTGCTTGCACTGGTAGGCTAAATGACCGTTGAAAAACATCAGAGCAGTAATATTGTAACTACATGGAATTTATCTTAGAGTTACACTATTTTGCTTTCAAGCTCCTTTACTCACCCGAAAAGATTGTAAAAACGCTGAAAATACTAACAGGTATTCAATCTAAGCGAAAATTTCATCAAATGTAATTATTAACCCCCTCCTTATTTGTCGCAGAAGTGAAAAAGATGAAAAACCGTTGAAGATAGTGACTGATAAAGGACGTTTCTGTGGTGTTTGAAATAACTTAGTTTGGCTTGAACACATAGCTCAGCGGGTAAGAATAAGAATGTAGTGTCTTGAGAGATGTCTGTAGTGAAAAACTGGTTTTAATATATTGGGCTATGCCCAATATAAAAATCGTGTAAACAACATAAAAATTGTTTGTCATGAACAGATTTCGCCATTTTCCACGACGTTCCTCCAAAAAATGTAGGTATTCCGGTACAAAACAGACAACTCCTATAAAACTGTTAAAACTTTTTATGCTCCCCGAAAAAAAATTCGAGAGAGCATATAGTCGACACGCTGTCCTTCCGTCCGTCCGTCCGTCCACAGCCAGATCTCAGCAACCCTTGGACCAAATTCAATGAAACTTCACATGTGAACTCCTGGGGTCAATCCATAGAGACCCTTTTCTCGGTTTCTTAATTTGAGGCTGCGTCATGGAAAAAGGGGCCTTAATGTAAAAATTAGTTTTTCTCTAATTTCTCTTCATCTTATGGGCAGAAGTTAATAAAATGTTGTACTTTTGTGACAAATGAGCTGTTCTAGACTATATTCTATAAATAATGTGGGTATAAAAAATCTGTCATTCGAAAAGGGGGCGTAATGTATGATATATATATATATTTTATTAATCCTCCTTATACAGAAGAGCAAATTAAGATATAATACATTTAAACAATTCAAACAAAATACAAACGAAGATAAAGCAAACAGAACATGACTAAACTACGAAAAGAAATATACAACAGAGATGACAAGGATTGTATATTAACCCTTTCCCAGATGACAAAATGTTATTCTGGTTTATGTGGAGTTGAGCTTAGAATATGCTGACGATAGAATTTATACACATTCATGTAAAGTTTCTCAACAAAGCAGGCTGGAAGGTATTAGACGAAAAGAAGAAGATGCTGGCTACAACATTTCCCTCTCTTCCTGCAATACCTCCGTATCAATAAGTTAAAAAAACATAGTTTATTTGGGAGTGGGTTAACATACACATCAGCAGCAAATAAGAAGTTACACTCACGCATACCATTACCGAAACGAAATGCAATGGTATACAGTGTACGAATTTAAATCCGTACTACGATAACAAAACTTTTAGACTGATCAAGGGAGAAATACCAGAACCGCATCATTAGTGACACTAGTGATATTTAGGTGTTCAAATGTTAGGATAGAAAACGTTGAAAGAAAGAGAGACTGAGTTGGATTAAGGCACTGTCTTCCTTTATTTCAATGCTTTCCAAAGTTCGGTCATTCGTGGATCATAAAGCGTAAGCTGCCGAATAATAGTCTTATTTACAATAATAATAAAATACTGAATATAATCGTCTGCTACGTCCGAAAACACCGTAAACACAGCTTGAGAGACCTGTAGTTACAGCATTCTCGAACGCATCCGACCGACATGTAATAGTTATATTATAGAGACTGTATTTACATAACTGTGGAACACAGTAGTAAGATTGTCAGAAGCCGACCCGGACGCAACAACTACAGCTAAAAAAAACTGCATTCATAGCACCCTGGACGGCCTGTGCTGATCAGCACACATTTCTGTATATGCATGTCATACAATACATTTTGGTTTTCAACTGATATTTTAAATGACAAGCAGCCATATATCAATGAAGTGTAAATAGTAAATACCTTCAAACGATGAAACTTGGGCCTATTAAAATTTAAAGGCGTTGCTGAGTGCAAAATTATAATTTATCAGACTAAACGAAAATTCTCATTTGACAACTTGGAAATATTGGGGGAAAAGAGAAAAAAGCTGATAGTCAGCAACTTTTTCTTTTTCTCAAATATTTTCATACAACTTATTAATTGAGAGCGCCCTCATTTGGGAAAGGATTAATTTACCATTTTGTACAGACTAGACATTGAGCAATGAAGCACATTTCGTATTGTATTGCTATCATCTATATACTGACAAAGGCCTGTTAACAAATCCAGTATCTGCATTTTTGGATTTTCATGTATTAGTTTGTTATATTGGTTTGGACCAGCAATATTTAATAATCTTTTCCAAAATCGGGATCTCTCAGTTTTGTTTGCATTACAAAAGAGTATTTTATGCTGGGTAACATTTTCCACAACAGAACCACATTTTGTACATGTTTGAACATTTTCAGCTGAGCATATCCTACCCAGAATATATACTGCACATTGAACAAATTCAGTTCTAGAAGGAAAGAATTTCAATTGCAACCAAAGCGCACATACGGTTTTAGGTGCAAATAGTGCGTCAAAATGTTTTTCTGGTATATGGTGAATAGTTTTTTCCTTTAAAACTGTCAGTTCTCTATCATTGATTGCTTTGT
Organism: Fragum sueziense; assembly: GCA_963680895.1. NCBI lineage: Eukaryota > Metazoa > Mollusca > Bivalvia > Cardiida > Cardiidae > Fragum > Fragum sueziense. The sequence goes on along the minus strand of OY804601.1, from coordinate 46,234,450 downwards.
TAATTATCTGTTTCCATCTAAACTTTGATGGAAAAATTGCTGTCTGAAGAAAACTATGAACAAAATTACTAAGTTCATATTTATTCAAAATTGCACAGGCATCGGGGATAAACCCCTTTAAATTAACTGCATTACGCGAGCGTACTAATCTGTTAACGAAAACTTGTTTAGCTAACGTATGTGATGAAAGACGACATAGCTGGCCGAAAAAAGTTAACTTTCTATAGTCGATTTCACCTTCGACAGATATAGATCCAAATGCAGCGCGCGAAATAGCATTATTAGTGTTAAGCGGCAACTTTTGCATACATTTAACACAAAATGAATGTGCCCTTTCAATTGTAGTCTTGTTTGTTTGAGACAAAGAATTCCAGAGTTCACAGCCATATAATGCTGAGTTCAATACAACGGACTGAAACATATTTCGTAATGAAATCGGATTAAGTTCTCCAGAATTTACTATACTCATAGTAGTGCTACGCATTTTGCGACAAGCTAAGGCTACATTTTGGTTTAACGATCCCGATTTTTCTATGAGACAACCAAGATGCGTATATTCATTGGCTTCTTGTATGGGTTCATTTCCTAAAAACCACTGTCTTGGGTGGATTCTTTCTCCATGCGTATCATTAAATACGACCACCGCACATTTTGAGGGATTATAGTCATAGCGCCATTTCAAGGAGTATTGATGGCACATATCTAGCATTTTGTCTAACCCTATTTTAGAAAAACTTACTAACACCATGTCGTCTGCTACTGTTGGACTGCAAATATCATAATTGTACATGCACATGCCGAGTTTAGAGTCTTGGAGCTCTTCAATAAGTCCATTTATATAGAGTAAATAGCAGATGGGCGAGCTTTTCCCGCCCTGTCTGGTTCCCTGCTCCATGCTTAAGCTTTCTGAAAAAAGTATACCATTTCTAACCTTACTTGTCATCGTACTATATATCGACATATACGAGCGTAAAATATTCATATCTACACCGCATTCATGCATTTTAAAAAACAGTCCATTGTGCCACACACGATCGAACGCTTGTTTCGCGTCTAGGAAACAGACATATAATGGACTATGATTTTCATATGCAAAATTAATACTTTCCTGTAGTATATATGACGTCATAAGGCAACCTAGGTTTTGCTGGAATCCTCCTTGTAATTTATTGATTACTTGAAGAATTTGTTTTTCAGAGTTTTGAAGAAGGATACCCTCATATACCTTTAAAATTGTAGAGGTTAGACAGATAGCGCGATAACTATTTGGTTCATCTTTACGTTTATTACCTCCTTTGTGAAGCGTAATAATTATACCGCGGTTCATAAGCGGAGGGACGTAACCGAGTTTTATCATAGCAGTATACAATCTCGCTAGGACAAATGACAATTTTTCGCCCCCATAGAGTAAATGTTCATAGAAGATGTTGTCTGCTCCACACATCTTCCCCTTTTTACATGTATTTAGTACAAGTGTTACATCGTTTTGCGATATATTGATATCACGTTGTGTCTCTTGCGAATTATTCACCCGTGTAATATTTTCAATGGACTGATCTATCGTCTGTTTCCATATCTGATCATAACTCGGATCATTTGACTCAGAATATAATTCGGAGAAATATATATGCCATTGCTCGGTTATAGCAGACTTATCTCTATATACGCAGTCACCAAATCGCATTTCTGACGGTACAGATCTACATATTTTGCCTTTTCTTTTCTTTAATAATACCCAAAATGTGCTGAAATCGAAAAGGCACGGCCACCAATCCCTCTCATTCATTGCAAAATGCTATGAGCGAAATCTCAGAAGAGGGACTTCCTGCTATGAAGAAAAGGGACCCATTTTGTGAATGTAAACACACGTTGTTACTTTAAATCGGTGATTTTGCCAGTTTTTGGCTGATTCTCAAAAATCGGGGAATGCTATTCGATGGTGAGTATATTTAAACTTCTTTTGGAGTATGTCTCCTCGGCATGGTCTTATCTTGTTTGCTTCAAACTGCTTTGTCATGCGATCACAGTGCTGTGTTTTGAAGACATGTCAAAATTGATCGAAAAATTATGGTTTAAATACTACTATAATTCCCTTCTATATAGGTCCCATAAGCTTCGAATGCTTTATCTTATATATATATCCATTAAAATGCAATGACTGATTTTCTGATGGAGAGAAAAAGCTGAAAAAGTAATACGTTATGAAGAAGAGAGATCAGCTATGAATAAAAGGGACTAGATATGAAGAAGATATAATACGCTATGAATAAGAGCTCAGATATTCAAAGCGTCGGGTTTTGACTTAATTTTGCCTTTTCGCTAAAATTTTCGCTCGGAAAGTGATACGAATTTATTGTTAATACTATATCAATCTAATTTCCAAATTAGCCTACTTCAAGACTTTTCAGTTTACCATGTGGTTATATTTGGAATGATGATATAATTATGTAAATAACATAGGCCTGCACATGCGGACGCCAATGTCATTGTAAACTATTTAGGCAAAACTTGGCAAACCGTATAAGAACCCTAACATTTTAATAATTTTAAGCCTACGCAAGATACATTGCATGTATTTTGAATGAAAACAGGTCTTATTTACATGTTTTTAGCGGCCAGTCGATCTTTTGTCATTGCGTTGTGTCCGTCATGCGTCCGTCGGTTATTTTTTTCTTGTATGCACTCTAGAGGCCACATTTTTGTCCGATCAACCTGAAAGTTGGTCAGAATTAGGTTATTTCCTCTAAGACCCCCCCACACACACACACACGACAGCCTCCGGAAGTCGTCCTTAGATGCAAAAGTCGAAATTTTCAAACGGGGAACGGTTGACCGTAAATCCAATGAAATAACCATCTTACCGGCTATTAACGAATTCATTCAATTTTATCATTTTTGTTCCACTTAAAACTTCGCTTTATTACTGTATATTGAATGCACGTGCGCTTTATCGCTGTACAATCAACCCGAACTTATAAACGGCCACTTTTATTTATTGAATAAATAAATCATATCATTTAATTTGGATTGTGTGTTTGCTTTTTGTACTTAACGAAGACACATTCTATCTTTTCGAACAAAGAACAGTAGTGTCACGTCAAAAAAGAAGCATGTGACGTCATTTTGATCGAAACGTTAAAATTGCACGTGTGTATCTTGAATTGCGTAATAAATATCGATTCTGTTTTGATAATTTATCCATATGGATAGCCCAGACAGAAAAACATCTAACATGACAAGAATTATTGTTAAAACGCGAGAAATGACCTTCGGAATGTTTGATGTTGGGGCTCCAGTCAGAAAGGTCAATTCGATAATTTCCTTTTCTAACAAAATCTTAATGCATTCATTCGATTTCTTTTGTTTCTGGAGTAAACATATCGTTTTTATTGTTTGTCGATGGATCGAATCTGATATTTGCGGCTTTTTCACAAATAAGCAAATTTAGGATGAGTGCATGCGTACCGGAAGTGTTTATAAAACAGGACGGTGGGCCACTCTTAAGAACTACTATTCGTCAACAAGATGGACAGCTTATTTAAGCAATTTTTAGAAATAATTTAATGCATATACAAATAACGATAGACTAAATTTTGGTAATCCTAGCCACCGAATCCACTACAAACGGCTATTAGGCGCTTAAATGAATACGGTCCTAGGCCGCATCGTCAACGAAATGTCAAAGCCTTAGCACTGTGAAACATATTTTGAAGCCTAAACTGTACTGAACATCCACTTTGTAATCGTAAAATGAATTGGACACAAAATACGTTTCGTGATTAATCAAGATTCACGTCTTGGGCTTGTTAAACAGGGGGATTCGAGCACTGCCAAAGTAAATGATTTAGAAGACCTGACTCGGCAATCCTGGTATTTCCGCACTGTACCATACCCTACAGTATCTTCAAGATGCATATTATCCACGAGAATAGGATTCTTAACCATGATAAATGCACACAGAGATCACATGAGATATTAAGTTGTGATATGCGAATTTTTATTTATGGGGTAGTGCATTTCTAAAGCCCATCATTTCATTAATTTCGAACTCAACTTCATGAAACTTTGTCATATTTTTCAAAAATGAATGTATTTCACAAAGAACCAAAACAACTTGAGTTTTCATCGGAGATGTTGATTTATAAGTGAAAAAATGAGGTGGCCGTTTAGAAGTTCGGGTGAGTGTATATTGATTGAATGCATGTTTTGGGAGCCTCGTTTTGATAATGTCGATTTGTTACTATTTTAGTAACAATTCTCATGTATGTTCTAAAATGCATTTCAACGTGATGATAAGTCAGGCCCGTAGTAACAAGTGGGGGCATGGAGGGGCTAAGACCCCCACCCCAAAAAAAGGTCTGCCCAAAATGCTGAATTGTCATTATTCTGCACTGAAATTTTTTTGGGAAATCCAATTCAGTTCCTCCAAAATTCCGACAATAGCAAGAACAGGGGCTTTAGCCCACCCCCCCCCCCCCCATTAAAAATGTTTCCAGTCCTACGCGCCTGTAAGTTACCGGTCGACATTAAATACATGTTTAAGCTGCATAACAATAAATATCGTTCTATCGTCTAGAATTTGATTTTTCCAATGGAAATTTGTAAAAAATATTGGAATTTCTGTCTTCAATTCTTTCTTAACGCATAACCATCCAGTATATGTGAGTGCCAAGAAAGAATTATGAAGTCCGCGCTTCTTCATAGCTTGCTCCCTCTTATTCATAGCTACTCTCGCTTCTTCATAGATTACTGCTCTTCTTCATTGCTGACTTGTTTTTCTCATAAATAAACAAAGGTTTTCAAAATCGTACGTGCGGAATACTAAAAGAGACCATAAAATAGTAAACTGAACATGTCTCATTCGAAAAATGCATATGATAGCGCCGTAGGAGTCGTTTATGTGTCGTTTATGTGTCGTTTGGTTTGTAAACGTAAGTGTGTGCACTCACTTCGAAAGTAATTGCAAGTTTACTCTGTAAGCTAGAAGAAAGGGCTTTGGTAATATAACACATCATTCATTACCCCATCGAATAGCATTCCGCGATTTTAGAGATTCAACCCATAACTAGCAAAATAACCGATTTAAAGTAACAACGTGTGTTTACTTACTCAAAATGGGTCCCGTTTCTTCATAGCCGGAAGTCCCTCTTCTGAGATTTCGCTCATAGCATTTCGCAATGAATGAGAGGGATTGGTGGCCGTGAAAGGGTTAGACACGATTTTGAGATAGTAATTTATTTCTTTTGAAAAAAAAAAAGTACTTTGTCATTTTTCGACAATATTTCCTATTCTCGTTATTCTGTTACGTATAGGGTGATAATGACTTCGGTAACCTGAAAATTATTACATAAAATTACAAGAGATTCGCAGAGCGGCGTATACACGCCTGAGAGGGGTTTGTCAATAAAATGGGCATTTTTTTTTTCAATTCAAACGCAGATATTTCAAGAAGACCAAGAGTTGTCTGAATAGGCATATTGTACATAAGTAGACACCATGGATATTCATTATGGCAAGTCTGATCATATTCCAGTTGAAACTGTAGGAGTTGCACTCACAAGAAAACCGGTGAAGTTCGTAAGTAATTTACACAACTAAGACACTATAGAAATTCGCTGTTGCAAGTTTAATCAAATTCCGGTTGGAACTGTAGGAGGAGTTGCACAACAAGAAAAAGAGTATCTTTCAATATTCAAGTACTGATAATTCAAAAACGAAAAGATGTAGGCCCTACTATCTGAATTCCTTATCTAGGGGTGCAAAACTAGACGCCATCGTGGTCATTGTCCAGAGATTCATTTTGGATAGTTTGAACAAATTCCAGTTGAAACTGTTGGAGGAGTTGTGCACACAAGAAAATGGGCGTTTCTATTCAAGGGTATATCATTCAAGAACGAAGAGAGTTATCGGATTCCGTAAGAAGTGTGCACAACTTAGTCAAACAATGAATTAGCAGAAGGTTAAAAATGAAATAGGCTATAGGCCTTTATAGATCTTGTACGAGGGACGTTCAATTAATTTGGGAACTGGGGTTCTATAAAGCCATAGTTATATCGCAATTTAATTTTAAGTTTCTTCAATCCTTCGAAGTAATCCTCTTTGACACTAACGCACTTCTGAAGTTTTGAGATCCATTACTTATATGCCAATGCATGTGCCTCTTTTGGAACACCCAGTAGACACTGGTAAATTGCGCTGCATATGGAACATGAAGGCCTATACCGACGACCAGAGGCTTTTTTCGTCAACATTGGGAACACAAAAAGCCACACCGGTTTAAGCCCGGCTATATTATATGGGTGGATGGAGACACTGTGCAGCATGTGTCTCTTTCAGGAAGTCTTGGACAAGATGACACAGGTCTGTGGACAGCTCCGTTTTCACGGATTTGGTACATGCCTCTTTAGCCGGTCCTTGACCTGCTCTTTTCGTGATATTTCTTTACCTTTGCCGGCATACACTTCTTGTATGAATGACCGGCGAAAGTGGTGCTATTTGAAACAGTAATTTGAACAATACACCCATTAGGCTACATTTGAAAATTACCGCGTACAAAACTTTTGTCGCGCTTTTAATATTTTGGCTATTACGGACCTTGCCCGATCTTTTCGCAACCATTGCTTGCTAATGACACGTCATTTGTGCTCATGATAGTCGATTAGTGTTCAATTATATGTAGGCCTACAAAGCACAGAAATCCCACATTTGTTGCATTTATTGCATTATTTCAAAATATATTTTGCACGGGTGGCTCTCTGTCCTTTAAGCAGCAGATGGGGGACCCAATGGGCATAAACCTTTCCGTGTTTCAACCCTTTCGTCAAAATCGTATAACATGTCCCTGATGAAAACCAACTTTATCTGCTATTTCTTGCACATTGAACCATACGTCTTGTTCGGTCATGTCGGAATCTACAGCAACATTTGCTTTGGTATTAGCTCTACCCGGGTTGCCTGAGAGGGGGCATCATTCAGGCCAGTTTTACCAATTTCAGTTTTTATTATCTCCCTAAAAACTGACGTATATTCAAGGTTCGAATGTCCACGAATCTGATATAGTTCTTTATATACATGTGATGCATATATTTCAAAGCCTATGGGAACTTTTATGTAGACCCGTACCTCCTACTTCAGTTCGTTTTCCATTTTGCGCAAAGCGAAATAGCCAGTGTATATGACTGAACCAACTTGAAAGTTCAATAACTTTTGAAAAAGCTGACTAATTTGTCTCAAATTTTGACCAAGTATAGACAGTAATTTTCCCGTCAAATAGCCTCAAGTAGCCTACCACTAGTTCTATAGAACCGTGAGGTATGGCGGACCATTAGTACCACTTTTAATTGAACGCCCCTCGTAGGCCTATATAATATAACGATATAACGACATTTTACTTTTTTTTCTTGGAATTTACTTTTATTTTCATCTGAAAGAGCAGATTTCCTTATGAAAATTCTGAAAATTTCAAGCCAAAATATTGTAGGCCTACTGTTTACGAGAAATATATATTTTTGTGCTAAGATAAAACAAATTGTTGTGGGCAACAGTTCAAATTTATAATATATGGAATTTGTCATTTCTGTCTCAACTTTAAAGGAGCATTTTTCATTTATAAATAACAACTTCAGAAAATTGATAGCATTTATAGGCATTAGAATAACCAATCTTTGCATCAGGACATACTTTACAAAAATGGAATCCGAATGTGATGTCCCTTTAATAGAACATGGTTGAACTTGATGATTCTTTTCTATCATTAAAACAAACGATATTGATTGTAAATTCTTAATAGTGGAATTTTGGTAAAGTTTCCGCCACCATGCTTTCTTTTTAAAATAAATACTTTTGGGATACCCTGTAGACAAGGGAAGCACAGTGATCTATAAATAGAAACATCATGACGTCACGTAAAACCTAAATGGCTAAGATGGAGGTCTGTGTGAAATGATTAACAGAAAAACTCTCGTGTTTTGGATATAAATATTGTGGATTTTCTACTATTTGAGGAATTATTGTGATATATAATTAACATGGACGAGATTTGTCATGTGGTAGTTCACCTGTGATTATTTTAGAGCGAGTAATACATCGCGAATGGTCCGAAAATGTGTATTCGACAGGCCGATCAAAAAAAGCAACCGACCCCCTGTCAAATTCTTGGCAGAATATTGTTTTTATTACGGCTTTTCCAAGTGCTTTATTCATTTCAATCTTTATCACTTTATTAGTGAGAAATGCGGGCAAATTTATGATTTAAATGCAGAATTTCCAGACAATTGCTAATATCCCAAACAAATTCTCGTCAAGATCAAAGGCACCGCCGATAAAGATCAAACGATGCCGACAATTAGAAGTGCATCTGCATTGTCTGTCCATTTATCTTGCACAAATAACAGATGTGTAACGGCTATCATTATCCATCTGTTGGTTTTTTTGGATTACTTTGGTGTTTAAAAGATAAAATGTTAGAGATTGGGATAAATAACTGAATTTAACCCATTACCACACAATGACTCTTTTTGACTCCCTATAAGATAATGGCTTCAAAAAACATTGTAGAAAATGAAGAAATTGCTTGTGATAAGCAATTTCTTCATTTCCCACAATGTTTTCTACACAAAATGACCAAAAAAGTTTAAAATACATTGACTTGAAATTGTCGTCTGCAAAGTCTTTGAATTTGGACCAGTCTAAAATTTTGTTGTTTGGTAATGGGTTAAGTGAAGGATTTTAATATATATAAAAAAGCACTCAAAGTACAGCACAAAAAATCGACAAAAGAAGAAAATGCTGGTTTACCGTTGACGATCAGTTAGCTGCGATATCGTAACCACAAACTTGATAATGGGTAACCCAGATAAAAATTCGAAAAGGTTTCAGTAACAATAAACATTATTGCAACTATAGATCAGTATACTATTTTCTTCCTTTGCCATGATGTTTTCAAAAGCTATATATTTATTATCGGATGTCAAATCCAAGTCTGAGTCATGTTTGTGAAAGGTTCAACAAATCTTTTATGTGTATGTTACCCACAGATTTGAGTGGTTTGACTGGTTCGGTCTGTACTATATGATTCCAATGAGTGATTTTTTAGATGGGTTTGAATTAACCCTTTCCCAGACAAGACAGGGTTTTGATGTCCTTTTAATAGTAAAGCACTGAAAAGACAATGCTGATTAGTAATAACCAGTTTTCACCTTTTCAAGTTTTGCCTCGGTAATTTCCATGCAATGATGTAGGCCTACATGAATATCCTATTTTTCGACATCTATAAAGATATGATTTATGTATCGTCTTTAATAATTTAGCTCTCATTTTGAAGTTTGAATTGTTGTAGTTTGGGAAAGGGTTAAAACATGAATGATATTCTGCATTCAAAAAAATATCTTCAACTCTATTGTTTACCTAGCATGTGTGAAGAAGTGATCGATAGTGAAAATAAGGGCATGGACAAGGATTAAACACTCACAATGACCAGATTGCGGATCTGTGTGGTGTGCACATTTCTGGCAATTGTCGTATTACTCGGGAATTTTGACGCGATCCACGCTTGTCCGACGGGATGTACCTGTATCACACTTCCTGCCAAAGAGAATGATTCCGGAGATGCTGACGGCGACGGCAAAAATAACGACGAAGACATGGGAATACCCATTCCTCGGGGTCGTAAAGTGAATTGTTCAAATAACCCATACAGATTCAACTCGAAAGCTGATATGATATCGGAGTTGAAAGCTATTCCTCTTGACACAATTGATTTGTAAGTATTTCAATTTCTAATACTGTATATATCAGAATATTGTCGCTTTCCAATAAAAACGTTGTAACTGCAGCTTGTATTAAGCTGCAGTTACGATGTTTTTGTTGAAAAGCAGCGATATCATCAGCAATATTTGAAAATGTTGTAGTTAATAACATTTTCGAATGAACAGAAGCCAACAACATAATTATGTCCAATGACTTGAAGTTATTAATGAATGAATGCATGCCATCATGTACCAGTCAGGCAGTGTGTGTTTGACAGATGGTGATTTTGTGCAATGCCCAATGGTGATTTTGTGCAGTGCCCTATGGTGATTTTAAGGGGTCTTGCTACCAATTTTTGTTTGGGGCCAGGGGCCAGCGAAATTGGTAAAAATAGCGACGTTTTTACCTAAATTGGGAAAAACTAAAACAAGTTTGTATTCATACTCACCAGGGTTCAAATTTAGCACTTGCTAACTTGCTAAATGCAAGTGAAAATTGGAAAATGCAAGCTGAAAAAATAGGCACTTGCTAAATTTTAGCAAGTTCAAAAGCTTTGGAAAATCATTAAGCCAAAAAGGTAAAAGCAGAAAATCAGCCAACAATCAGCATTTTTTCATTCTAATTAATGCTTTGATCAAGTAAAATGTGCTTTAAGGCTTCTCAAACTTCAAAAAGCAAATAGCTCTTTCAATTTAGCAAGTTACAAGAATAAGCACTTGCTAAATTTAGCAAGTGGCAAAAAAAAGTGAAATTTGATCCCTGCTCACTGTCACTCAGTTTCAGCTGCAAATTAGACTGTAGTGATGTAAAATGCATTTGTACATACTCTTGTTTAGGAATCTACTCTAAAACTGTCTTCAAAATGTTTGTAAATGAAGATGAGGTCTTAACATTGGGCATTCTAGGTCCTCATCGGGAATTTTCACCAGAGAATTGGGAAAAAAGATACTTTTTTCCATTGGGAATGGGGCCCAATAACGGCCCCAAATTTTGGCAAACGAGACCCTGATCATTTTGTGCAATGCCCATTGTGGTAATGCACTGGACTTTTAACCCCCTTTAACCCATAGGATTGCTGCTTAGAGCCTGCGCACACTCTTCCATTCCGTTTGAGGACTGGATACTTAAAACCAGGGGCCATTTTTGGCCTTGAAGAAGGCCAAATTTAGCATGTCATTTTTCCCAGGGCGTGCAAAATCACTATCTTGTGAAAACGTTGAACGCAGATAGATAGTGTTCTTGCGCGATGAAAAGTAAATCGGAACTAGATTAGATCTATACTACTTTATGCAGATATTGTAAATTTCGACCCATGTACATTACAAAAGAAGTAAATACATACGTTGATAGTAGTAAAGGCATTTAAAATCGTAAAATATTTACAATCAAGAAATCGATTGCAACATATATTATGCGCGGATCCATTCGCCGCCAATACTCAAAGTTTAGTGGGTTTTCCCCGAATCAAAATTTCCGTAGAGGTTCGTAAGCAATATCTAAATATAGATACCCTGCAGACGCAAGATTATGACGATGTATTATTGCGATTAAATCTTTTTTTGTCTGGTTTAAAAAGAAGATTAAAAGGTTTTCGAGAGGTTTTTACCTGTCGATGATAGAAATATTAGTTATTTTCGGAAATAAAATGGAATCCGATCTGACCCGAAGGGTCTAACCGGACAAATAATGATTGTATACATATATTATAAAATTATGTCACGCAATACTCAACAAGTTCAGTGGTCGAGCGGTAATGTCGAATTCTCAGAACTCGGAGAACCGACGTTCAATTCCAGCCATCAGCGTATAATTCTTATTTTTTTTTATGAAACATTCGATGCAAATAATTATTTTAGATCGTTCATTTGTATTTTATCTGACCTAAAACCTTCCCAAACAAAATTTTAGATTGTTCCAAATTAATTACGTAAAAGTGCAAACATAATTATTTGAAATAAATCTAGCTTGATTATCGGCCTGTCCGATCAGACCCGATGTGTCCGAAATAACCTGTCGGTTTATTCCCGGAACGTCGAATCGCACATTTTATAAATGTGTGAAAAGGGGCTACCCAGGGGAGAAATTATTGAGAGGGGGACATTTATGTCGAGTGACTATAGTAAGAAGAAATACGCTAAGAAATCAAAAAATATCTTCACGTTTGAAAAAAAATATATTTATCGTTTTGCATATAAAACATATGCATTTATTTTTTTAAATTTCACTATTTATCACCTTTTGAATTTGAATTAATAAACTTTTAGATGGAAAAGGAAAAATACGCTCTCAATGGAATTTTCCCCATTTCTGACCAAGTTTAATACTCTTTTATAGTGACATTTTGAGATTCTTAGCCTTACATGGATGGAAACATTTGACATTATATACGAGAAACTTTTTTCAAAAATAATAGAAAACATCACTGTTAACCCTTTCCTGAACGGCAACTATTTGAGCTAGTCAAATTTCAAAGCTGCTACAGCAGTCAAAATTGATGATGGTAACTACATTATTTGTGAACAATGTATATTGCACAGAAAAATTTGACACAAAAGGAGAAAATGCTTCTGCTTCAATGTTTTCCCCATTTTTTTCCTTTAGGGAAATGAAGGTCATGTCTTGTTTGGGAAAGCGTAAGTTATCATTATCACCCATGTTTAATGCAATTACTTAATATACACTTGAATACTTATTTAAAAAAAAAAAACATCACCGCAAAAATCACTATGAACAGCTACTGATGATCGTATATTTTCTGTGGTCCTACTAATTTGTTGAATCTGTAGATGAAGTCATCGAAAATGAAATTTATTTTACAGAATGTTTTCGCAAACTTTACTTATTTTTTGTTATATGAAAGAGCATATTTGCTTATGCAAATTCTGAAAATTTCAAGCCAAAGTATTACGCCGTTTGCGAGAAAAATAACTTTTTGTGTTTAAATTTAACAAATCGTATACAACAATTCAGATGTTTCTGGAATTTGCATTTTCTGTCTCAACTTTAACCCTTTCCCAAACAAGACCTGGTTTTGACGTCCCTAATATATATGGCTTGGGAAAACATTGAGACAAAAGAAGAAACTGCTGATAACCAGCAGTTTCTCCTTTTGTCTCAATATTTTCTTATGCAATATTTTACACAAACAATATCTTTATCAACACATATTTTGTCGTTAAAGCAGCTTTCAAATTGAACGACCCTAAAATTTTATCGTTTGGGAAGGGGTTAAAGGCGTGTTTTTCGCTTATCAGCGACAACTTCAAAAAGCCTATAGCATTTATACACATTGAATAACCAATCTTGGCATCGTAGTTTTAAAAAATGAAATGGGAATGCGCGATTATGATTTTATTTTCTATTTAGAGGGACATTTCATTTAGTATCCGATTTCTTGAAATCAAGATTGGTTATCCTAATGAGTATAAATGTTATCAGTTTTTTCCTTGAATTGTTGCTGTTAAGCGAAAAATATGTATTTAAAATGTGACAGAAACGTCTGAAATGTCACTGTAAATTGTAGGTAATCATCATTTTATAAATACTAAATGTACAATATGTCTAAAATTAAAAAAGTATATATCATTTCCCCTAGATGTTGGTGTTTTTCAAATTCAATTATCATAAATTATATTTTATTACAAAATTAAATTTTATAGACCAAGATATACAAATATTTTATCGACTTTACCCCGTACCACACCCCCTAATCCCCTATAGGTAAGAAAATCGATTCGACGTTCCGGGAACACACCAACCTGTCGTTGATGACTCATTTTGTTTTCCTTATGGTACCCGGTTTTATACGCTTAATACATACTTCTCATTACCGATGCCGGGGAAAAGGCTTAGAATTTTCTGATTGTGACATAAGATACAGTTTTTGTCTTCACCTATCTAAATAATGGCTGACGATCGCTTAACTGTCCGAAAGTACCCGACGTTCCTCTAATATTTAAAGAAACTCGTTCATTGCAAAATTTTCCGTAAATGTTCGTTTTTCCCCCGCGAAAGAACTATAGGGTCCATAGAAATACCGGAACACCATGGAACGCACAGTACTAGTAATTACCGGAACACACGGAACGCGTCAGTGATTACCGATACACACTTGAAATATTTGGTTTTCCAATACCGTAGGTAATAGTAACGATTTGTTATTCTTTAATCTGTTTTAAAACTTTGTTATTTATATATCTATGTATTTGTATGTGTTAGATAGTTATGTTTTATAGGCAGGTTCATGATTTAATAAGGTTCTAAATGATATATTGTGAAGATATATAGAAATAACATCACGATTTGTCGGCAATGATTTAACTTCATTTAATAATAGAAATCCTTCTTACCTGATCCTTGATAATTTGGCCCCCATGATTCTATTGGCCATCCAGTACAGATGATTTCTGTTCATTTTACTTTTGTTCCATACCATACAGATGGTTTCTGTTCATTTTACTTTTGTTTTATACCAAAAATCTGCATGTGTTCAAATTTGTTCGAAACTTCTTCAAAAAAAATAAAAGATTAAAATATTACTCTTGTTATTTTTCGTACACTTTCCAGGCCTTCAGCACTTTCAGCGCTTTGATTTTTGCTGAAGTTAAAGAATATTTAAACTTTCTCATACCAATAATCTGCATGTGTTCAAATTCTTCAAGGCCTTCAGCGCTTTCAGCGCTTTGATTATAAACATTCATTTTTTCATTTGCAGCATTTTACGAATTGCAGCATCTTTTGAATAGGCCTACAATGTAGTTTGGGGAAAGGCTTTAACCCTTTCCCAAACAAGACCTGGTGTTGACGTCTCTAATAGAAAAGGCTTGGGAAAACATTGAAACAAAAGAAGAAACTGCTGATAAACAGCAGTTTCTCCTTTTGTCTCAATATTTTCTATGCCAAATTTTACACAAATCATCTTCTTTAATAACATCTACTTTGTCATTTGTGGCAGTTTTTTAAGTGTATCACCCTAAAATCTTGTCGTTTGGGAAAGGCTTTAAGGGTTTTAACATAGACAATGTGTAGCAAGGCTAACAGGTAGAAATGAATTATGTGGCTTTGATGTATTTTATTCAAAACCTTTGAGCCTCGATGTGTGTAAACTTTGAATGTAAACTTTGAAAGCCGTTGACCTTTTTCATCACCGATATCAAATTTCAAAGAGAAATACTGCTACACTACCTTACAATGCATAATTTAACCTTGTCAGCTTAGGTTGGCCATTTAAGTCTTCCCTTAATTTTATAGATAAATTTTAGAGTGCTCCATTTGAAACTTAATGTTTTAAGTAAAAATTATGTATGTTACATAGGGTATAATATTTATTATAACTGTATATCTTAGTTCTGTAGAAAATATTGAGGCAAAGCAGCAATGGGTCTTCATTCAAGCATTTAGGGATTGGATGGAAATGCTAATGAACAACCTTTTCTTCTTTTTTCTTGACACTTTCCAGGCTACAATAATGTGCAATTATTAATTATAAAAGTAATCTTTACTTTGCCATTTCGTGCATCTAATTATATTTTAGATCTGACAAGATGAGAATAATGGTCTAAATGTTTCATCTGTTTATTTTGAGAACTAATTTCCTATAGATCATTAATCCTGTAAAATACATGTAAATAAATGTTAAAGTCTAAACTACATGTAACGATGATGTTGTTGGTATTTAGTTCGCTCATTGAGTAAATCTCCGATAGACTCTCAAATCAGTAATAGATAGACTCTCAAAACAGTAATACTCCGACTGACTGTTATATTGAAGAAGGGTTGATGAAATTTCCAGGTGTGGAACATACATTTTCTAGGTTTTTTGGCGTTCCCTGTTAGAGGCCTCTTTGAACTGAAACATTTAATGTTCCTTGAATGATGCTCCTGGTATTTAGGAAAAATAGGAAGTTTCTTGCAATTAATGAATTACAGGACTGGTGTCAATCAAGATCAATACATGTAATTAATTTACCAATCAATTGTCATTTTAAGTACGGACTAGTTTACATATATAACTAAAGAATTTAGGATGGTCCAATTTAAAAGCTGCTGCCTTATGACTATAAGATGGATGTTGATAAAGATTGAAATAGTATGAAATATAGGCTATAGCATATTATATAAGATATTGAGGCAAAAGGTGAATATGCTGATTATCATCATTGTCTTCTTTTGCCTCAATGTTCTTCCACAGGGGTGTGGAATTCACATGCCCGACTTGCCCGACCTGGGTTTTGTGGTGGACGGGCAAGGGCTTTTTTCAAGTGAGCTTGTCCGTGGGCAAGTGCATATCAAGGGGATAAAAATGTGATAAAAATGAAATTTTAATTTTATTTTTGCTCACAATCTGTCTGAAAAAATCCATTTCAATCAAATCACATTTTAATTTTAAAAGGTAAACATGTGTTTGAATTGTGATCATTCTGTTTTATATGTTAACTGAAAAAAAGTTAAAATAAAGTTTAAATATTATTTTCCCGTCTAGATGTTGTTTTTTTCTGGACAGGTAAACTTTGCCTTCGGACAAGTAGAAATTTGTGTTCAACTTGTCCGAGGACAAGTGGAAAAATTCCATATTTCCACACCCCTGTTCTTCCAAGACTTAAGGATGTCAAAACTAGTAGGTCTTGTTTGGGAAAGGATAAATTATAACTGTTAACCCTTTCCCAAACGACAAAAATTTAAAGTGATCCCATTTGAAAGCTTCAGCGGACGACAAAATACATGTTACTTTAGTAAAGTTTGTGAATAACACAGCACAGAAAACATTGAGACAAAAGGAGAAACTGCTGGTTATTAGCAGTTTCTTCTTTTGTTTCAATGTTTTCCCAAGCCTTTTCTATTAGGGACGTCAAAACCAGGTCTTGTTTGGGAAAGGGTTAAACTTGAAATCTGTAGATTGAATGTAGACAAAAATTCAGATTTTTTCAAGTCTATGAACAACCCCTAGTCTAACAGTACTTGAACTTTTAAATGCACTTTTTCGCAGGCGAAGTAGTCTTTTTCCAGAAATACTCCCTAATACCTTTTATTCTAATAAACGCGCAGGTGTTTATTAGAAAAGTGTTCGATAGGAAAGTTGGGGACGGGCGTTTATTAGAGGTATTCTAATTTTGTTTGTCAAAACATGCAAATCAAATGTCAATTCATGGACTCAAATTGATCAAGTAAAAGTTTGCAAGGTTTTGTTTTAAGGACTGTAAAATTCGATTTTTGGAAGAAATTTCTTCATTGTAACAGATTGGGGGACGGGAAATACTTTCTTTTGTTGCTTTTGGAAGTGATTTTTGATTATGACTTACACAATTTTAATCTGGAATTGGGGGATGGGCGTTTATTAGAATCACCCTTTCCCACTGAAATTGTGCTTGAAATATGCATATTTTTAGCAGAGATTTGGGGGACGGGCGTTTATTAGAATATGGGCGTTTATTAGAATAATTACGGTACATTATAGATGTTACCTGGATCACAAATGGAGCCTTCAAGATCTTAAATTTTGAAATTTGTCTAAAGTTTGCATACCGACTTGTTAAGTTCAAAATAGATACTTCTCTACGAACACACATTTTTCTGTAATGATGATTTATAGTAATGTATCTGGAGTCTGATTTCCTTGAAAACTGATTTACTGGTGGGAGGATGTGATGAGTTTTTAGTGTAATTACCTTCCCCTGGTTTTAATTGGGTCTAGGTATAGAGGAATTCCTGCCATGTACAATATAGGCTTTTCAACGAAAAACTGGTAACTGCAGCTTAAAACAAGCTGCAGTTACGAGTTTTTTGTTGTAAAGCGATGATATAGGCTTTATACTGGGGTACTGAAATGGGGAATTATTGAGTCTGTAGTGGCGAAGTCTGATCCTTCTGCAAGGCTGTTAACCCTTTCCCAAGGAACGAAGAGTTTGACAGTTCCCAATCAAAAGGAGCACCAGGCTGCAGAGGACAAAATTAGTATTGTACATTACAGCAAAAATATTGAGACAAAAAAGAATATGCTGGTCATTATCATTTTTTCTTGCCTCAATGTTTTCATTAGTCTTTTCCAATTGGGGCATCAAATCCATGTCCTGCTTGGGAAGGGGTTTAAGAGGAAAGGAGACAAGGCTGATGATTAGATCATCAGCATTTTCTTCATTAATTCTTGCAATATTTTCTTGTTGTCTATCATTTATGGTTGCTGTAGGTCTGGATAAATGACCTGGCAGAGCATCCCTAGCTAATAGCTAGGGCTGCTCAGGTCAATGATCATGGGCAATAGTAGAGAGCAGACAGGGTTTGTTTTGGAAAGGATTGAATATTCTTGTTTATTTACACTGTAAGGTGAAAATGCAGCTTTCATATAAACTATCTCTGAGGCTGTTATCTTTGTATTGTAATTTATTATGTAACCCTTTTAATCTTTTGAGAGTCCTCAGGATACTCAAGAGTCCTTTGGATTTTTTCTACAAAAAGTGTAGAAAGAATGTTATAATTCAAATAATAAATCTATGAAATTTGAAAGGAGCCAGTCAAAAGAAGTGCCAGTCTATGAACATTTTACTAAATAATTAAAGTATAAATTCCTCAATAATTTTTCTGTGTTTCTAAATTGCTATTTAATTTATTATTGATCAGAATTTTCTTTCAATATAAACCAGTCATAATACATTGTATGTTGTTAATTTACCGACATATTGACGAATTTCGACGCCCCATAAGATAAAAGCTGAAGAAAACATTGAGGGAGATGAATATTTTTTTTTAATTTTGACCCATGTAAAAAGTTGCCGCCTGGTAATTTAAAGGGTTAACTGCAGACTTAGCTGTACCTAATAGAATGTTTAGAGCTGTTTTCTAACACAATCTTGTGATGATCATACTAATTGGTGCTAAGTATGTCCAGCTGTCCGCATAGACTACAATTATCAATGGACCAGAAATACTTTTGCCAGGAAATATGTTCTATAATTATGTTTTATCATTTGAAAGAGGCCTCTAAGGCTTTTGAGACCAACATGGACCCTGATCAGCCTGTGCATACGCACAGTCTGATCAAGATCCATGTTGTTCTCATGTACAAAACTGTATTGTTTTAATAAAAAGCAAACATTTTCCTACACAATTTTAAATGTAATGATTCATTATACTAATTGGTGCTAAGTATGTCCAGCTGTCCGCTTGCACTACAACTATCAATGGACCAGAAACTGAGCTCTTTTGCCATGAAAAAATTATTACGGTATGTTCAATGTTCTGTCATGGCAAAAGAGGTCTTATAAATTGGATAACTTTTTCTACACAGAAAGTCAAAAGCAAGGATTGTAAAGGAAAGAGTTAATTTTGGCTATAAATTGTTTTGTATTTTGCAACCGAATACAATTATACATATAGACAACCGATTTCCCTAGAATCTAGACCAATGGCATGTATACCAGATGTTACGGTATATAAACAATTTTGGCAGAAACAAGGAGAGTGCTCTTTTGATTATTGTTAAAAAACAGCATCAAGATGGAGTGTGAAATGGCAAATATGCACTCAGAAAGGTTTACAAGCAAGTGTTTTTTGGTGTGTCTTTCATGTTCAAATCTGCTGCAGCATGCCAGATGTGCTGTGTGTTCTTTTACCCATTACCAAAAGACAAAATTTTATACAAATTACTCAAGGATATCGCCCTGTATATTAATTGAATAATCCTGAATTGTTGATGATTTCCTGAAATTGTTACATGTGTCATATGATTCCACACCATTGTTAATAAAGTTTTGTTTCTCTTCCTTTACGCAGGGGTTTTTCCCCTTAACCCTCTCCCAAACAAGACCTGGTTTTGACACCCCTATAAGAAAAGGATTGAGAAAACATTGAAACAAAAGAAGAAACTGCTGATAACCAGCAGTTTCTCCTTTTGTCTCAATATTTTCTATGCCATATCTTACACAAATTCTATCTTAAATACTAGCCATTTTGTCATTTGTGTCAGTTTTTGAAGTGGGTCACCCTAAAATTTTGCCGTTTGGGAAAGGGTTAAGAAAGTGACACTGGTTTCCAGCGTCTTCCCCTCCAGAAATAATGCAGTTTTTTCCCCAAACAATAAATTTTCCCCAAGATATATTTTCAAAAACCACACTGAAAAACCAAATGAAATAACAAGGAAAGCTTTTCCACAATTTCTGCAGCATTACAAACTAGCCTTGCTTGTTCTCAAGTCTACATTAGTTGATATAAGAGGGGTTTAGCCTATCAAATGTTCTTTTTCTATGTTATGCAATTTTCCCCAAAACAAGATTACCGCATGTGATTTTTCTCCTTTCAACCAGCGTCCTGTGTCTTCCCCCAATCCTGAAAAAAAAGCCCTGCTTTACAGCATTTCCACACAGTGACTCTTTTTGACTCCCCACAAGAAATTGGCTTTGGAAATTATTGTGGAAAATGAAGGAATTGCTTGTGACAAGCAATTTCTTCATTTCCCACAATAATTTTCTGCACAAAATTACCAAAAAGTGAAAAGAATCATTCACTTTATATTGTCGTCTGCAACATCTTTTAACTCGGACAAGGTTGATATTTTGTTGTTTGGTAATGGGTTACCCACATCCACAATATACTTGAATAAGTTATAATAATGAATATGTAAATTATTTCTTTCTCTTTCAGGGATTTAAGCAAGAATGAACTAACTTTGCTACAAAAAGGAAGCCTAAATGGCTTATCAGACCTACAAAGACTGTAAGTGTTACACATCTTTTTGTTAAACCTTTCCCAAAAGGCAAATTTTAAGGCGGACAATTTGAAAGCTGCTGCAGATGACAAAAGAGATGTTGTTACAGATATCTAATTTGTGTAAAATACAAGATAGAAAATATTGAGACAAAAGGAGAAACTGCTGGTTGTCAGCAGTTTCTTCTTTTGCCTCAATGTTTTCCCAAGCCTATCCCATTATGGATGTCCAAACTAGATCTTGTTTGGGAAAGAGTTATTGTCTCCAACCCATAGCGCAGTTGATAGTGCGCATCAGACTCTCACTCTTAAGGTCCTGGGTTTGATCTCCAGCCGAGGCAAACCTATTTTCTGACAAAATTATCTCCCACCCATGGGAGCTGGAGACTCAGTAAGATATGGCGCGCGAATAGGGTCTAAAGTCAATATAGCGCTAGACCGATAATTACAATAGGGGTAGACCCTTAAAAATAGCGGTCTACCCTTATATTTTTACCGGTCTACCGATAAAAATATCGGTCTACCCATAAAATAAGGGTAAACCGCTATTCAAAATAACGGTCTAGCGATAAAATTACCGGTGGACCGCTATTTTTATCGGTAGACCCCTATTTTTTTCGATAGCCAATCACAGAGCTTGTATTATACGTTTGTTGATATTCCCGGTGGGTTGAGGATGTAACGAGCCATTTGATTGGCTAATGAGATTTCGAGCAGAAGGGTCAAAAATAACTATCGGTCTACCGGTTATTTATCGCTAGACCGTTATTTGAAATAGGAGTCTACCCTTATTTTAAGGGTAGACCGATATTTTTATCGGTAGACCGGTACAAATATAAGGGTAGACCGCTATTTTTACCGGTCTACCCCTATTTTAATTATCGGTCTAGCGCTATATTGACTTTAGACCCTTTTCGCGCGCCATAGTAAGATCGATGTTGTGATAGCTAGCATTTATTATGAGA
Organism: Fragum sueziense; assembly: GCA_963680895.1. Classification (NCBI taxonomy): domain Eukaryota; kingdom Metazoa; phylum Mollusca; class Bivalvia; order Cardiida; family Cardiidae; genus Fragum; species Fragum sueziense. Next base: position 46,213,043 of record OY804601.1, on the reverse strand, counting down.
AAAGACAGGAATTCTGCCGTAAGCACTGGATCCTGCCTTAGTGATATGACCATAGCAGTTGAAAGAGGCATTAAACCTCAATCAGTCAATCAATTGATAGATGGATCAATCAATTAATCAATCAATCAATCAATGAATCAATCAATAAATCAATGTTACAGGCTATTAAAGTGATTTCAAGATATTTCAATTAGAGAACTAAGTAAACCTTTTGGTAAAAGAAGAAATGACTTGTTTAGAGAAATTTTTTCTTTTACCAACATGTTTTCATAATACATAATCATTTGCATAAAGATTATACTCATACAAACCCATTCCCTCACAGAGATGTTTATTGATGCCCCTCATGAAAAGACTTGGGAAAACATTCCTGAAAATGAAGAAATTGCTTGTAACAAGCAATTCTCAAGCAATTCCTTCATTTACCACAATGCTTTCTAGCAAAAAAGACACAAAAATGTTAAATTTCATTCAGGTGAAATTGTCATCTGCAACATCTTTGAATTTGGACCAGTCTAGAATTCTGCTGTCTGGTAATGGGATAATGGTTATACTTTGAAACTTCCATGAAGAAATCTAAAAAGTAGAGCGTAAAATTTCTAGAAGAGCACAAAATGTATTTCTAATAGTAAATGTGTGGACTTTGATACATTATCTCATGAATATTTCAGTTCCTACAAAATGTCACTGAATCATTTTGGAAATGGGTTTCTGGATTTGGGAATTCTGCTTTATAGGAAATGTGAGGTTGCATGAAAAAAAAATGGCCTGGTATTTGATCTTCAAGAGTCAGAACATGAAATTTATCTTTCGTTGTTCACCAAACCCTATGTAATTGTGAGTGTAGTGCAAATGGTAGCACCATATAGATCTATTAGCCTGTCTTTATTTTCGGACCCCAAAAAAGGGCTTGTTTGATAAATGAGAATATTATAGGGCTGCAAGAAAATGCCAATATGAGATTAAAGCTATTATCACACAAAAATGCTTTTTGATGCCTATTAAGATACAATCTTTGGAAAACAATGTGGAAAAAGAAGAAATTGTTTGGGACAAAATAGAGGGACAAGCAATTTCTTCATTTCCCACAATGTTCTCTTCTAAAACATATAAAAAAAAATGTATCGAATGTATTCACTTGAAATTTTCGACTGAAATACTAGTATCTTTTAATTTGTCTTCAAATTTGGTGTTTGGTATAGGGTTAACAAATTACACAAACTGTACAGCATCAATGCCAATGTTGGTTTATTTGAATTTATGGCATTAAAGAGCAACAGGAAAATGATTACAATCAGGAAATTTTAGTGGTCTTGATTAGAGGAAATGAAAACTTTGAAAGTATTTAGGATTGGTAAAATCTGATATGATTTACTCTCCATTGCCTGAGCTCTATTGATTAAACCATCAAATATGACCTCTGCAGTTTTCGGTACGCCAACAGCCTATTTGGTCGTCATAATCTAATTATAGCACACCATTTGAATTGTCGAATAAAAATCATTCAGTTTTATCTTGCATGATCATTACGTATACATTACGTCGCTTCTATTTTTGGCTGAAGCCGGTAACATTTGAATTATCGAATCAAAATCATTCAGTTTGATCTGGTTTGATTACGTATACATTACGTCGCTTCTATTTTTGGCTGAAGCCGGTAATTTGAAGCGTCGGCCAATAAAAGTTTGTATCAGCTTTTTGAAATGTTTTGTTGTGTATCGCCAACGATTGGATACTGAAATCCCACCAAGGCCCCGAGATTAGACGTGAAATGACCCCGCGAGAACAGAGCTCATTCTATCGAAATGGAATGTAGAGATAATGTGCTCTGTTCATAAGAGAGTAGATATGATTGTGCTGCTGGGGACAACATGTGTGATTATAAAAGTATTTGATGCCCCTCTAGATAAAGGCTTTGGAAAACTCTGTGGAAAATGAAGAAATTGCTGATAAAACATGTACATTGTATCTTGATTTATATTTCCTTACCATTTTGGATGGTACAAAAAAGTGATTCTTTTCCCCTCTCTCTGAGATACTTTTTCCCCCATTTCAGATAAATATTTCCCTCCTGGAACTAGATTTTTTGTTGCAAAGAAAAATCCAAATCACATTTAGATTCTATGCATCTCTAACAGTTCAAATGGTTGTTTGAATGTCCCATTATGATATACAGGCAAGTTAAATGCATTCAAATGCAAATTTTTCCCTACCTATGGGCCCTGACCCCCTTCCCCCAAAATTAAAAATAAACACTGGAAAATGATGTTTTACTTTATGTTTAAAACATAACACACATATTCTCACGAGATGAGGGATTTACATGTCGTCGTGATGTCTGTGCGTTTGGTAGATTCAAGACCTAGAATTTTCACTGCAATTTTAAAGCAGTTACTAAGACGAATCTTTAAAACAAAGTAAATCTAAAATATGTATATATTCAAGTAGTAAACATCAGGTCAATATAAACAAAATGTAACGTTCGATACTGTCGCTTTTTGTGAAGTCAATATAACCGTCAAATTCTCGATCATGATAAAGGTGTTAACGCCAAATATTCGCCACACATTAAAAAATACCAGTTTCGACAATTTGTATGTGAAATTGCAACACCAATACTTGCACTTCAACACAGTTAGAGAGTCAGAATGTACTGTCGCCACTTTTAAACAGCGACTGAAATGTCCGCTACCGTCTATTTTATTACAAGATGGGCCATACTGAATCCACGGAAATTAATTGTTACTATGGCCAAGTTAACCGATATACACAATACTAAAAATAAATTAGCCCTATAAGTCTACGAAGAGGAATTTTCCACCTCTGATTCCACTACAAATCAGACTGCGGGGATCCTTGAGACTTTTTGTTGTAAAGTTCGATACTTGATTTTCCCTAAATGCAATCCAATATTTCCATTAAAGTACACCTGCCAAATAAGACATTCTGTGTATATATCGAAAATAGTATATGTTGGTTTTATTCCCATACGCATATATTTTTTCTGTCCCGTTTTATATCAATTTGTAATGTCCGCGATGTAATATTCAATACTGAGTATCTATAGACATTATCTCTCACGGTATAATTAGCTTACTTTATTGACTTTATGAGGTAAATAATGGCGTATCTAAACAGGGGGCTTTATGACTAGCCATTTTTCTTTACCGAACTGAAAAAATAAACATTTTTACCAGTTTTGGTGTTTGTAATAGCGAGTGTTTGCAAAGTGATTTGCATTCTTAAATCCCTTTTTATTACTTCACTCTTTATTTGTTATTTTGATTTAAACTGAATGCAACAATCGTATGGTAAATGCATAGGTATTTATTGTCTTTGAAATTTGATTTTGATAACAATTGTTTTGACTGTAATGTCCGTTACTTTTGGTATCGGACATTACATATTTTGTAAGAGCTATTTACATGCATTATTAGATTAAGAAACGAAACGGAAGCTAATCCCCAGCGATTTCCTAACATCTCTGCTCTAAACCATTTTCAAATCGATCATATGTTATTATATTTATCGAAAAAAAATATCAGATATGTTGTTTGGTCACGTAATTAACTGCCGTTATTTAAGCAAACTTTTCAAGGAGTAAAATGTTTGTGGACATTTTCCACGCTTCTTAGACGCGTCAGCCAAGATACTTTGCGTTATTTTCCTTGATATTAATTGATTGAATCAGTTTTAGTGCCTCTTTGAGCTGCTGTGGTCATGAATTGCAGGAGCTGGAGCACTTTAAGAATCATTCATTTCAGACGTTGCTCGCACCAATCATACCACAACATTATATATGAGCCTTTCTGGACTTTGAGAAGGCTAGTAATATCAGATTTTTTAGCACCAAACAAAAACTTTTCCCACTGGGAAAATCTTATTTCGTCATGCTTAATTGAGTTGGTGTCTGTCACATGTTTCTGTCCAGTGATGATTTGTAATGTTCGATACAATTAAGTAGTCTTGATTTTTGTCCAGAGTATCTATAGATTACGATTATGATTAAGATTATACAGTTTTCTAAGGTTCTCTAAGCTATTTGATTATATTGATATTGTGTGGTGTATATGGCACATTGTGGGTATGCAAAACATGTTTTCTGGTGTAATGTAATGTCCGCTACGTTTGTAATTACCTTTACATATCTAGCAAAACATGCATTTTTGTTCTATTTAATCTCCATGTTGCTGATTTTTTTAAGTTTGAATACTCATGTGAAGAAAGCAAATGCGTTGATAACGCGTTGTTCCAGAAATCGTTTTCACGTTACGCTTATAGATCAATTCCGATTTTCTGACAAATAAACCTCGATACCACTAGGTTACAGTGGATTTGTATGCTATTAGACTTGCATTGGCTCACTTTAGGTTTGTTAAGACGTCAGGAATCTAATTGATATGGGAATTTTCATGCTATACTGATTTTTTTATTGAAATGTTTTTACTTTTAATCTACTTGATAAAACTGTAATGTTCGCTACAATTCATAAGCATATTCAAATGCTTCGTTGTGAATAGAAGTTAAACATTAAGGACCTGCAAACTTGCTCTCGCTGTTAGAAAAACATCTGTATATAAATTGAAAAATCATATATATGTTGTTGACATGGCTTTCTGATAGCAACAATATGTTATCAGCTGTATTTACTATTGCAGCAGTGAAATTCGTTACATCTGTAGTAGGTGTCATTTGTTTTGAAGCACATATCGGACGATTCAAAGTGAATATACTCAATCTATCGGATATCATGTATCCCGAAGCGTTCATGTTACACTATGATACAATGTAATTCCATGTCCGGTAGGTATAAATGGTCAGTATTAGCTTACAAGTGGCACTGGTACGAGAGGCTCGTACATTACCGTGGCAATTTTATTCTATCTGACTGCCACCATTCAACAGTACACCGCACCACTACGCTTTTCGTGATGTTCAAACCATCTTAACATAACATGGTTTAATATATTTTCCTTTGATTTAAATGTCAATAAAAGTGTTCCGAGTTACTTCGTTTTTTTGGATTTTAATATGGCCAAGATCCCTCATAATATGAGAATACGTGAACAGGGAATCATGTGTCACAATAATTGCTCAAAATCTTCAAAAATTCTGTTGATATGTGACCAATTTGAATAGGGCTTGAAGCAGAGAAGGTTGAAGGCCTGATCGGCCAGAGAATTCCTGGATGTAGAATTGTACTAGGTGTTTTAAAAATCTGCTGATCGCAAAGAAATTATTGATCACCAGCGAAAAATTAGGTTCAGGTCTTCATTAAGTTTTTTATCAGCTGATTTTTAAAAAAAATACTTTGCCTCCCTACTATTTTTCTGCCTTCTCTTTTTCAAATTGAGCTTATTTTGATAACATTTCTATTGAAAAAAAAAATCGAAAATGTTGCATCAAATGATTCCCCACCGTGATAGAAACTAAATTCAAGGGACATACTCATTGACCCCCTTTCTCTCTATCTCTAATGAATATCTAGACTGTGTAGATGACAATTTTATGTGTTCATCGTAAAAAATCACCGTGGAAACACAGTATTTAACATTTTCTGATGGAAGATAGGATCTTCACATAAATCTCTTTTGATCTATTACCTCCACCCTTTATCTGGCCACTTAGCTTTTAACACTGTCTAAAATAAATGATCGGCAGATTTGGTACAAACAGGTTTTTTACCAGTAGTTGTAATAAGCAAGACCTCTGAATGGGACTGGCAATAGACCAAATGCCATTCGATAGATCGCTCCGCCCATGCAGAATCTAATACAAATAATGGGGATATTGGTATGTCGATTGTTTTGATTGTCAGTCGATAGATCCATACAATACCATGTGCAATGAAGAATTTAAGACAAACAATGGTGATGCAGCATTTTTCTGATAGTCCATTGGCTTATCGATGGTTTTGAGTGACAGCCCGCGTTTGGTCAATTGCACAACCAAGTACCATCAGCTATCATTGCCTTGACTAATTAAGGTAGTCCACCCGTAATGAGATTCGCGCGATATCAGAATTATTCTGGCGACGTCGAAAACATTAATTCGACAGTGGAACTTTCCACCACCAAATAGGTTTGGATATGTAATGACGACGCTCAAAAAAAGCTGATGTTTAAATATTAATCTCAAAATGGCCACATTACGGGTAAGTTCTACCTTAAAGACTATAATATTTAAAGTATATTTTCCCCCTGCGAAAAAAGTTCAAGAACGCATTCCTAGTTCTAGAACTGTTTTAGAACATTCTAGAATTATAATGGCACTTCTAGAACTGTTCTAGAACAGTTCTAGAATTGCCATTTAATGTTCTAGAACGTTCTAGAACAATTTTCTTGAACTTTAGTGAACTTTTCGCAGAGGATATTGTACTCTCTATACACCATCACAGTTCATGCATATGGCTACTCTCTGTCCATCGCTGAATCGTTTTAGTACAAAAAATCAATAATTGATTGGTTGATTGGGGGTTAACACAGTTTTGAAATGCTATGGTCATATCGCAGCGACTGGAGCACCTGACCATGGATTCCTGTCGTTTCTCACACCAGTGCCAACACAACATCCACACTGAGCCTCCAGCTGCTCACCCACATAGGTTAATGATATCAAACCATTGGTGAGTCACAATACAATTATTTGCCTGAAAGGATTATTTGCCACAACTGGGGAATGATCAAACTCTCACTGGGGATCAAACTCTCACACATACTACCAACTGTGCCATGACCATGAACAATCAATTGAATCTATCAATATGAGCGATAAATTTAGGGTAGAAAGTACACAGTGGGGATTGTGCATGATGGGATGGATAATGAATACAGACAAAATAATCTCGATTTTGGTAAGTATTTTGCAATAACTTTTCGTCTCATGAGCCCTTTTCTCAGATGTATTACTTATCGGGAAACTCCTTGTACTTTTCTCTTACTTCTCTTTTCTTTCTTACTTGACCTGGACTTTTTGTTGTTTTTCTGGTTGGTTAGGATCAATTTTTGGACAAAGTACAAAGATTCTACAAACAAGTCATATATCTGAGGAACTGAGAGCTCAGTAATGCGGGGTACATGCAACAAACCGCTTGAAAATTGACGCAGTAATAAGAAAATTATTGCACAATTTCTTACCTGAAGTGAGGCAAATTTCTCCGTATTCGTTATCCATCCCATCATGCACAATCCCCACCGTGATAGTAGCTAATGGCATGCCTTTACTCTTAATTTTAGGAGCTGTATCAAATATAAAAGTATTGATATCAATAAAATTACCACCATTCCAATGTGAGAGATAGGAATCAGTTTATGATACATCATGGCTGTAAAACTGATCATAAAACATGGGGCTGGTATTATTACCAATTTATATAGAAAGATGTTGCTCCTTCAACCTTTCACAATCAATTATTAGTTTTAACCATTTCCCAAACGGCAAAATTTTAAGACCGTTTAAATTTAAAGCTGCTGGAGACGACATAATTAATGTTGATGTAAGATAAATGTGTGTAGAAAATAGCCCAGAAAATATTGAGGCAAAAGGAGAATATGCTGGTTATCAGCATTTTCTTCTTTTGTCTCAATGTTTTCCCAAGCCTTTTCACATAGGGACATCAAAAGCAGATCTTGTTTGGGAAAGGGTTAAACCATTTCCCAAACAAAACCTAGTTTTGACATCCCTAAAAGAAATGGCTGGGAAAACATTAAGGTAAAAAAAAGAAAATGCTGATTATCGTTCATGTGAGATTCATTTCTATTCCTGTCGGTCTATCTGTCTGTATGTTTAATTTTATAAAAGAAGAAAGAAAGTGAAAGGATTAATCATCAATTATACCTCTGGGAAAAGTTTATTGAAGTTCAAGAACTGTTCAAGAGAATGTTCTACAACATTAAATAGCACTTCTAGAACTGGTCTAGAACAGTTCTAGAAGTGCCATTTGATGTTGTAGGACTTCTAGAACAGTTATAGAACTAGAAAGGCGTTCTTGAACTTTTTTTGCAGGGGTGAAACTAGGATTATAAAGGTGTCAGATGTAAATAATAAAAATCCTGCTAGAGTCATGCTTCTGTTAAATTTGTACTGACAACTCAACTGTTTTACCTTTACTTTGGCTCTCTACTACAATGTCTCAAATCCTCGAGATCTACTCCCAAAATAAATCCCAGCTTCAACCTTATTATCCTAAATGGCAGCAGACATAGCGCAGAAAACTGTTGGTAGCACATCAGACTCTCACTTGTGAGGTCCCTGGCTGTGGCAACTATGTCTTTTCTGGCCGCGGCAAATATCATCCTTTCTGGCCGCGGCAAATATCATCCTTTCTGGCCGCGGCAAATATCATCCTTTCTGACAAAATTGTCACCTACCAATGGTTTGTTTGACCTATGTGCCATTGTGGGGTAGCAAATGCTGGAGGCTAGGTTATGGTGTTGTGGTAGTACTGGTATGAAAAACGACAGGAATCCATGGTACTAACTTTGCTTTAACCGTGGATATATTACCATAGAAGTTGAAAGAGGAGTTAAACTCAAATCAATAAATCTTGTTCTAAATGTTTGTCTTTATTAGAAAGATAACATGGGGAAAGCTAGAGCTATTTACAATACATAGCTGCTTTTCAACAAAAAGCTCGTAACTGCAGCTTAAAACAAGGTGCAGTTACGAGGTTTTTGCTGAAAAGCTATAATAAATGTAACTTATTTAGTGAGAATAGATTAGAGGTGTGATGGCTCCGTAGATAATCAGACAGACTATTATGTATGCAAATTGGGTATATACCATGCAAATATTCCATGTTATCTGCTGTTTATTTTCTTTTCTATTTGTTTGTTTGTTTTTTTGCATCACCTTTTCTTCATGTCTTACTTAGCACCTCAATGGCTACTTTAATACTTTAAGATACCGTATTTCACCTTATAGACGCGCCCTCCCTAATAGACGCGCCCCCACTATATTTACAATCTCGGAAGCTATGGGACACCCCTCCCACCTTCACCCGACCTTACCTTGACTGTAAAGTAGACCGGAGAGTAGACGGTAATGACAAATTCCAAACTCAAACTCCACCAAACTTCATCTTTGTGATGATCATACTTGTGGAAAAACGCTTTATCTCAACAAGTAAAGCGTCTTATAGTAGGGTATACGGCTCGGGTAATTGATTGAATAATTCAATTATGGTTATCCCTCTCTAGGTAGAATTGAAATTCATCCGGCCCCGGTACGAGCATTGATAAACTTTCCTTTATCATTCCCCTTGCAGAGTGACCGTTTATGCAGTTTATTTCAAAGCCCCGTAAGAGGTCGCGTTTGATTTGTAAATTAAGAAGTGGAAAGCGAATTGATAGTACGCACACAAATGAAAAATAAATCATTTTTGCCGAAAATGAATTAATGAATATGGACAGATACCACGGGAAGTATGTTTTATTATTTTGTAAAGTGAAGAAGAAGAAGAAATCAAAACATTCCGAAAACGAAAGTAGAACTCACCCGCCTTTTCGAGACAAAGGACCATAATGCAATGAAGGGTAGAGAAGATTAGTGTTGATCTGATAGTGCTTTGAGTATCTTAAAATACATATCGTAACACACACCGGGTACATGTATAAATCAGCGGAGACGAAGCGATATAGACTATAGACTGGCAGATAACTGTAGACTGGATGACCTTACGCGACGGGATATCGCTTTGTCTCCGCTGATTTATATGTGTACCCGGTGTGTGTTACGATATGTATTTTAAGATACTCAAAGCACTTTCAGATCAACACTAATCTTCTCTACCCCGGCCTACATTGCATTATGGGACTGTATTGTTGATTTTCCCTTTCTTATCTACATTCAGCGAAGCACTTCAAAATACAGGAAAAGTGGTACGAAATAAGCGCGCCTCCTCGGCGTTTTGCATCTCGCCGGGGTGCGTCTATTAGGTGAAATACGGTATCTTACCATTCATTAGCCGAGACATAATAGGAAAATACTTATCAGATATTGTAAAAGGTCTAAAATCCATTCCCAGACAGCGACATCTTTTGATGCCCCACAAGATATTAAGGCTTTAGAAAAACAACCAATTTCTTCATTCTCACAATGTTTTCAAGCCGCGGCCATGGCACAGTTGTCACCCATCAACGGTTTGATATCATGAACCTATGTGGGACCAGCTCGAGGCTCGGTTAGGGTATTGTGGTAGTACTTGTATGAGAAACAACAGGAATTCATGGTTAGGTGCTCCAGCCACGACGATATGACCAAAGTAGTTGAAAACGGCGTAAAACCCCATTAAAACTAAGTCACAATGTTTTCTTGTTAGACAGAAGAAAAAATGTAAAATTTCATTCACATCAAATTGTCGTCTGCAACATCTTTGAATTTGGGCAAGCCTAAAATTTTGTCATCTGGTAACGGGTTAGTTGATCGCAGAAAATTGATGGCACTGCAGATAAACTGATTGTATTATGTATGCAAATTGGGTATGCAAATATTCCATGTTATCCTAACTATTTTATGTGTCAATTTTCTGCTTTCTTAGCACCTCAATGTCTGTCAATTATCTGCTGGTGTCAGAAAGAGAGAAAAGTTGACAAGTACTTAACCCATTACCACACAATAGTTGCTCTTTTGACTCCCCTCAAGAAAATTGCTTTAGAAAACATTGTGGAAATGGAAGGAATTGCTTGTGGCAAGCAATTTCTTCATTAACTCCACTGGCCGAAGGCCAGCGGGGCTTATGTCATGGCCCTGACGTGTCCGTCGTCCATGTGTCCGTGCGTGCGTCCGTGCGTAAACTTTTTCTTTAAACATCTTCTTCTCCAAAACTACTGGACCAATTTCAACCAAACTTCACAGGAATCTTCCTTGTATGAACCTCTTGCAATTTCCTTCAAAAAAATAAATTCCGTGTAGAACTTAAATTTTAATTAGTTTAATTGATTTAAATTTTTGAAAAATCTTTAAAAATCCTTCTTCTCCAAAACTACTGGACCAATTTCAACCAAACTTCACAGAAATCTTCCTTGCATAAATCTCTACCAAATTCCTTCAAAGAAATAAAATCTGTGCAGAACTTGAATTTTAATTAATATAATTGATTTAAATTTTTGAAAAATCATTAAAAATTATTCTTCTCCAAAACTACTGGACCAATTTCAACCAAACTTCACAGGAATCTACCTTGCATGAATTTCTACCAAATTCCTTCAAAAAAAAAAATAAAATGATTTAATCTATGCAGAGTTTGAATTTTAATCAATTTAATTCAATTAAATTTTTCAAAAAATCTTTAAAAATTCTTCTTCTCCAAAACTACTGGACCAATTTCAACCAAACTTCACAGAAATTTTCCTTGCATGAATCTCTAATAAATTCTTAAAAAAGAATAAAATCCGTGCAGATTTTGAATTTTAATTAATTTAATTGATTTTAATTTTTGAAAAATCTTTTAAAATTCTTCTTCTCCAAAACTACTGGACCTGAATATCAACCAAAACTTCACAGGAATCTTCCTTGCATGAATCACTTCTTAATTCCTTAAAAAAAATAACTTCTGTGTAGAACTTAGATTTTAATTGAATTAGTCAAATTAGAATTTCGAAAAATCTTTAAAAAATCTTTTCCAAAACTGCTGGACCAATTTCAACCAAACTTTACAGAAATCTTCCTTGCATGAATCTCTTCATAATTCCTTAAAAAAATGTGGTGCAGAACTTGAATTTTGATTAATTAAATTATTTAATTAAATTAGATTTTTGAAAAATCGTTAAACAATCTTCTTCTCCAAAACAACTGGACCAATTTCGTCCAAACTTCACAGGAATCTTCCTTGCATGTATCTCTTCCAAATTCCTTCACGATCGGATGAAAAACTTGGCCGCAGTGGGCTAGGCTTATTTATCGCTATACTTGAAACATAGTGTAATTTTAAGAAAATTTTAAAAACATTTTTCCTCCATACTCACTTATTGGATTCCATTCTGGTGTAGCATGAATCTTCTTTTGGATAGATCTCTATTGTATTCCTTGAAGAATTTCATAGTCTGAAAGCCAGTGGAGCGATACAGGGCCATCATGGCCCTCTTGTTTTCCACAATGTTTTCTAACCCAGAATGTAAGATTTTTAAATTACATGTATCATTAACTTGAAATTGCTTGGTAATTCAGGTGGAGTAAAGAACATACACCAGATTCTTTTGAAGTTGGAAGATAAATGTTATAAAGTTGAATGAGGTCAAATTGTCCTATTATTTACTATAGGGAATGATTTACATTCAGAAGGATTGCTCCTTAATTACTGTGATTAATAATTAAACTGCCCAATGACAACCATTTACACTGATGTACCAAATTGATACTTTTCAACAAAATATCTCGTAACTGCAGCTTATAATAAGCTGCAGTTACAAGGTTTTTGTTGAAAAACAATGAAATACCAAAATACAAACACTAGTATAAATCAATTTGTCACATTGTTAGGTGTTCAAGTGAAGGTCCTAACATGGCCCAGCAGTGGTCATAGTTGTGCAAAACATAGGCATGTCTTTTTATGCCCATATTGAAAGATCGGGGTCATATTCGTTTTATACTCTTATCTGTCCAACTATCCTCTGTCTGTTTGTCAGACAGTCTGTCCGAAAATTTAAAATTAGCCATTTTGGATGCATTTACTTGTTTCACAAACACATCTTGTTATTTTCTTTCGTTGCAGATTCATATATTATTCAGATCTAATTCAGCATTAAGACCGATTTTTAAAGCTACTATTTCCCAGATTTGGACCCAAAAATTGTCAAATACAAACGAAATGTACACTTTTTAAGCTTTATATGACCTGATTAAATGATTATGACAAACTATTGAAACAACGAGTCATTTTTTCGCAGTTTGATACCAAATTCATGAAGCGATGTCGAAAGTAGGTCAAAACAGTAGGACATGCGATTTTCTTAAATGACGTCACAACATACATGATGAAGTCATATTGAAATTCAAGTATGAATCTCGTTTGAATCATGGTCCGCGCTGTATGCGCATGCGCAACAATTTAAAAATAATTCTAACCCCATCTGAGACGGGGTTGAATTTAGGTTTGGATTCTCCCTAAATTCAGCTATCTGTCTTGTAATTTCGGCTCATTCTCTGTCTGAATCGCATATTATTAACCATCCCGAGGTGGTCAACACAAAAGTTTTGCATATTTTTTCAAAAAATTTCATTTTTTGCAATTAGACCATCTGTTACTGTCGCCCTTTAAATCATTTCAATTTTGAAACTGAGAAGAAAAAAAAAAAAAAAAAACGCTAGGAATTTTCTGGTGGTTTATGATTTTTAAAAAGCACTTGAATAAAAAAAAAAATGTTGTTGTCTGGGATTCTTCGCCATGTTGTTTGTCTGTTTCTCTGTTGGCAAATTGTTGTGGTCAATCTCACTGGTGGTGAACTCAGCTAAAGCGAGGGACGTTTTTTCGCGATCAATGTATTCCGTCGGTGTTGTTATAAAATATCGTAACTACGGCTTTATCGAAGCCGTAGTTACGAGATTTTATAACAACACCGACAGTAAATTGTCAATACAAAACGGTAAACCTGGTCTGTCTTTAGAACAAGTTCATTGTCATTAGAAAAAAAGTCCATAAACTCACATTTAAACGCAATATATCTATACCTTGTTGTAGCGAAAATTGTTTTAGTTCACCACCAGCTTATCTCTATGATATTCTTTATAACCTGACCATATGAATAAGAATAACTTCGTCAGATCTTTAATAATCTGCCATTGAATAATCATGCCTTTAAATTTTGCTAACCAGGACCAGTATGGTATTGTGCGGCTATTTGAATTGTTTGTTGTTCTTTTCTTTTGGTATTTTTCAAGTACTTCTCTATAAAGAACAGTAAAAACGAAATGCTGGTTGTCATAATTAATGCAGCAATTTCTTCTTTCTTTCAATGGTTTAATTCGCTACTCTTTTGCTATTGCATTAGATAGATAAAAAAAAGAAAAAAAAAAAAAAAAAAGGAGGTTGTTTTTTGAAAGTGTAGTTAAGGTAGAGTAAAGTCGGGTAAATTCGACAGTCGTCAAAATTCGACACCCTTTTATAATTTTTACAATACACGACGCAAAAATCGTGATTATAGCATTCTAATATTGAAAACATTATGTCGGGGCAATAACTGACGTATAAAAAGATTTCATGTCCCCGAAATACCCACCCTTTACCCGAAAAAATCGCGGAAGAAAAAGGTCGTCAAATTTTCTGATGAGCAAAAATGACCGTTACAGATTATCGTAAGAAAGTGGGTCTAAACAAAGACATATGAAAAATTATGAAAATCATTTTTATATGATAAATGTTTCAATACTATGCCGGAAATGTATATATTTTCATAAATTATTTGATAAAAAGCATCTCTCCGTTTTATTTTCAACTTGAGAAAGGGTGTCGAATTTATACGACAAAATATTTCAAAAGCGTATAATTTCGACATGCCGTAAAACGTGATTAATTGTTTGAATTTGAATATTCCTACATCGACAGAAACAGACAACAGTTTGGTTGTTGCGCTTATTTTGAACAGTAGAAATGGCGTTGATGCCTTTTTCATCAACCAACAAACAATTTTGATCTCAATATACGTATTATCAACAAATCCCACATCAATTTACATCTGAAACATTTCACGCGGTAAACTGTTCCATAAGATTCATATTCTGAGGTCAGTCAAAGTTCTCGACTGTAGTAGATGAAAATATTAAATAAAGCGAGTCTTACTTTGTAAGAAACATCCTTATTAATTCCACCACAAAAGTTAACAATCCAACGCATGAAAATTAAATATCACTCAAAAATTTGACCTTTGTTTGAAGGTGCACAAATTCCTTATTTAGCGACTATCAAAACACCCGAATGCGGTTCTTTTAATTCACGCGGCACCGCCTTGTAAATCTACTGAGCAAATTGTGTTTAATTGATTGGTCGGAACAGTTTGTCAGTCTCCGCCCATTCGATCATTTATATGCTTGATTGACAGGGATATTCACGTGCTGATTTCTCATTCCTTTGTCGGAACAAAATGACGTCATACAATCGTCATACCACTAACCGTCTGAGGGAGAGTTTAAAACATCAAACAAAGCCGCGCAGCCGCGCGTGGAACACCTGTTATTGAACAGTTTCCGAAAATAGAAATAGACTCATTCCCATACAGTACTTAAAAGGGATCAGTTGTTGAAATTTCGGGCTGCGCATATTACGTTAAGATTAATTTGGTCATGGATTAATTGAACCATTAATTGGAATATTTCAGCGACAAGGTTTTACTTTTACATTTCATTCGAGGAGACAATTAACTTCCTAAACAAAACATTGTCGTTTGGCGACTGCGGTGTTTTAAATGAAGAAGGAATATTTCGTAGATGCTTTAAGGGAATAATTGTGGTTTAGGAAATGACTTTGCGTGGATGAACATTTAAAAAAATCACATTTCGCAAATTGATCTCTCTGTCTCCGAATCGTGGGTGAGAATGAAAATCCCAATGAAGAAAAATCAAGTGCATCGTCGTAATCAATAATTTCACATGATTTGTAGTTTATAAGAGATATTAACATCATTTTCTGATTATTTTCATACACAAATTCTTGGGGTGTCGAATTTACCCACAAGGTGTCGAATTCATACTACGATGGGTCCCATGATTTAACCCATTACCAGACGACGAAATTTCAAACTAGTCCAAATTCAAAGATGTTGCAGACGACAAATTCAAGTGAATAAAATTTTACATTTTTGGTCATTTTGTATAGAAAACATTGTGAGAAATGAAGAAATTGCTTGTCACAAGCAATTTCTTCATTTTCCACAATGTTTTCTAGAGCCTTTATCTCGTTGGGAGTCAAAAGGCGTCACTGTGTGGTAATGGGTTAACAGGAAAAAAGACGACAACGACAATATCATATTCGGGCGGCGTTTTTTGCAAATGAAAAAAATCAAGCCAACTTCCGTTTTGATAAATGTTTATTCTCCGGAATATTTTGCCACAACTTTTTTTTGCTCATTTCGTCTTAAGGTGTCGAAATTATTTAACCCGTCTTTACTCTACCCTAACAAGGAAATATTTCAGCTTATCAAGTTTAACCTTTCACAAACATTAGCCAGCATTTTTTTTGACTTCCCTATTTGGAGAATAGGCTTGAGAAAACATTATCACAAAAGAATAAAATGCTAATATAACCAGCATTTTGTACTTTTGCCTTAATATTTTCTCTTCTTTAGCTTTGTACACAAATCCAGTCTTTATTCTATTTAGTCAAAATATATTGTTTTTTCAACAAACAGTTTTCAAATTGGAGCAGTGCAAATTTTGTAGTTGGGAAAGGGTTATCCCTTTCCTGAACGACAGAAATTTAGGGTGCTCCAATTCAAAAGTGGCCACATATGGCAAAATGAACATGAATATAAATTGGATTTGAGTACAACATAGCAGGGAAAATATTGAGGCAAAAGGAGAAAATGCTGATGATCAGCATTTTCTTCTTTAGCCTGTTGAATGCTTTCCCAAGCCTTTTCTAGTAGGGTCGTCAACACCGAGTCTTGATTAGGAAAGGGTTAACCTGTAACCTGACCTAGTAAATAAAATGTAAGCTGTTTGTTTTCTGAATATTTCAAAGCTGAGGAATTATCTTCTATCCTTTTCCGTGATAAGTGTACACCTTTCCTAAAAGACAAACAAACAATGTGGTTAAAATTGAAAGCAATTGCGCATTCCAAAATGTATTGGTTTAAAGTGTTGTTACTTCAACTTAATCAAGCTGTAGTTACAACATTTTGGATCATAACCAACAATGTGCCATAGAATAGATGATCGTAAACTGGCATATTTTTCGTCATGAACGCAGAAACATTGAGAGAACTAGAAAGACCTGAAGGTCTTGAGTCGCTCCACAGGCCTGAATTTCTTTTAATATCAAATCCAAGTTCTGACTAGATTTTTGAATACTTATGGTTCTTACAGCAAAAACAAAGTCAAAAGCAGCAATCATGTGGTCAATGCAAAAAGAAAGTAAATGATTGACTAATATTTTAGGGATGTTAGAGCGATAATAAAATTGAAAACTGTGATTTTGCCAAATTCAAGGATGAATAATTCAGTATGTAGATTTAAAATCAAATCGAAAATTAAACACATGCAAGATGTTATGGTCACTATCATTCTGTTCAAATTTTGTCTATATTAGTCAATATTTGTGGCTTCAAGAGTGGAAAAAGTGTCGAAAAACTGAAATTTTGTCAATTTCAAGGGCACATAACTCAGATTGTAACAGTGTGATCATGTTGAAAATTACACATAAGCAAGACCACGTTGTCAACAACATTCTTTCCAAGTATTATCTTGATTGGTTAACATTTGTGGTTGTTAGAGTGAAAACAAAGTCGAAAATGGCAATTTCGTCAAATTCAAGGGCACATAACTCATGATGTTAGATTCCGATCAAGCTGAAAATTACACCCAGGCAGCATATAATGCTTATGTATATTCTGTTTAAGTTTTGTCTTGATTGGTTAATATTTGTAGATTTTAGAGTAAAAATAAAGTCAAAACCAGCAAAATAGAGCCGAAAATGGCAAATTTTGGCAATTTCAAGGGCACATAACTCATGCTATAAAATTCAGATCAAGCTGAAAATTTTACAAAGGCAAGATCTTATAGTCAGTATTATTCTGTTAAAGTTTTGTCTTGTTTAGTCAATATTTGTAGTTGCTAGAGTGAAAACAAAGTCAAAATACAGCTGAAAATGGCAATTTTGTCAATTTCAAGGGCACATAACTCATGATGTAAAATTCAGATCAAACTGAAAATTTTACCAAGGCAAGATCTTGTAGTCAGCATGATTCTGTCAAAGTTTTGTCTTGATTGGTCAATATCTGTAGATTTTAGAAGAAAACTAGTCAAAACCTGCTTTTTTTACATTCAAGGGCAGATAACTCAGGTTATACTGATTCAATCCATATTCTTTGAAGGAATCTGAGAGAGGGTCACCCAAGGATCATTCCTGTGAAGTTTGGTTGAAATCCATCCAGTAGTTTTTGAGAAGAAGATTTTTAAAGAAAAAGTTTACGGATGCACGGACGGACGCACGCACGCACGCCGGACACACCGCCATGACAATAGCCCGCTGGCCTGAAAGGCCAGTGGAGCTAAAAAAGGATAATGCTTGTTGTCAGCAGTTGCTTTAACCCTTTCCCAAATGGCAAATTTTTAGGGTGATCCACTTCAAAAACTGTCACAAATGAAAAATGGAAGTTATGAAAGATAGAATTTGTGTAAAATATGACATAGAAAATATTGAGGCAAAAGGAGAAACTGCTGGCTATCAGCAGTTTCTTCTTTTGTTTCAATGTTTTCTCAAGTATTTTCTAATAGGGACGTCAAAACCAGGTCTTGTTTGAAAAGGGTTAAAAAGACTCCTGTGCTAAGTAAATGTAGAAAAATATCTTTGTCATGGATAAAGAAATTTTCAGAAGTATATTTGATCATAATTATATTAGCCATATTTTTTGAAGAGAGTAATCAGAAACACGGCCGCTTATCTACTAAATCACAACATTTTGTTGTGTATGAAAAAAAGTTTAGAGGATATCCGGTTGGCAGTTAGAGGAGCCGACAAATCGGCGGGTGAAAGGTGAGTCTCGTCTTTTAATCGAAATGTTCTTGTTTCTAGCTCGAAAATCAAAAATCGAAGAATGTCATACAACCCTTTATTCATTTTCACATATTTGTGGGCCCCATCCAAACCCCGATTCTCAGAGATTGAACGGAAATTCATTTTCTCCCGTTGCAAGGGTAGCCCCAATATTGACATTTCGTCAATCCTGATGAGCGTTTGTCCACTTTATGAGGATGAATGGCCCAAAACCTGTGTGTATTATAAAATAGTTGTATGTAAATTACATCGTGCAAACAATATTTTAATAACTTACTGTCGATCTTTGAAGAAAATCAGTTCTTCCGGTCAGTTTGTGCGTTAGAGGATAGGTTGTGAGTAAGAGGATAGGTTGTGATTTAGAAGACAGAATGCATTCATCGCATTCAATACCAGTTGTCGTTGTTTATATGCGAATTAAGCCAAACCAAAATACTCTATGTGATATGTCTATTATCAAAGGGTGAGTGAAATGGCAAAACGTATTTTTACGCCCAGTAAATTGATACATCAGTTTAACATTTAAACATTTAAATAATTTAACATTGTCTGCTTGTCTGCCCATCTGCATGTGATAATTTAAAATGAAAATTTAAATTAAGAGGGCGTTTGTGCGTTCTCTTTTTAAAATTTCATACACCTGATATTCTTGTCTGCTACATCTTTTGCTTCGGAAAAGTCGATTATTTAGCCAATTTGGTAATGGGTGTTTTCAAAAGTGTTTTCAAAATGAGAGTTACAGATGTGATAAGTATATGTTTTAGGGCGTAAATATTGAGGGAAGGGCTGATAATCAACAATTTCTTCTTTCTCTCGATGTTTTCCGAAACTATTTTACAATGGAGTTATAAAATAAATATGTTGTATGGGATAGGATTTTTGAAGAAATCTTTATGAAGGAAATCGACTTTCTCTTGTTCTGTTTCTTTTACATGATGTGTAAATGGTATCCTTTAACCCTTTCTCATACAAGGCATGGTATAACGTACTTATTAGAAAGGGATTGTAAAGTATTGACACAAAAGAAGAGATTACTGTTAATCAGCAACTTGTAGGCCTATATGATTAATGACTTAATATTAAACATATTGAATCAATAAACAAGAAGATCTATGGATAAACAAGATTTACAGACCTGTATTTTTGACACGTCTTTATTGTCTCCGGTTTTTCCACTTCTTACGCATTATATTTTAAAGAGGCTAGATTCTACTTTAGAGCATACAAAAATGGTTGGAATATTTCACAGTATTTACTTTGAATAGTTTAAAAGTTCACATGAAGACGCACAGAGTACAGACAGAAAGAAACACAAAGGATAGTGAATGTATCAAACATTGTTATAAATCTATTATGCATAAGAACCTTACATTCATTTAGATGAGATAATGTAATATGATACATATAACTGGTGTGTAAAAAGGGGTTTTCTATATCATATCACAATGAACTCGTACTCTGTCAAATAAAGATGACACAGTGATTCTTAAGCGAAATAAGGGTTTAATCTTTGGACAAGACTAGTCTAGTAATAAGAGTATTTCGGTTTGGCTTAATTCGCATATAAACAATGACAAATGGTATTGAATGCGATGAATGCATTCTGTCTTCTAAATCATAACCTAACCTCTTACTCACAACCTATCCTCTAACGCACAAACTGACCGGAAGAACTGATTTTCTTCAAAGATCGACAGTAAGTTATTAAAATGTTGTTTGCACGATGTAATTTACATACAACTGTTTTATAATACACACAGGTTTTGGGCCATTCATCCTCAGAAAGTGGACAAACGCTCATCAGGATTGACGAAATGTCTATATTGGGGCTACCCTTGCAACGGGAGAAAATGAATTTCCGTTCAATCTCTGGGAATCGGGGTTTGGATGGGGCTCACAAATATGTGAAAATGAATAAAGGGTTGTATGACATTCTCCGATTTTTGATTTTCGAGCTAGAAACAAGAACATTTCGATTAAAAGACGAGACTCACCTTTCACCCGCCGATTTGTCGGCTCCTCTAACTGCCAACCGGATATCCTCTAAACTTTTTTTCATACACAACAAAATGTTGTGATTTAGTAGATAAGCGGTCGTGAGAAATGGCAAACATTAGAAATGAAAGTTGCAGATGACAATTCACAAAACAAAATATTAATTATTTTTTCATCAAACCCTATATTGTGGATACTCATTAGCATCGTCTTGATGCAACGGTTCAAATGAGTACCCACAATATAGGGTTTTAAGATTTGAAATATAAAACTATGAATGCCTTTCTGTTGCTCGGTTGAGCCAAGTATATTAGCCAAACTTTTCAAAGAGGAATGGATTACACAAAAACAGCAAACTGAAATAAAAAGAGCCCGGAGTGATTTCCTTGGAGAGAACATGTCAGAAAAATACATAACTGCCTTTTGATGAAACCATTAGATCTGCTATAAAACCATACAAACCCATGATCGCTTCTAGTCTCTCTTATAATTGCTAGTATATTGATCATTCAATTTTGGTTCTTTAACCCATTACCATGCAGACGGAAAAATTTTAGCCTTATCCTAAGTCGAAGATGCATGATGCTTACAACAAATTCAAGTGAATGGAATTTTTCATATACCGGTACCAGGGGTGATCCAAAAGTAATGTCACAGTGCCTATAGATTGGTTATCCGATATATTCTTGTACTAAGAATGACTTATCATTCAAGTTTATCCTATTGGAAACATGCTTTTCTGAATTATTTGAACATTGTTTATATATCCGGGACAGTAAAATGCTAAAAAAAGATCTATATCGCGCATGTGCGCCGCACACCCTAGACTATTCGTTTGAAGATTATCATTATTTTATGTTTTCTCATTATATTAAAAGAAAAACCGCGGCAATTAAGCTGCCATTTAAATTACACGACGTCATGGTATTGCTAAGCTATTTTAGAACGTTTCAATAAAATCGGTGCGTCGAAATACTAAATAAGTCTCATTGAATTCATCACTCACATTCGGGAAAATGGCAGATTCGGATAAAAGCCCACAGCGTGAAATTCTGAACTTTTGCTTAATTCTTGGAAAATAGCTGATGGAAGCAACAGAAACAATTTTAACGTAAAAGAACGAACTGCGAACTGTAAATAAGAGTCTCGTCTACCGTTGGTGTAAGTGTTTTTGTGAGCGAGGATGCGTCGTTTGAAGGCAAAAAACGAGCCGGAGGACATGTCCAGCAGCCGAATGACGCCAACGTCCATGTGACTTTGTGCTATTTCCGCATCTTAGGCTAAATTTAAGAGGAAAACACCACGTCGACTTTAACCAACAGAGAATAAATTGATTTAAGGAATGCATTCAAGGAACTGTTGAACAAGTTGTTTGTAAATGCAATTATGAAGTGGGCCGAACGGCAGGAACGTTGCATTAAACACAGGTTGGGATATTTTGAGGAGTAGACTTTGACGTCAATGACGTCATGTGTTGTGCGGCGCGGTTGACCGATGCGCTATGTAAAAATGTGGTTATTTTTTGTAATATTACACGAATCTTTATGAAAATTTGTGTATGTATTAATCGAATGTCAATCTTTCAGCATGTAAAATTTCATGACGATATGCCGAAATCAACGTTTGTGACATTACTTTTGGATCACCCCTCGTATTTTGGTCTTTCTGTGTAGAAAACATAATTTTTCATTTTCCCTAATCTTTTCTGAAACATTTGTCATGTGTGGCTTCAAAAGGCGTCATTGTGTGGGAAAGTTCAAAAACACATTTAAGTTCAAGAACTGTTCTAGATTGTTCTAGATCGTTAAATGGCACTTCTAAAACTGCCATTTGAAAATCTAGAATGTTCTAGAAGAGTTTTTTAACTTAAACATGTTCTTGAACTTTTTTGCAGGGGTACTCATATCATGGACATTCAAAATGGAAGCTACAGTTGACCATATTATATATAGCAGTTGAAAGAGGCGTTAATCCCAATAAATCAATCAATTAACCAATCAATCAATCAATTCAAAGAGCATGACAAAACTAACCCCTGCGAAAAGTTCATTTAAGTTCAAGAACTGTTCTAGAATGTTAAATAGCACTTCTAGAACTGTTCTAGGACAGTTCTAGAAGTGCCGTTTAATGTTCTTGAATATTCTGGAACAGTTCTTGAACTAGAAATGTGTTTTTGAACTTTTTTCGCAGGGGAAGGAACGAGTTACACACATGTAGAATATTCATTTCTACCATGACATATATAAAATTAGGGAAGAATGATCTCAAAGAAAATGTATAAAAGGAGAAGACATGAATGTAACAATGCTTAACCATGGATGAAAAATTTGGCTGGATGAATCATGAGTATGAATAAAATGTAACTGTTGCATGCTATCTTTTTATCTTCTTACTCAGGAGAATCATATTAGATTATCCCTTCCTTCCTCAACATTCCGTTATTGGCTTAATGGATTTCAGTTTTGATGACCCTATCGTCGACCCTGTTGTGAAGAATGTACCGTTGAAGTTAAGAAATGCTTGGAGGAAAATTAAGAAAATACTGATAAACAGCAGTTTCATGCTTCCATTGATTGACCCATGACCACACATTAACATGTTTAGATGCCCCACAATATAAAGGCTTTGTAAAACATTTTGGAAAATGAAGAAATTGATTGTGACTAACAATTTCTTCATTTTCCACAACGTTTTCATCACAGAAAGCTAGGCTAAAAGAAATAGAAATAAAACAGCAATTACTCAAAATTGTCATCTGCAACACTTTTTAGACTAGTTTAAATTTTGCGGGCTAATGTAATGAATTAATTACATGTAGTATATTTTCTAGTAATTTCTACTTTCAGTTACTGTATATTCTGTTTCAACTTTCTCAATGCACTCTCCAATGATTTTCCAGATAATGGCTCATTAATTTTGATTTTGAAATATTTGTTTTCAGCCATTGACTGGTATATTGATTGTTTTATGCTGGACCATTTCCAAGTATTTATAAGTTGATTCCTGCCAGGAATCAGGAAGAAAATAGGTTAACCCTTTCCCAAACAAGTCCTGGGTTTGATATAGATAAAAGAGGCTTTGGAATAAATTGAGACAAAAGAAGAAAATGCTGATAAACAGCATTTTCTTCTTTTGTGTCAATATTTTTTCAGCTAATGCTATATTTCATGCAAATAATAACTTATAGTCAACATTAATTTCGTAGTCTGCACCAGCTTTTGAATTGAACCCACTTTCAATTGACAGAGCTCTGATGAGCAGTAATTCTATCTTTATCAACAACCATTTTGTCATGTGCAACATCTTTTAACCCTTTCCCAAACAAGACCTAGTTTTGACGTCCCTAAATAGATATGGCTAGGGAAAACATTGAGACAAAAGAAGAAATTGTTGTTAACCAACAGTTTCTCCTTTTGCCTCAATATTTTCTATGCTATATTTTACACAAATCAGATGGGTTTCAATCTTAATTTTGTCGTCTGCAACAGCTTTCAAATTGGAGCTCACTGAAATTTTGTCGTTTGGGAAAGGGTTAAAGTGGACCAGTCTAAAATTTTGCCATTGGGAATTGGTTAGAGCTGGTTTTCAGGCGTAAAGGGGGTGAAAAAAATAGAGCCAACAAGTATTTTCTCTCTCTGTATCATCAAATTACAATTAAAATTCACTTACCATATGTCTGAGAAGACTATCAGGAATTTCTGAGATGATTTTTCCAGCGGAAAACTCTGCACTGCTGTTGGAAAACGTCAGCTGTGTCACTTAAAAAGTGGTGTGGGATGTGAGTATCGTGAATTTGAGAAAAGGTTTGAGAAAAGTTATTCTTATATGGCAAAAATTTTGACTGTTCGAATGTTGCTGCAGATGACAAAATGGAGTTGATAAACCCATTACCAAACATTGATGCTTTATTGACGCCCACATTAGGTAACGGCTTTGGAAAACATTGTGTAAAGTGAATAAATTGCATGTGACAAGCAGTTTCTTTATTTCCCACAATGTTTTCTATCAGGAAAGAGCAAAAAATGTAAATTTCCAATTTCCCGTAAGTGTCGTCTGCAACGTCATAAAATTTGTAGTAGTCAAAACTTTACTGTCTGGAAATGGGATAGCCCATTAAGTTAATGAAATTTTAGACTGGTTCAAATTCAAAGATGTTTGCAGAGGACATTTTCAACTGAAGGAAATTCACATTTAGTCTTTTTGGGTAGAAAACATTGTGCCATATGAAGAAACTGCTTCATTTTTCATGATGTTTTCAAAAGCTTTAAAATTATCTTGTGGAGCGTCAAAATGCGTCATTGTGTAGGAATTGGTTAAAAGGACTGCTCAATAATCACAAATACTGTTATCTTATTTTCTCACAATGTTTTCTTTGTAATTTCAGGGATTTAAGCCACAACAAAATCAGCAGGATAGAACCAGGCGCATTTGAAGGACTTATCAACCTCAAAAGATTGTGAGTCAAAACTTTTTTTTTCAACTCATTACCAAACGTCACAATTTTAGGGAGTTCCAAATTCAAAGGTGTTGCAGACGACATTTTCAATCTGATGAAGTTTTGGAATATTGCTCTTTTTTGGGTAGAAAACATTGTGGGAAATGAAGAAATTGCTTGTCACAAGCATTTTCTTCATTTTCCACAATGTTTTCCAAGTCACTATCTTGTAGGGCATCCAAAGGAGTCACTGTGTTGTAATGGGTTAAAACTTTTCTAATTCTTTGAAATATCTTTGGTCACAATTTTAGATGCAGCTAGGGAAAAATGAGATACTTGATCAATATAGCAATTAGCTCACCTCGAACAGAAAGTGCTCAAGGTTAGCCACTGTGATCACTTTTTGTCCATCTGTATGTATGTTAGCAATTTCTTTTGTGCCCAACTCGACCTATATTTACAATAGAACTTTGATCAAACTTCCCACAATGAAGCTCCATGGTATCTTCTTGTGCACACCACTTAGGGAATCATATATTTCTTTTTACATCTATAAGTTAATTGACATTAATTCCAATTATACAGAGTGTCCCAAAAAAAACGGAACCCATTTTGGAAAGTACATTTCTCGTGTATCAAGTAATACTTCTCCACCAAATTTACATATGCAATAGCTACGACAGTTTTCTATTAGCAGTAAAAATTTGGTTGAAAAATAATGATTAGTTTTTAAAATATTGACATTCAAATGAGTATACCCGGAAAACCATTTTAACAGGATATTGATCTTTTCGTTTTGCAGCGCGCGCCTACACTCATTGAATAAATTGACGTAATGCAATTGGTTAATATATTCAATACAATACAAAAATGATTTTGAAACATTGTTTTCATAATTGTGCATTTTCATTTCATATTTTTTGCTAATAAATAAACTGTTAATGCTGCGTGCTGCGATGTAACTAAAATGAATACAAACAAAATATCGAAGTGCATCACAGACTCATGAATGATAATTATAGGCACTTATTTTATTTCTGACCAACATACCGGTCACCGCTCTATTCAAAAGTATTACGGGTTTCATTTGACCTGACACTGACCTTTATGCAAAACACAAATAACACAAAATTCACCAAAAAGAACTAAATCATAGTCCAAAGAAATGTATACTGTGCAAGGAAATTAAGACTGGACTGATTTAGGAAACACATCAAGCTTGTAATTTATGAAAATAAAAGTTAAAACTGCGCCATGTGAAATGAATCACATAATAATTTGAAATTAATTCAAACAACCACCCTATGGACTCAATTTGAATGTACAGAACGTGTACATATTAAATTTTGAGAAAATCGGTACATCCATGTTCAACGGTACAGAATTCAACAGCTGACCGTAAGTGCGCTTTCATGAACAAACAAGACGAAAAAATCAATATCATGTCAGATCGGTTTTTTAGTGCCATTATTAATTTGCTTATAACTTTTGAACCGATGCATATTTTTAAGTGAAATTTGGAACATAAATGCAAAAATGATATATCTTCAGTACTGCAAATTCTAAAATTATATTTCTTGCTTACGCTTTTAAATATATAACTTTGAATTAGGGTTCCGTTTTTTTTGGGACACTCTGTACTGCCAAGCCCCTCTGGTGCATTATGTACTGCTCTGTGAAGGTCTTGTTCACATTAAATTTTGTCCGTCATCTAGATAAATATAGATAGATATACCAGTAAATATAAATTATTTATATTTGATGAACAGCGAGTGGCCTGATTTGTTTCAGCACTAGTCTTGTATAATTAAGAATTCTAGGACCACATGGATAGGAGCACCTGTCTCTGCAATATAGTACACATTTGAATATGATGTCCTAACCTAATTGATATGACCAATATTCTAGCGGCATAACATCAAAGTTGTTCATAGACAAACAGCACATTTTGCTTAAGCAGGGTCCATAAAGCGTTGGTCAAGTTAGAAAATTTCATATATTCATGCAAGCTTTAGTTAGGGCATTTTCGAAAGTTATGGACTGTGAGGCCCGTCATGGATTTGATCCAAGAGAAAGAAATGCACAACATTTTCACACATAAGAATGTGTTCAATTGAGTTGGTAAATAATCTCCGGTGAACTCGCTGAACTTTTGTTGAGATAATGTTTTAATTAGAATGGCTGCTGTTACTTCAAAAACAAATATACATGTTACACACTTCCTGTCTAGTAACTCAGGAGCTCTTCAATTTTGGAGGTTCATTCACTGTTAACAGGCTGTAATGACTTCAAAACACAAATTATTAATGATTTTCTTTTAAACCCTATTATTGTGATTACTCATTTGAATCATCTCTTTGAGATGATTCAAATGAGTACTCACAATATAGGGTTTTTGATTGAAATTTAAGATTTAGTTGTGGATTCAGCATTCCTATCTGTTACTCTCTGGTTTGGGAGGCTGTAACGGTACATTTCCTAGCCCTATCACATGATCAGGTTATTTACACACCTGCTAATTTCAATCAGTTTGTGTTTTATTGGGCTGTTAGAATTCTTTGAGTGAACATGCTTAGAAAACAGAAACTGTAGGATTCATTCTCTTTCATCTTTTCCGAAATAACAAAATGGTTTCTTCGAAATTTACTGAGAATTAAATGGAAATACAGTCATGTTAACCCTTTCACTGCCATAGGCGACTTTTGTCGACTATAGGGGGTCCTTGCCATAGGCGACTTTTGTCGACAAATTTATGGGGATGAAATATATGAGTACCAACAACATAAAAAAGAAAAAAATATTGTCATTTCATAAATTACCTTTAAATTTTGGTCACATATAGGTGCTTAATTTGTCTGTATGTGCTGAAAATTTGAAAGGATCCATCAAATGAGTCAAAAGTTATGCATGTTTTTGTGAACAGGGTATCGCTTCTTGGAAATTTCTTCGAATTAATTCAGCAGTGAGAAACACGTCTGAAAAAAATATTTGGCAGTGAAAGGGTTAAAGAGATCAATTTGCATTTAAAAAAGAATATGTAATTTCAAATTGCATTCATTTATGTTGACAGTGGTGTCTTTTAGGTTAAGGACAGATCCTCCATTTATTTCCTACGGTAAATTTGTTTTTCTTTTTTCTGTACTGATATTTAAATATATGAGAAGTAAAAAAATGACTTAAAACCTATAGGTCACCAAGCGAATTAAAAAGTCATTGGATTTCAAGGGAGACTACTCTTTTCTAAAGGGGCCCATACACGATCAATAATATTGACAATATTATTGTCAATATTTGGTATTGACAATAATATTGACCGTGAATGGGCTTTATTGAAGGATTGTCAATACTATTGACGAGTATTTGCGATCGCTGAAATATTTTCTTCAATATTTTTATTGACGTTATGTAACCCATGGTTGATTGTTCTCTAAATTAATATTGTCAATAATATTGATCGTGTATGGGTGGCTAGAAAAATATTGTCAATATTATGCTTCAATAATATTGTCAATGATATTGATCGTGTATGGGCCGCTTAAAATTGCAAAAATGAGGTGTCACTTAAATACCCACAAAAAAGGTGTTCGAACTGACTAGGATTACATAAATAAGTCTTTATTGTGTTCAATATGTTTTATTCTGTCTAAATGAGTATCAATTTGGGAAAATTTAGTGATGATTTTGAAATTTTTAGTAAAACATTCTTTCAAAAGTAGCCGAAATGGCTCTTTTTTTCGCAACGTTTCTGATAATAAAAAATATTCCAGCGGTAAGAATTTTTTCTTTTTTGGTGTAGACATAGTGCTTGGTCATACCTACAAAAACAAAAAAAGAAATGTGTCCGAAATTGTTTCACTATTTTTATCCATTTCCTTCCTTATTACCAGCTTTAGATAATAAAAAGTGTCGTCTGTTGTGTCCATCCGAAGCGGACTAGCTCATAAAGACACCACTTTGCTTTTGTTGCTCCGTTTCCTATCGCTAACGCCACATGTTGAACGGGTAACAGAAAGCGAAATGTACCATCCGAGTACTATTACACTTTAATTGGCCAAACAGAGAAAATTGAAATAACGGAAAAGAATCTTGTCATTTATCAACCAAACATTAACTAAATGTAAATCAAAGTGCTGTAAGCACTGTAAACTGCCTGCTTTGGATATTACTGAAGATTGAAATTCACATATCCTTGCTACAATGGCAACCAGTCATGTATAGTAAATATATTACAAATGCATGTGGATATTGTCCAGCAAGATTAACCCGAGACATCTGCATATGTAATGACCCCACTTCGGCAATGTTTTGTTAAGGCACTCAACGAACGGACTTTGCACACGAAAATTAAGTTGTCCCGGGTTAATTTGGGTGGACAATAAATATATGATTTGTGTACATAATAAAACAGAAAATATTGAGGCTAAAAGGAAAATGCTGGTGTACAGCATTTTCTTCTTTATCATCAGTTTTTTCCAATGCATTTCTATAAGGGATGTCAAAACAAGGCCTTTTTTTGGAAAGGATTAAACCTATACTCCTCTAATACCCTTAAAATCACCAAACATCAGAATTTAGACTGGTCCAAATTGAAAGATTGTGCAGACGACAATATCAGGTAAATGAAATTTTACGTAATTTGGCCTTTCTGCGTAGAAAACATTGTGGGAAATGTGTAATGATTCATCCTTGATATTCTTAGGTTTTATTTTCAATATCTGAAAATAAAACTCGAAATGTTTACTTGTGTGATAATCATTGCTGCACTCATTTAGAACTGATGTTGGTCAACCATTGTCTAAAATGCCACAATGTTTTTTTTTTTTTTTTTTTTTTTTTTTTCCAGAGCCTAAGCTCATTTGTAGTTGCTTCAATTTAGCTCAATAATTGACTCAACGTAAAAACAAGATGTTTTTGTGATCCCGAAATGAACGGAATGTAACTTTGACCAGTTTGATAGGAAATTGTTGGAATGTAAAGGTTTTTAACCTTATCCCAAAAAAGACCTGGCCCCGGTTTCTCGAAAAAACTTAAGTAAGTTCTCATGCTCAAATCTGAGCACCGTGCTCAAATCGCACGAAATCCACGTGAACTTCAATCGAATACCCTTCAACGTTGGAGAGTATCCCTTTGAAGTTGAGCATGTTCTCACGAGATTGTAGCCTACTTAAGATTTTTCGAGAAACCGGGGCCTGGTTTTGACGTCCCTAGTGGAAATACTTGGGAAAATATTGAATCAAAAGAAGAAACTGTTGATAACCAGCAGTTTCTCCTTTTGTCTCAATAGTTTCTGTGTTATCTTGTACACAAATTCTATCTATAACAACATGTCTTTTGTTGTCTGCAGCAGCTTTCAAATTGTAAGACCCTAAATTCTTGTCCTTTGGGAAAGATAAAATGTGTTTTGGGGTTGTCAGTTCAATGACCGTTCGAGAACAAAAAAAAAACAGTAATATTGTAACTGCTACAAATTTATAACACAGTTAACCTATTTTACAGTTCGATTCCTTTACTCAACCGAAAAGCTTGACAGACACACTAAAATACTAATTGGTAATTACTAAAAATGAAAATTACATCAAATTTTGTATAATCCTATACCTTATTTGTCGCAAAAGTGCATGGCACAGAAAAAATTTGTAGATTGTGACTGAAAAGGCAGTTTCTGCGGTGTTTGCCTTTATCACATAGCTCACACGCAAAATGTAAGTGTCCCGACGGTTAGCTAGACCACGTGATAATCATAACAAATTTGATTGGTTGTCAGCCCTACCACTGTAAATGACCGAGAGAAAAAATCAGAGCAGTAATATTGTAACTGCAACAAATGTAGTATACAGTTAACCTATTGTACGTTTCAACTCCTTTACTCAACCACAAAGTTTGTTATTAACACTGAAAGCACTAACTGGTAATTACTAAATGCGAAAATAACATCAAAATTTGTATTAGCCTCTTCTTTATTTGTCGCAAAAGTAAGTGAGATAAAAAAAAGTTTGTACATTGTGACTGAAAAGGCCGTTTCTTCGGTGTTTGAAAACACATAGTTTGGCTCGAACATGGTGCTCAGTGGATAAAGGGAAAATGTAATGTGTCCAACTGATTGGTTTGTTGAAAAATCAGAGCAGTAATATTGTAACTACTACAAATGTATTATACAGTTAACCTATTGTACGTCCAACTCCTTTACTCAGTCGAAAAGCTTGTTATAAACACTGAAAATACTTACTGCTAATTACTAAAAGCGAAAATTACATCAAATTTTGTATTAGCGTCTTCTTTATTTGTCGTAAAAGTAAATAAGATAAAAAAGTTTGTAGAATGTGACTGAAAAGGCCGTTTCTTCGGTGATGGAAAACACATAGTTTGGCTCGAAGACATTGCTCAGCGGTTAAGGGTTACTTTGCAGCCTTTTCAAGATATCGACTGTCCAATTTGCAGTAAATATAACCTGCCTGGCAAGCCAGGCAGTTTAAAAACACATTTTCTGAAAAGGCCAATTACTGAAACAGCTTAATTTCGTTATTTAGTATAGCGCAGTAAGTTGCGCAGTAACAACTGGAGGATCTGTCCTTAAGAGGTAGAGTTTCGGTTTCATGATCAGCAGGTTCTCCAATCAGTTTGATCCTTGGTGTTCGTCCTAGTTTTTAGACCAATGAAATTGCAGTATATTTGAAAATTTCGGCGCTATATTTCATATAAACGTACTGCCGGTCAGGTTATGCCACGGATATACATAGCCATGCCCCCGTTTCCTGTGCAGTTATGAAAAATGATGTAATTTTGGGGAAAATGATGTAAATTTTTGGGAAAATGATGTAATTCCAGTAAGATCCACTCCGGTCGGAGGAGTGGTTTGAAGAATGATAAAAGAAGCGTATGTTTTCATTGGTTGACGAACACTAAGTCAGATAGAGTCTGTTTAGTAGATTCTATGTGACATAAACCTTTAAAGGCTGCGCCTTTTGAACGTTTATATCACGTAGCAGGGTTTTCCATTACGCACAAATCATGGGTCATTGTCGCAATTTCAATACAAATGACCCCTTAGAAATTTACTTGAGGGACATTAATTAATGAAGCAAGTTTCAAAATCCAGATTTTTCTATCATACTTGAGTACTTGGGCATTTGACCCACAAAATAGTAGAAATGACCCCTTACTTTGAAGGCAAGGGGGTCACAATGACCCTCAAATTCTCATGCTCAGGGAAAACCCTGAATAGAATCTACTATACAGACTCTATAGATCTAATACATGGTAGCGGAGATATGATCACACATTCGGCACAAGTACTGGCATATTTCCCAGGAAGCAGAATTTAGAGGAATTTAATAAGCTAGAACTTGCTATCAGCTTATGTCTGAATCAATGTAAAATGAATAAGTTCAAACTAAAGCATTCATTGAAGCTTAGGATAATAATTGATGTTAATGCAGTCTGTAATATACTAGTAATATTATGGTCATTTCGAATTTTCCAATTTTGATAAAAAGTTCACTTCTGTTGATCGAAAGAGAGATAAATAACATACTATGAATAAGGTCTATTATTATACAGGTTAAACTGTGAACATCAAAACGTCCTGGCCCAGTTAGCCCTTTCCTGAAATACGAAAATTACAATTTGAGCGCAGCTGCAGATGACAAAAATGTGTGTTGGTAAAGATAGAAATCATGTAAAATAGGGCATTGTAGATATTGAGGCAAAAGGAGAAAATGCTGATTCTCACTATTTTCTTCTTTTGTTTCAATATTTTCCAAAACTTATTCTCTTTGGGACATCAAAAACCGGATGTCTGGTCTTATTATGGAAAAGGGTTAGGATATATTTTGAAAATTTTAATTACTTCAAATTGGTTTTTAAATGACAGTTTTACATGACAAATGGTGTCCTATTACCTAAAGAAGCTAGCATAGATTTTCAATTATCCTTGTCCCTTTCCCAAACGAGACCTGGATTTGACTCCCTTACAAAAGAGCGTGAGAAAACATCGGGGAAAAAAGAAGGTAGTTAATGCTGCTAACCAGCATTTCCTTCATTGGACTTGACATTTTCTGTGCAATTTTGTACAGAAATGTTACCATTATCAACATTTATTTTGCCGTCTGCAGCAGCTTTCAAACTGGACCACCCTAATAATTTGTCTTTTGGTAAAGGGACATCAACGCTTCCCCAAATGACAAAATTTTAGGGTGGTCCAAATTGAAAGCTACTGCACAGGACAAAATTGATGTCACCAAAAGTAAAATTTCAGAAAAATATACCTCAGACAACAATGAGGCAAAAGGAGAAAATGCTGATTGTCAGCATTTTCTTCTTTTGCCTCAATGTTTTCCCAAGCCATTTCTATAAAGGACGTCAGAACCAGGTCTTGATTGGTAAAGGGTTAATGAATGATACCCCAGCTTTCTTCCTTGCATATAAAGAAGGCCCCCATGTCAAGCTGTTTCGCTGCTTCACTAGTTTTCAAAGCATTCCTTTTAGACCCTTTCCCAAACAATACCTAGCCCTGGTTTCTCGAAAAAAACTTAAGCACATACTCATGAATACATGCTCAACGTCAATGTAATACTCTCCAGCGTTGAAGGGTATTCGATTGAAGTTCAGTGGATTTTGAGTGATTTGAGTACAGTGCTCAGATTTGAGTCTGAGAACATACTTAAGTTTGTTCGAGACACCAAGGCTAGGTTTTGACGTCCCCAGTAGAATAAGCTTGGGAAAACTTTGAGGCAAAAGAAGAAATTGTTGATATTCAGCAATTAATTGTCCATTTGCCCCATTGTTTTCTGTGCTATGTTACTAAAAAAACAAAACAAGCTTTACTAACATCCCATTACGAATCGTGGCGATGGGTTGAAAATCACGGTGATCGCGATCACCACGTTAGGGTGGAAATGCCAGGTAAGACCAATATTAGCTGTCCGTACAAATCGTCACAATTCGCTGTGTTGGAGGCTGTGATTCTTGTAGCTACAGGTGGAAAAACGCGCTGGCCGCGGCCATCATGTTTTTCCACCCGAATCCACCCAAAATCCAATCGTGGCAATGCATGGAAATAGGTAAAAAAGCGCGAGCTGTACTGTACATGATTTCAAAATTTTTTTTAGCTTTGAATTTCAATGTCATGGTTAATATAGGGTTAATTCACGTTTTAGAGGTCGTTAACATTCGCAGAGGCCCAAGAAATATGTTAACGCCCGACTGCGAAGCAGGAGGGTCGTTTTCGTATTTTGCGGGCCTCTGCGAATGTTAACGACCGAAAAATACGTGAATTGACGCTATTATTGCATAAAAAGCATAAAATTCCAATGATTACTTACCCCAAACCCCTTGATATGTGCGAAAAATGAACCGAGGTGAGATAAGAAAATGTCCGCCATTGTTGTTTTGTTCTGATAAATCTTCCGAGAATTTTTTGTTATGCGTGACGTCGGTAAAACAACGTTACGTCATAATTTGGCACCAAAAGGCGAACGTCGCTTATTCAACGTAAGATGTTGAGAATTTTGCGGGAAAAGAGACAATTGTTTATTTTGAAGGGTCAACTCGAGGATATTTGAGTGCAAAACCGGTCCGATATCGCACATGAATCTGCCGATTAATGCACGATTTCTCTGGATATCCGCCCGGTTTCTTCTCGTTATTCAATGTCGATAACGGCCCCAAAACACACTTTTTAGGCAATAATGGTCATTATAACAATTCTAAAACACGATTCTGGCTCAAATTGACTATATTTTTTTTTTCATGAAAAATCGCAAACTCTATAATTTTTATATATACTTTTCCTATCCTTTGTTCAAATATGCGTATGAGTGTTCAAAGATGAAAAATTGAGATAAATCAGGGTAAAAATTTGTCAGTTTTATGGTTATGATTGATCATATCGTTGATGGGGAGTCAAAACCTCGTAACTACAGCTTGAAAAAGCTAGAGTTACGAGGTTTTGACTCCCCACTGACGATATTTAGATAAAAACAGCTCAACTGTGAAAATATACTGAAGGAAACTTCTAACGCAAGATGCTTTTTTGCGTGCAAAATCTTTCTGCTTGAATTTTTGACAACAATATTTATTGCAATTGTTATCGCTACACATGCACTATAACTGTTCACTAAAAACTTGAGTGTCATGTCATGCATCATTGCGCATGTGCGGCTGTGCACAAATACCCAATTTTGTGTTGCACGTGCAATTCGAACACCGATTTCAACCTTTATGTATGCAGCGATTTTGTTAAACGATAGCTGAGTTAAGTTACAATCATTTCTTCAAAGTTCCTCTTCACAATATGCCAAGATTGAACACTGAAGTCAGAGTGCGCGTCATTGGAATGCGCCAGGCGGGAATGACATTCATAACTGTAGCCGTTTTGTTGTATTGTGAAATATCTACCGTCGGCAGACTTTGGCAAACGTTAAACACGTCAGGTAGACACACCATAATGAAATTCTGATTAGCTGATCAAAGCATTAAACAAAATACTGCACTATTAGTCCATACACCCCCACCCACCACGAAATGCCTTAGACCCATTTTCTGCTCTTTCAGATCACATGGCTGATTTGCAAAGGTGGAGTAACTACTGGGGCACAAGAAAACAGACTAAAAACTCAATGTGATGCTGATACCTGGGGATCTCAAAATTGACCCCTTGTGTGTATTGGTGCTGTGGGCTGTGTGATACGGTGCATTTCAGTTCTTTCATTATTGTCAGTGGCATTATAAAGAATTAGTCTTTGCCTATGCCATTTTTGGTTACGAGTTATACAAACATAAATGAAATATACAACATTGAAGCTGGTTTTGCGTTGGAAGTTTCTTTCAGTATATGATTAAATACCATACTGTAACTGTTTTCACTTTATTGCCTTTGAAAGGTTTTTGCTACTAACGTAACATCCCAGGACATTTTAATTAAACTAGCAAACATGACCTGGTTAGAAAAAGGTTGGGAAATTAAACATTGAGGCAAAAGAAGAAAATGCCGATGATCATGGTCTTAAATTTTGCGGTTGGGGAAAGAGTTAAAAAGCTTTACTTTATGAGACTTGTTTCTTAATTGCCCTAAATATTATAATATACTATTACCTAAAAGTAATGAGGCATTAATAATTATAAGAAACAACATTCAATGGGGACAAATTAGGAAACTTTGTGAAATATTGAATAACAAAAACCCTGTATATAGCTATAGCTCACAATAAATGACTTGGCAGAGCAGCTTCAACAGGACAAACAATCAGGCCTGTGGTGCGCTTCCAGACCGCCAGAGCTGTCTAGTTTGTTACAAGTAATTATACAAAAAAATAATTGTATGATCGTTGATAATACATACGGGTCCCTTGTTGTGTTTGGGAATGGGTTAATAACACTTCCATCCCCAGAAACTGTGAAACTTTACCGATATTACCATTGATGATACAATGATTGAGTCATAATTATAAAGATTTCGGAGATTTGGGTGCATTAAAGTAACTGATGCAGAAACTGATTGGAAAATATTACATGTCTTGTCATTACAAAATGGGGCAAATTTTAATATATGAAAACAAGGGTGGATCCAGGATTTTTTTCCAGAGGGGGTCCAAGCCCAAATGACATCTATACATGTATAATATATAGCTAACTTTATAAGTGATTATTAGTCGTGATTGCAAACGTTAGAACTAAAAGCTCTTACTATGGGAAGAAAACTCACAAATTTGAATGTTCTATAGTTGTTTTTTTTAAGTCAAAATCTAATTTCTCAGTATTTTTGATAGAAGGCCCGTCAAATTCCAGGCGGGGTCCCCATGAAGAGCAAATGGCCCTGGGCTGAGACCAATTATTAATCAATCAATCAATCAATAAATCAATCAATTTTAAAGCATGACATTTCTGCATGACATGATTTGAGAGGGGAAGGGTGCAAACCAGTGTGAGAAAGGGATTTAAGTAATGTCTTTTGATGAAAATTTTATTAACGGTAAATCATCACTTCAGATCGAAAAGGTCGTAAAATTTAAGTGTTTCACACTTTAGCTAGGTCACTTTTCCTTTATACCAAATACCTTTCATCCTTTATGCTAAAAACCACTAGTGTATCTTTAACCCTTTTTAGCTCGACTTTTCGAAGAAAATGAGAGCTTATACTGTCACCTGGGCGTCGGTGTCGGCGTTGGCGTTGGCGTTGCATGCGTCGGCGTTGGCGTTGCAACAAAGGTTAAAGTTTTTTCAAACATCAATAACTTCCATACTATCGAAGGGATTCAACCCAAACTTGGAATACTTTTTCACCATCACACCCTCTACCTTACTATCAGGGCCCATGACCCTGGGACCACTCTATTTGGAGTTATGCCCCCTTTATACTAAGCACTTAGAAAGTCGAGCGCGCTGTCTTCGGACATTTCTTGTTAAACAATAAAATGTATTGCTTGTCCAAACACGGATCGATTTCATCAAATAAAAGGTGATGTCACTTCGGACAACACAATAAAAGAGAAGAAAAAGCAAACAACAGCATTATCGATAAATGATTTTCAGGCTGTGGTTGAGCAGCTGGAGACTCAGGATGTTGTGGTAGTAGTACTTAGTACTGGTATGAGAAACGACAGGAATCCAGGGATATGTGCCTCAGTTGCACGATAAGACCATAGCTGTTGTTAAATCCAAATTAATGAAAAGCAATAAATTTTGTGCTAAGAATAGACACGGTTTACCTTTATGTTTTGATTGATAGTCGGTGTTGTTATGAAATCTTGTAACTACGGCTTGATTCAAGCCGTAGTTACGAGATTTTATAACAACATCTACGAAATACTATTTGTTTGTCCAACTTATTAACTGAATAAAGTTGTTCCCTATATTAATGAATTAAATTCCGCTGGGCATCTAGACACATCATCTGCGGTGGCCGTGAAGTGTTATGAATTTATTACAGTTTGTGAAGTACAATCTTCATCAGTGAGTGCTCATGCATGAAATATTCTTGCCTCAAAAAAGAAAGATTAATTTAAATCAAAATCCTTTCCCTTCCTATATCGAGAGCTCAAATACAGACAAAATATTTTTCATGCACATCCTCTGTTCTAGCAGACGAGAATTGACCTGGCAGAGCATTCCTTCGATTAGCATGGGCTGCTCTGCCAGGTCATTTATCGTGAGGTATAATGATATGTTCCCAATTAAGGTAGAATACCAGTAATATCGCCATTTTGAGATTCATAAAACACCAGCTTTTTTCGAGCGGCTTCGTTACATATCAGAACTTATTCGGGCACAGTCGTAAACATTCAGCGGTGGAGAGTTCCACCACCAGATGTTTTTGATAGCGCCCGAATAATTCCGCTGTCATGTGAATCTCATAAGGGGTGGACTACCGTGATCACTTGATTAATCACTGTTGCTTGACTGAGTTGATCTGATTGCCATTGGGAACATCCCCTGCAAAAAGTTCATTTAAGAACTGTTTTAGAAGGCTAAATGGCAATTCTTGAACTGTTCTAGACAAAAAAGTAAAATGAATACTGTCTTAAACCTTTTCAAACCGGAAAAATTTGGGCGGCCCTTCTTCAGACAACAAAATTGATGGTGTAAAAGGATGTATTTGTTTACAGGTTATCAGCATTTTCCTCCTTTGTCTCAATGTTTCCTTAGCCATTTCTATAAAAGACATTTAAAAACCAAAGGCGCGTTCTTTCAAGCTAGATTTTTTAAGATTTCTTAAGGAGTTTTGGATAAAGCGTTTTTAAGACCGAGACTTTGACTGAGCTGTTCCGAATGCTCCATATTTATACAAATGACGTCATCATGACATCATTTGTATAAAGTATGCAGCATTCGGAACACTGCGGTTTATGAATTATGGAGTGTTTGGAACAACTCAGTCAAATTTCTTTTATATTGTTTGTACCGAGGGGTTCCGCACGAAGTATAGGGTAATGGCGCCTCCCATTGAGCGTCTTAAAAATATTGCTTTAAAGAATGCTTTATCCTAAAATATCTTAAGTAATCTCAAGATATCTCAAGAAATCTCGCTCTAAAGAACGCACCTCAGGTCTTGTTTAGGAAGGGTTAAAAGAAAGGGTAAGAATGTAATAGAGGGTAGTAAGTAATGAATACAAAGGCCCTACAGGAGATAAGAAATTTGTTTGATCTCTGATTGAGGATTTTACAGGTAAACAAGGCCTAAACCCCTTCTGGTATGTAGTCTTACTAGCTGTGCAGGGGTGCAACATTACAGCGTTATAAACTGGGTTTGATCCTGCCCGAGCTTCTCTGTCTGTTGGATTCAGGACAATAGGGAATGATTTTATCCGATTAATCATGACCTAATTTCGGACAAAGAAAGAGTATTTCGTGGGTGTTGTTATAAAATCTCGTAACTACAGCTTGATTCAAGCCGTATTTACGAGATTTTATAACAACACCGACGGTTTATCAAAACATAACGGAAAACATAGTTTATTGTTAGCCCAAAATTCATTGCCATTTAATCTGAGGTCCAGTCTCTAGTATGATCAACAGGGGCCCGTTTTACTAACGAACTTACGATTATTTTTTGCGTAATTACTTGTAACAACAAACTTGATTGGCCTAATCCGATTTTTCGTGCAATCAGATGCCTTGTTACACTGTTTTCACAACAACATGATCGTAAGATCGTTAGTAAAACGGGGCCCAGATGCTTGGGTCTGTATTGAAGAAGATTTAGGCCATGGCTAATAGTGCAGTTGGTGACGCATCAGACTCTCACTCATGAGGACCTGGGTTCAATTCACAGCTGCAGCAAACATCCTCTCAGACATTTGTCCCCAAACATTGATTGAATAATTATTGTAAACCTATGTGGGCAGGAGCAGAAGGGCTTGCATGCTTACGAGGATGTTGTTGTAGAACTGGTAACAGAAACAAAAGGAATCCATGATTAGGTTCTCCAACTGCTATGACATCACCATGCATAGCAGTTGAAAGAGGCATTAACCCTTTCACTGCCATAGGTGACTTTTGTCGACTATAGAGGGTCCCTGCCATAGGCGACTTTTGTCGACAAATTTATGGGGACGAAATATATGAGTACCAACAACATAAAAAAGAAAAAAATATTGTCATTTCATAAATTACCTTTAAATTTTGGTCACATATAGGTGCTTAATTTGTCTGTATGTGCTGAAAATTTGAAAGGAATCCATCAAATGAGTCAAAATTTATGCATGTTTTTGTGAACAGGGTATCGATTCATGGAAATTTCTTCGAATTAATTCAGCAGTTAGAAACACGTCCGAAAAAAATATTTGGCAGTGAAAGGGTTAAACCACATTCAGTCAATAGGAATGTTACAGATTTATACTATACAGGATCTGGTTTTGACATTTGAAAAAGAAAACAGATAGGAAGAAATTTCTAGTAATCAGCATTTTCTCCTGTTGCCTCGATATTTTCTGTGCTATTTTGAGCAATCACTGCCATTTTATTGAGATTACTTTTTCGCATCAACAGTGCATCTACACTTCCTCTTTTCTTTTGTCAGTCTGGATTTGTGTCGTTTGGGGCAGGGTTAATGTAAACAGTTACATTAAATGATGAGAGAAGAGAAAGATCAACAAAATAGATAAGTGTTAACAGCAAAACTTCAAAAGGTGATAAAATTCGGTTACAGGGTAGCTCAAAAGTATTGGGCCGTGTATGCATAAAATGTTTTGTGTATCTGTTTGTGCAACTTAAAATCTGACTCAATCTTTGCCTTTCTTTAACCCTTTCCCAAATAAACTATGTGGTTTTAAGGTCTCTTAGAGAATATACCAGAGAAAAGATTGAGACAAAAGAAGAATGTTGTGCTGCTGTATACAAATTCTATCTTTATTACTGTCCATTTTGTTACATGCGACAGGTTTTTAATCTCAAGAGGCTACAGATTTTGCCTCAAAACCCTTTCCCAAACAAGACCTGGTTTTGATGTCTCTAATCAAATTGGCTTGAGAAACATTGAGACAATAGAAGAAACTGCTGATAACCAGTAGTTTCTCCTTTTGTCTCAATATTTTCTATGCCATATTCTACACAAATTCTATCTTTAACAACATCAATATTGTCATCTGCAGCAGCTTTTTAATAGGACCACCCCAAAAAATTGTCATTTTGGAAAGGGTTAAGAGAATATGCATGGAAAAGCATCCATGGAAAAGATGAAAATGTGATTACCTGCAACTTTTCCCTTTGCCTCATTGATTTCTGTTTTACATTGCACACATATTCTATCATTATCAGCATCCATATTGCATTTTGTCATATCTACCATATCCTCGCTCTTCAACGAAAACCTTGTAACTGCAGCTTGTTATAAGCTGCAGTTACGAGGTTTTTGTTGAAAAGCAGTTTTAGAAAACATAAATAGTAAAGGTAAATGGAAGAAATACATCAACATCAAGTTTATTTTGTGATTATTAGAAATTTGTCTAAACATCATCTTTCTTTGAAGTGTTATCAACTGTTGGGTAAAACATCCATGCAGGAAATCAGAAGTAAACAATCACCAGGAGGGATGCAGGATTATGCTAATCACTGTGTATAACCGTACAGTGAGCAAAACCGGAAGTGCCACCGACTGTACGCACATATATCACTAGTTCATCTCGATAAACAAATAGGGTCACGTTTTCATATCGAGATTGTTGAAAGCTCAGGAAACGAATCTAAACGCGGTTTTCGATGTTAAAGAGCGCAATTAAACGTTGTTCAGCCTCGGTGATGATTTTTGTGATAGTATGTATACTTTACCCATCAAACAGTAATTTCGGTTGCAAATCACTGACTTTTCATTTTCCCGGCCCATCAAATTTGTGTTTCCAATGTCATTTTTCGTTACTGAGTGCATGAATTCTGATGAAACACGCACAGAAAGACAGACCAATCTTTATTCTTGAATCCCTATGTCACTGTTTTCGCATAGTTATTATACACTCCTGAGTATTTAGCGAATAATTACACCACTGTCTTCCGGCTGACTGTACGACTAGCGGCAAGTGTACAGAATCACTAGTCAACAACCTGTCGTCAAACAACTGTACGACTAGTGTCACCAGAACAATGCATTGATAAGCTGAATTTCGTTACTCTAGTTAATTGCTTTGTAGTTTTGTGTTTATTTTTTTCTTAGGAAATGTAAGCAAATGGTATGAGGCATTTAATTAACAGCCTTATACTCCATTTCAAGATGTGTTCTTTCTCCGTAAACCAGCAACCCTTTTGTTTATTGACGCTTTTTACATATACTCAATATATACCTCACGAGAAATGACCTGGCAGTGCAGCCCATGCTAATCGAATGGAAAGCTCTGCCAGGTCAATTCTCGTCCGCTATATATGTATCAAGCAGGCATTCTGAGTATGAGTGATGGCCAGACACTATGTCTCTGGGTCAAATAATCTGAGTGATCTTCTTTCAAAGAACCAAGTCAGTATCACGGTGGGGATTGTGCATGATGGGATGGATAACGAATTTGGAGTATACGGACAAAATTTGCCTCGCTTCAGGTAAGAAATTGTGCAATAATTTTCTTATTTCTGCTCCAATTTTCAAGCGGTTTGTTGCATTTACCCCGCATCAGTGAGCTCTTTCCTCGGATATATGACTTGTTTGTAGAATCTTTGTACTTTGTCCAAAAATTGATCCCAACCGACCAGAAAAACGACAAAAAATCCAGGTCATTTTTCTAGTCGGTTGGGATCGGTTTTTGAGAAAAGTACAGGGAAGTTCCAGATAAATAATACATCTGAGAAAAGGGCTCAGTAAGACGGAGTACATGCAACAAACCGCATGAAAATTGACGCAGAAATAAGAAAGTAATTGCACAAATTCTTACCTGAAGCGTGGTTAATTTGGCCGTAGTCGTTACCATTTCGCTTTCTGGTCGGTTGGGACAATATTTCAGAAAAAGTATCATGAGTTATCTAATAAGTCATACATCCGATGAAAGAGCTCGATAAGGCGGGGTACATGCAGCAAACCGCTTAAA
Organism: Fragum sueziense; assembly: GCA_963680895.1. Classification (NCBI taxonomy): domain Eukaryota; kingdom Metazoa; phylum Mollusca; class Bivalvia; order Cardiida; family Cardiidae; genus Fragum; species Fragum sueziense. The sequence continues at coordinate 46,169,911 of OY804601.1, read as the reverse complement.
AATTGATACAGAAATAACAGAGTTATTGCAAAATGTCTTACCTGAAGCGAGGCGAGTTGGCATCAAATTTTGTGCAAAAAATAGACTGAGTTTACCGTTATGTTTTGATAAACCGTCAGTGTTGTTATAACATCTCGTAACTACGGTTTGATTCAAGCCGTAGTTACGAGATTTTATAACAACACCAACGAAATACTATTTATTTGTCCGAAATTACGTCACGGTTTACTTGATAAAATCGTTCCCTATTGTCGGTAGTCGTTATCCATCCCATCATGCACAATCCCCACCGTGAGTATTTTTCGGTAAAAAACGAAAGTGGATAGCGTTCACGCGCACAGATTTTTTTTTTTTTTTTTTTTTTTTTTTTTTTTTTTGCTAGAATGTTAGAAGAAACCACTGGGTTCGGGGGGCAAAGTCGAGTTACAACCTGGAGTGGCCCTCTCAAATTCACGTACGGCCAACTTTATCTCGTCTAAATCCATAGAGTATAAGCTGCGAAATTAAACAATGTAAACTCTTCCCAAAAGTCACGTGTGTTATCCAAGTTGTTATGTCAGTATTTTCCTCTCCTATAAAATTTGGGAAATGGAGGTACAATAGTTTCGCTCTGGCATAGCGACATGTTTAAAATATTACATGTATGTCCGTGAAGGAGAGGTAGCGCGAGTAGGCCTACTGGTGCAGTAACAAGGAAGCAGAATCGAGAAGGACCAATCTTAGCTTTAAGAACTTGATTCCCAATCGATGTAAAATAAATACATAATTATGTAATACATTTTGTAAACATAATTATGATAACCCTAACTGTCTAAATTTATCTTGTTTCGTTTCAGCACAGATGAAGAATGACGTCTGAACACGGCTTTAAGTGTTATTTCTGCCTACTTACATTTATACAACTTATCAAGAAATTTGCTGATAATTGAATTAAGGTAGTCCAAGCCTAATGAGATTCATGCAATTTCAATTTTTTTCGAGCAACATCCTAACATTAATTACGTTACCGGAATTTATATAAATTTATGTTCGACGTTGTAAACATCCCCCAGTGAAACGTTCCACTGCCACATGTAAACAAAAATACCAAAAATAATTCCAACGTCCCGTGAATCTCATTAGGGATGGGCTACCTTTAGAATATGATGGTAATGTCGGCTGTAGGGCCTACTTTGTTAGATGAATGGCTGTATTAGGATATTCTGCTTTGATGATTTATGGCTTTGCTGAGGTATGGTAGAATGATACATATCCGCTTTGCCAACGTATCAAGAAATTGATGATAATTAAATTAAGGTAGTCCAACCCCAATGAGATTCATGTGACATCGTTAACATAAGGTGGTGGAACGTTGCGCCCCTGCATGTTAACGACATTGCCGGACTAATTCTGACGTCACATGAATCCCATTAGGGATGGACTACCTTAAGAACATGTTTGAAATGTCGACTGTACTTTGTCAGATGAATGGCTGTATTCTGGGATTCTGCTTTGATGGCTTATGGCTTTGCCGACATCTGGTAGAATGATAAAAGTATATGTCGGCTTTGCCAACTTATCAAGAAATTGCTCATAATTGCATTAAGGTAATCCACCCCTAATGAGATTCAAGCGCCTTCAAAATTTTTCGAGCGACGCCGTTAACCTTTGTAACGTAATCCGAATTTATATGTGCGACATTGTAATAATTCCGCTGTTAAACGTTCCACAGCTGCATGTTAACGACATTGCAGAAATAATTCCTATGTTGCGTGAATCTCCTTAGGGATGGACTATCTTAAGAGCATGTTGGAAATGTCGACTGTACTTTGTCAGATGAATGGCTGTGTTCTTATATTCTGTTTTGATGGCTTATGGCTTTGTCGACATATGGTAGAATGATACATGTCTGCTTTGCCAACTTATCAAGAAATTGCTCATAATTGAATTAAGGTAGTCCAACCCTAATGAGATTCATGCAATATCGTTTACATATGTAACCTTATCCGAACTTATATGTGTGACGTCGTTAACATACGGTGGTGGAATGTTGCACCGCCGCATGTTCACCACATTGACGGAATAATTCCTATGTTGCGTGAATCTCATTAGGGATGGACTACCTGAAGAATATGTTGGAAATATCGACTGTACTTTGTCAGATGAATGGCTGTATTCTGATATTCTGCTTTGATGGCTTATGGCTTTGCCGACGTATGGTAGAATGATAAAAGTATATGTCGGCTTTGCCAACTTATCAAGAAATTGCTGATAACTGAATCAAGGTTGACCACCCTTATTGGGAATCATGCTACATTGGAATTTTTCGAGGGACATCGTTCACATTTGGTACCTAATCCGAACTTATGCTTGCAACATTGTAAACATTCGGTAGTGGAACGTTCCACTGCCACATGTTAACGACATTGCCTGAATAATTCCGACGTCGCGTTAGTCTCATTTGGGATTGACTACCTTAAGAACATGTTGGAAATGCTGGCTGTTAATTGTCAGATGAATGTTTGTATGCTGGCCAATTGTCTGTGAAAAGTAATTGACCCTTTACTTAATTCTTTATACATCTAACATTCCAATAGGGATCGCGAGTTGGAACCCCAGTTCGGCCAGTTTCCATTCTGACATTTGACAAAAGTCATTTGTCACTCGAAAATGTGTGTCATCTATATGAGGGAGCAACTGGAGGCTAGGTTTGGATATTGTGATGGTGCTGGTGAGAGAAATACCAGGAAACCATGGTTAGATGCCCCAGCCTCTGTGATACGACCATAGCAGTTGAAAACGGCGTAAAAACCAATAAAATCAAAATCTAACATGCCCCCAGTTGATCAGGTAATTTAAATCTGGTGTTAAATTTGGTCGTTTTTTTCTTTTATCGGCGATTTAAAGCACGACACGACAAAAGAGATCAAACATGTTTGTGATGTGTATAATTGAAGTATTCAGTCCAATCGCCGGTGAGATGTCGCCTACGCTTTACCGACTAAAAATGCCGCGGATTTGTTGTTTGATTTTGCTTGATCGGTTTCTGCTGTCATGAATATGAACGCTCTCAGGCGCCTGCAATGGGGTTTTGGTAATATCAGGGAAATTCTCGGCGATTAATCGGAGATGCATAGTCGATTGATCGTCGCACTGGCCGACAGAAATAGCAGTTTTTGTATGATCGGCGACTTGTCGGCCAATTTGCACCTCAAGTTAAAATCAACCGATCAATCAGTGGCATTTTGAATGTCTAAAGAAGTCAATGAAGCGTCGATGACTACACGCCAGACTATTTGACGGGATACTGTCGACTGTCTGACGGTGTACAGCTGGATTTTTTCACATTGCTGAAGTATCTGACTCATTTTTTCAATCATCATTGACCTATCGTTGACATCTCGCTGGGTCCCACTCTGATCATGCTGATGCATTGCATATGCCCAACCAGTTTCATCCGATGACCTGCATACCAGCCTAATTGCAAAATAAAGGTAATAAGCCACTGCCAAGGCGCGGCTTTAATGTGGCTGATTGGAAAACCAATCACTTCAAAACAAATCGACGTCAGTCGTAAGTCAATATTTTCTACTGGTCAGACAGCAACAAAACGAGCGAAATCGCTTATTAAACGGCGCAACCAAATTTTATGTGATTTTTGCCTGGTAAAGTCACACATGTATTGGCGGTATGGGTATGTGTGCGGTTCTAGGTTGTTTCTTTGCTCAAATTACAATGTAGAAGTATACCAAGGTAGTCACTTGACTGAGGAATGGTTTGGTTGAGTAGTCACAAAAAAGCGACACCCCAGCGTTGGCGGCTAATTTCTTTGATACCGGCCGATTTAAGAAAGTCGGTGTTACATGAAATTGCCTGGAAGTTGGAACGTCGACGATGTATTAAATATTTACCGGAGTCCCTTAGATGTTCGGCAGAATCCCAACAGATTTTCAGCAACTAATCAATGAGACTTCACCGACTTTTTCAAAACAGAGAAAATTCAGCCGATTGATCGGTTGGTTTAAACTAGCAGAATATATTGGCAGACGCGCTGCCGATCATGAAAATATTTTGTTTTTGTTGACTGATGCCTCCATCAATCAATGACATACCGCCAACTAATTTTCAATAATATCTCCGATTCTACTATAATGTGCCAGTACCACATCTCCGGGTCGTCCGAACTTTTATGTGAAACCCCCTGAAGACGCAAAGACGCCTGCGCCGACACAAGGGCTGTGACATTAACTCCCCGGACATGAAGTCCCGGCTCACTTGACCAGGCATCTCGGATTAATTGCTGTAAATTTCCATTTCCATAATATGACAAAAAAAAAAAAAAAAAAAAACGACAAAAACATCACCTGCGTCAAATGACGTCATCAATAATGTCACTAAACCACCAATGCGTTTCCTACGCTGAAAACTAGATAATGGCAGAATTTCCACAAAACAACACATTTCGAATGTGCGTTTTTTTTTTATTTAGAGTGTTATAATGGAGAATATAACAAGTTTAGAGGTCTTTATTTGCCAAATAAAACCTCTGTGCTCTGAACTACATGTTCAGGCAAATACCTCGGCGCTGAGCGCCTCGGTTTTTACCTACACTGACGATGTAGTCCGTCGCACATCTGCTTTTATTTTCGCGAATAAAGTCCTCTAAACTCGTTATTATTTCATAACTAGAAATCGATCAACGAAAATAAACAGATCAAACAGTGGCATTTCTTGTCCGATACACTAAGTCGATAAACAGTCGGTGACTACTCATCGGCGAGTAAATAGGAACAAAACGAATCCATACTTCAAACCTATTTTCGTGATTTCGAATTATTGAAATAGTCCTTTAACAATGAAAATGTTGGTGGAAAAAGGAGAATGTTCTATTCATCATCAGTTTCTCCCTTTTCTCTTTGTCTTGACAAGATTTTCTCTGGCATAAATATTAAAATAAATTATTCACGGGGAAAAGGTATGCTCTAAAGTCACGAAAGCGGCTGTGGCAACATAACACTTCGTAACATATCACACCACCTCTCATTTCACATACAACTCGATTTTAAGCATATTTGATAGTTTCGTCTTTTAAAAACAAATGTTTGAAAAATTAATAGGATACGATGTCATGATGTGGTAGTTGGAACTACTTTACCACGCTCCTTCCCATTTCCAAATTGATCGACCGGATAATGTGGTTGTAATTTGTACTTTTGAGATGTAATTTAAGATAGAATACATGTTCATATCCTTGTTGATATGTCTTTTAGTATCATATGACCGAGGGCAAATAAAGGATACATATCCCCGTATAGGTCTAATGAACAGTGTTGGCACCATTGAAGAATTCTGTCATTTTCCTTCCTGATAAAGAAAAAGAAAATAACTTGTTCGAAAGGGACACATTCTATCATTCTTTAGATATACATGTATTTCAATCGCTACATTTATTTCAAAATAATATTGTTTAACATACTTGGTAACCATTTGATGAGGACGGTAGGCCTACTTCACTTCGACTTAGGCAAAAATAGACTTATCCGATGTCGACAAAACGAGTGTCAACTCTGTATTTTTGTAAGAATTTGATAAACCCAAAATCCAACTTTGTTTAGTTTCAACATATTTATTTTATTCGTATGATAAACATATAGTACAACAGGGATAATTCTGACTCTGAAACTGCTTGAGAGAAAATGTCTCATTCAGCCCAAAACTAATGAGAGAAAATGAATTTTCAGTGAGAGATTTGACCAAATTTCTTCCTATTTTACATTTTTCTTTGAGATTTTTCTCCCATTGAGCAAATTTGAGTGAGATTTCTGGCAAAAAATGAGAGAATTTGCCAAAATCTCGCCCCAAAATGATCCCTTATACAAATAATAATTTTCAAAATGAATAGGATTGGTATGGAAGCAAAAGTGCCTGTAGGCCGCGACCATAGCGCATTTGGTAGCGCATCTGCCTCTCACTCGAAAGGTCCCGGGTTCGATACCCGGCCGCGGCAAATGTCCTTTCTGACAAAAATGTCCCTCTCCAATGGATCGATATCGTTAACCTATGTGGGCGAGCAGCTAGATGCTCGGTTACAGTGTTGTGCCAGTACTAGTATGAGAAACAACAGGTGCCTATGGTTAGGTGCTCCAGCCACCGCGATATGACCATAGCAATTGCAAACGGCGTAAACCCCCAATAAATCAAACCTAAACATGCATTACATACTGGACACTAGTCATACAGTAACGAAGAACTAGTCGTACGGTAACGAAAAACATTTTGGAAACGAGTCGTACAGTTGTTGGCAACAGGATGGTTGTTTTCAGAAGGCTTTTTTTCAAATATCCGAGCTCCCGTAGCAAAACGGAGAATTGGGTTTTCAAAATATTAGATTAAACGACTTTTCCAGCAGTAAAACACTATGCATTGTGTGTCAGAACATACCTTTCGGGAGAAAGATCTGTTACTACCACGGCCAAAATGGAACGAAACTCGGTGATTGCAAGTGCTAAATCCTGATTTGTAGACAAAAGCGCCGTTTTAGGGTGTAACGAAGAACAAAAATGACAGGTATGTTCAGTTCGCTTTTTACAATCGCAAACCGCGTTCAAAAACGATGAATAGATAAAAAGTTACCTCGATACGAAAAAAATGACTGTTGAATTATTTGATGTGAACTAGTGATATATATGCGTACAGTCGGTGGCACTTCTGGTTTTGCTCACTGTACGGTTATACACAGTGAATATGCGCCCCAAATCTGAAAATGTTTCAGAATTAGTAAATATTATTATACCCCCCACAACAAAGTTATGGGGGGGGGGGTATACTGGAATCAGGTTGTCTGTCTGTCCGTCTGTCCGTGGACATAATCTTATGTCCTCTTCTCCTCCCACAGTTTCTGACCAATTTTTCTGAAATTTTATCAGGATGTTTCCTATCATATGAAGTTGTGCACCTGCAATTTTCATCTTGATCCAGTCATTAGTTTCAGAGTAATGCCACTTTGAACTTTTTAATGGGGGGGGGGGGAATAGTCAAAATTTACAATTTGGTTTCTGTGTTCTAACTCGAGAACCGATTGACCTAGGATCAAGAAACTTTACACAGTTGTTGCCCATGACCCAAGGAGGTGCCCTATTGTTTTTGGGTCACCAAGGTCAAGGTCACAGTTGGACTTTGTTTAAAATCCGTTTCCATGCTCTAAGTCAAGAACCTTTTGACCGATAGCACTTTTTCAGTGACAAGGCCCTAGTGGGGGGTATTCGTCCGCTTTGCGACAGTTCTAGTTTTTCCTGGTTTTGATCTCCCTAGTAGAAATGGCGTAGGAAAATATTGAGAGAAAAGAAGAAATTGCTGGTCCCATGCAGTCAGTCTGTGCAGACTAGGGTTGACACTTTTCACATTTCCCAGAATAGTCCCTTTAAGTCATTAATAATTACCACACTATGACTCTTTTTGACTCCATACAAGATAATGGCTTTGAAAAACATTGAGGAAAATGAAGAAGTTGCTTGTAACAAGCAATTTCTTCATTTTCCACAATTTGTTTTACCCAGAAAGATCAAAGAATGCAAAATTTCATTCAATTCATATTGTCGTCTGCAACATCTTTGAATTTGGACAAGTCCAAAATTTTGTGGTTTGGTAATGGGTTAAGCAGGATCATGGATTGAAATATTTGCCTCTGTCTGTCTGTCTGTCTGTTTCTGGCTCTGTAAATGCATCACAATAGTTGTTGATGCCATTTAGACTTAAAATAATCTAGAACAGTACTGCTTTTAATGTACCTCAAACTGTGTGAGAAAGTTTATGGAACACATCGATAGAAAAGAAGAAAATGCTGACTTAAATAGCATTTTCTTCTTTCTCCGCAATGTTTTCAGTACTTTAGCCTATCAATTTCTTGCTTTTAGTAACATTTTCATACCCCCCACAAGGAAGTTATGGGGGGGTATACTTAATCAGGTTGTCCGTCCGTCCGTCCGTCTGTCTGTCCGTCCATCCGTGGACATAATTTTTAGCTCCACTGGCCGAAGGCCAGCGGGGCTTATGTCATGGCCCTGTGTCCGTCGTCCGTGCGTGCGTGCGTGCGTAAACTTTTTCTTTAAACATCTTCTTCTCCATAACTATTTCACCAATTTCAACCAGACTTCACAGGAATCTTCCTTTCATGAACCTCTTCCAAATTCCTTCAAAAAAATTAATTACGTGTAGAACTTGAATTTAAATTAAATAAATTAAATCAAATTTTCGAAAAATCTTTAAAAATTCTTCTTCTCCAAAACTACTGGACCAATTTCAACCAAACTTCACAGGAATCTTTCTTGCATGAACCTCTACCAAATTCCTTCAAAAAAATAAATTCCGTGCAGAACTTGAATTTTAATTAAATAAATTAAACCAAATTTTTGAAAAATCTTTAAAAGTTCTTCTTCTCCAAAACTACTGGACCAATTTCAACAAAACTTCAAAGGAATGTTCCTTGCATTAACCTCTTCCAAATTCCTTCAAAAAAATTAATTTCGTGCAGAACTTGAATTTTAATTAATTTAATTGATTTAAATTTTCGAAAAATCTTTAAAAATTCTTCTTCTCCAAAACTACTGGACCAATTTCAACCAAACTTCACACAATCATCCTTGCATGAATCTCTAACAAATTCATTCAAAAGAATAAAATCTGTGCACAACTTGAATTTTAATTAATTTAATTGAATTAAATTTTCGAAAAATCTTTAAAAATTCTTCTTCTCCAAAACTACTAGACCAATTTCAACCAAACTCTACAGAAATCTTTATTGCATAAATCTCTACCAAATTTCTTCAAAAGAATAAAATCCGCGCAGAACTTGAATTTTAATTAATTTAATTGATTTAAATTTTCGAAAAATCTTTAAAAATTCTTCTTCTCCAAAACTACTGGACCAATTTCAACCAAACTTCACACGAATTATCCTTGCATGAATCTCTACCAAATTCCTTCAAAAGAATAAAATCTATACAGAACTTGAATTTTGATAAATTTAATTGAATTTAATTTTCGAAAATTCTTTAAAAATTCTTCTTCTCCAAAACTCCTTGACCAATTTCAACCAAACTTTACAGAAATGTTCCTTGCATTAATCTCTTCTTAATTCCTTCAAAAAAAAATCTATGTAGAACTTGAATTTTGATAAATCAAATTGAATTAAATTTTCGAAAAATCGTCTTTTCCAAAACTACTGGACCAATTTTAACCAAACTTCACACGAATCTTCCTTGCATTTATCTTCTCTTAACTCCTTAAAAAATAAATTCTGTGTAGAACTTAAATTTTGATAAATTTAATTAAATTGAATTTTCGAAAAAAATGTTAAACAATCTTCTTCTCAAAAACTATATACAGGACCAATTTCAACCAAACTTCACAGGAATCTTCCTTGCATGAATCTGTTCCAAATTCCTTCACGATAGGATGAAAAGCTTGGCCGTTATGGGCTAGGCTTTTTTTTCGCTATATGAAACAGCGTAATTTTAAGAAAATTTTAAAAACATTTCTGCTCCTTAATCACTTATTGGATTTCATTCTGATGTAGCATGAATCTTCTTTGAATAGACCTCTATTGTATTCCTTGAAGAAGTTTGTAGTCTAAATGTCTAAAAGCCAGTGGAGCGATACAGGGCCATCTTGGCCCTCTTGTTTGTCCTCTTCTCCTCCCACAGTTTTTGACCAATTTTCCTGAAATTTTATCAGGTTGTTTCCTATCATATGAAGTTGTGCACCTGCAATTTTCATCTTGATCCAGTCATTAGTTTCAGAGTTATGCCACTTTGAAATTTTTAAGGGGGGGTGGGGAAGTAGTCAAAATTTACAATTTGGTTTCCGTGCTCTAACTCGAGAACCATTTGACCTAGGATCATGAAACTTTATACAGTTGTTGCCCATGACCCAAGGAGGTGCCCTATTTTTTTCGGGTCCCCAAGGTCAAAGGTCAAGGTCACAATTGGACTTTGTTTAAAATCGGTTTCCGTGCTCTAGGTATACAGTTGTTGCCCATGACCCAAGGAGGTGCCCTATTTTTTTCGGGTCCCCAAGGTCAAATGTCAAGGTCGCAATTGGACTTTGTTTAAAATCGGTTTCCGTGCTCTAGGTCAAGAACCTTTTGAACTATAGCACTTTTTCTGTGACAAGGCCCTTGTGGGGGTTATTCGTCCGCTTTGCGACAGTTCTAGTTAAAAACCTAAATTTTGACCAGCTGAAATTTTCATTATTTTGATCATTGCAGCTAAGTTTTATGTATCAGGAAAGTTTTCATGTCTAACAACATTGACAAGACATTTCTAAGACAGTAAATATCCATCAGTTTTGCATTTCCTATGGTATCCCTTTCCCAAACAAGACTTGGTTTTCATGTCCCTAAGATAAAGGCTTGAGAAAAACATTGAGACAAAAGAAGAAAATGCTGGTGACCAGCATTTTCTCCTTTTGCCTCAATATTTTTCAGGATTATGCATACACATTTTCTTCATCTCATGTCATTTATTTTGTCCTCTGTACATGTATCTTCTTTCAAACAAGAATGGTTTAAGTTCTTTTATTTTGGAAAGGGGTATAGAATATTTCACTCTTTCACATGCAACACAAATTTAGACTTGTAATTTGAAAGCTGCTGCAGGTGGCAAAATGAAAGTTGATAAAGGTTATATGGTTTATGCACCAGATTCTATGTAATAAGAAAAACAGAGAATACTGAGGCAAAAGGAGAAAATGCTGATTACCAGGATTTTCTCCTTTTGTCTCAAAGTTTTTGGAAGCCTTTTCATTTAGGAATGTCAAAACTAGGACTTGTTTGGTAAAGGGTTAAGTTTTGCATTTCTACAAGTATAGAATATTTAAGTAGTGCAAGGCTCCAAAATAACTAGGCTCTTAGTGATTTATTGAAGACAGCTTCAGTTTATCCCAAAAATATGTGTTTACTTTCTTTCGCAATGAAGAAAAAAACACAAAAAATAATATGTGACATCCATCTCCCCCTTTAAAAAGCCCCTAAAAAACAAGTGTTTGTGAAACACTAAATCCCCGAAATGGCCAATGATAAGTTTTTGGACAGACAGGTGGACACAAGCAAAAAAATATGCCACCAATCTTTCAGACATGGCGAAGAACCAAAAATCTTTGTCAGACATTCGGTCTGACAGTGCTGCTTAATCTGTCAGACTGAATAAAATTTTGTCAGACCGAACTATAATCCACTATCTTACAGATCAAAATTTGTGTCAGACAGTGGGACTGACAGTAGCCAAAAAATCATCAGACCGGGGGAATTTTCATCAGACATGTCTGCCGGTCCGACAGTCTTCGCCATGACTGATCTTTGGATATATAAGGGTATAAAACTGAAGGAAAACCACATATTTTATTGTGTATATTGATGCTGTAATTATGTTTTCCTTCCCAACTTAAGTTTTGATTAATTGATCCAATCATTATTGAAAGTTGTTGCTGACGAAAATGACAGATAATGAAATGACAAGTCAGTAAAGCATTAGTATAGAATACATTGAGGAAAAATAAGAAATTTCAGGATTCACATTGCTTGTATATGAATTATTAACCCCTGTGAGCCAGCACATACATGCATTCTGGCATTATTCTTTACCGCCTCAGTCTTTAAATTTAGTATGACAAGGAAGGTTTAATATCGTGGCTTTCTAGAAAAAAATAATCTTGAACCTGCAGCTTAAAACATTAGCTGCAGTTATCAAGTTTTTGTTGAAAAACAGCAATTCAATCATTCAATCATTAAAGTATAAAATGTTTTCTTGTCATTTCAGGGATCTTTCCAACAACAATCTTGCCAGTATTAACTCAAGTCTATTCTCCGGATTACCAAAGTTAACAAAATTGTAAGTTCATCTTTCTCTACAACAGACTTAAGGTAGTTTACCCCTAATGAGATTCACGTGTCATCGGAATTATTCGGGCGATGTGGTAAACATTCGACAGTGGAATATTGTTTCACTGCCAAATACTTAGGACATCTCCGGAATAGGTTCGAATATGTAACAAATTAATGATGCCGCACAAAAAATTCTGATGTTGCCTGAATCTCATAGGGGTGGACTACCTTAACCCATTCCCACACAGCATGGGCGGATCTAGAGGGGGGGGGGTCGGGGGAGTGCGGACCCCCCTGGCATTGGCCAAAAATTAAATTTTGACTATATGAATTTAGTTTAACGTTGAGCATTTATTACATTTTAAGCATAATTTGAGCTTGGACCCCCCCTGGAAAAAATCTTGGGCTTGGACCCCACCTGGAAAAAAATCCTGGATCCGCCTTTGCACAGTGACGCTTTTCGACGGCCCTCAAGAAAAAGGCTTGGGAAAACATTGTGTAAAATGAAGAAATTGCTTGTGACAAGCAATTTCTTCATTTGCCAGAATGTTTTCTACAATTAAAAAAATGTAAGATTTCATTCACATGAAATTGTCATCTGCAACATCTTTGAATTTGAACCAGGCTAAAATTTAGCTGTTAACCAATTCCCACATGATCTGTTCATGTAGATTTGATCATGTGATCATGTCTAAAATATGTTATAGGGCAGATTTGGTGCAGTGGTATCTCGCTGGATAACACAGGGGTCGCAGGTTCAATCCCCGCAACTCCAGTCTTTAGGACTAGACTTTAAACAGTAAAACCGATGTTATGTCTCCATTTGACCTTTACACTGTTGAGTGGGACGTTAAACTCCAATCCAAAATTTGTTGGGTGTAATTATATTTAAATGCATGTCATGCGTTGATCCAGAGGGGGGGGTGTCAGGGGGGGTCGTGAATTTGGCGAAAAAGGGGGTTGTCAAGAAGATTACTGGTTATGTCCTAAAGAAGCTGCGGCATTCGTCCCTGTGTGCCACCACAAGCCGTTGTTATAGTAAATCCATCATGGTATGACATGTATCTACATGCACACATCCCCCCCCCCTGTGGAATGTGGCGAAAAACAAGGGTTAAAGATCGGATTAAAACCCCCCCCCACCCCACCCCCCCCTTTGGAAAAATACCTGGATCCACGCTTGCATATATATAGCTTAGGATAAATGTCCTGACAGAGCATCCTATGCTAATCAAAGGAGATGCTCTGACAGGTCATTTTATCATTATCATGAGCTATACTTTTGGAACAACTTCTGATTCATGACATGTCTTTAAAACTTAGACTAGAATCGTGCAATAACTCATGCACATGGCACTTGATTCGCCTTTGATAATTTTAGTCTTTTGAATGAAGAAGCATGAATCTGTTCTTTTGATATTGAAATACATTTCATAGCTTTTGAAGTAATCAAGTTTTGAAGAAAGGTTAACCCTCTCCCAAATAGTAAGATTTTAGAGAGCTCCACTCTCTTCCAAACAAACACTTGGTTTTGACAATCACTAGAAGTGGCAATAGGAATACATTGATGTAAAAGTAGAAATTGCTGATAATCAGTAATTCCTCCCTTTGTCTCAATGTTTTCAGCACATTCTTGTGCACAATTTCTATCTATTTCACCCTTTTTGATGCCTTTTATTCCCAACAATGTTTTTTTTACCTAGACAGAAAAAAATGTGACATACAATTCAATTGACATTATTGGTCTGCAACATCTTTGAATTTGGATCATTCAAAAATTTTGTTATTTTGAAAAGGGTTAATTGCCTAGCTATCATCTCAGAAGATCTAATATTTGACTCTCAGGCCTTATTATTTGGGTTCTTGGTTCCCAGACTTGTGGCACCAACAATGTGCTCCCAATGTAATAAAGGCTGCCTCCAGGGAACCGATCCATTAACTTTTTCAAACTTCAAACTTTTCTTGATCAGAAAATAAAGTTGTCTTTCAAAAATCTTTCCCAAACAACAAATTTTACATTGATTCAATATGGCAGCGGGACCAACCAATGACAAAATGTTTGTAAATAGATGTGAAATTTGTGTGCATAATTATTACAGCATAGAAAGTATTGAGAAAAAAGGAGAAAATTCTGATTTAATTCACCAGTTTCTTTCTTGGTTCAATGTTTTCAAAAGCCTTTCGAATTCGTGTTAGTAATATATTTCAAAATTAGACACTCACTGTTGGAGAAAGGGTTAAATCTTCAAATTCAACTTGTTTGGGAGTTAGTCTTAAAAGGCCGAAATTTTAAGTTGAAAAAGAACGAATAACAACAAAAACAAATATTCAAATCAAACAGTGAAAATCTTTGATTATTTTTTATCAACAAATGATTTGCAATTTAAAGGGAACTTTATCACTTTTTCAAACAAATTGCTTCTGTGAAAATTTTTTAAAATCTTTGTTATGAAAGGAAAATAATGGTGCTTTAACATGGCAGCTATTTCAAAGTCAAAAGCATTTAAAGGTCAAAGGTGTGCAGTTTGTCATAAACCTCTAATTATGATATTTTCTATCAAAACGTTTTGTGAGTTAAATTATTTGAATGATCTCGAGCATCATGAAATTGGTGAGAAAATATAACAGGAAAGCATGGTTAGCTGCTCCAGTCACATGATAAGACTGAAAAAAACTGTTGAAAGTGGCCTTTAATCCCATTCAAAATTAAATTAGACCCCTAAATCATTTCCATTGATATTTTCTGTCGGAAGTTAAAAATTCAGTCACCTTCTTGCCAAGGTAATGGTTTAAGGTAGTCCACCCCTAATGAGATTCATGCAATGTCGGAATTTTCGTTCAATTTACTGTTAACAGCATTTGTTACGTATCCGAATCTTACGAATCCGAACCTATTTAGGTTACAACACTGTAAACATCTGGCATTGGAAAGTTCTACGCCAAATGCTTACCTTACACCCAACTACAGTTGAAACTCGTTATGTCGACATCGGATGAGTCGAAATTCCGCTTAAGTCGAAGTGAAAGTCAAGTCCCATACTCTACATATGGATATCAAATTGAATTTCGTAACAAATACAGCCTTTGAAATTTAGTACGAAAAGGATAGAAATTGCTCGTTCGAGCAATTTCTTTCCTTTTCCTACTATATTTCAATAAATGACACATATGATGCCCATCAAAAAGGGTTAAAAAACGTTTTCATCGAAAATAATCAAAATCGGATGAGTCAAACTCCGGATATGTCGAAGTATTTAGACTGCCCCTCTGAGTTCGACACAACAAATGTCGACTGTAATTATGACGTCGTATTAATCTCATAAGAGGTCGACTACCTTAATTAATAAAGATAATGGCAAGTCACTGTATAATAATTGTCAAACCTGCACAATGATTGCTGGTTTTTGCCTGAAAAGTCACATGCATGGGACAACAATACTAGCTAGGCCCATGTCTCATTATTCAAAAAAATACTAACCTTTTCCCAAACAATGATGCAAAAAAGTTTTGGAAAATATTGTGGCATAAGGAGAAAATGTTGATTTTCAGCGTTTATACATCTTTTGTCTAAATATTTGTTTCGCATTTTCTATTCAGAACTTCAGAAATAGGTCTTGTTTGGGACAGGGTTAATTGCTTATACCTAAATACCTAAAGTGTCATTCATAAGTGAAGGAGTGCTTTAGAAACTCTTGATGCCAGACAACATGGGGCACAAGAAAATGTTTCTGGATTATGTATTGTAGCATAAACATCTTTAAAAGGAGAAAATGCCGATAGACAACATATCGTCGGTGCTATGACAAAATTGCGTAATAGAAATTTTGCTCGAAAACCATTTTTTTCAGGAGAGCCAAAAACGTTTTTTTTTTAACTTTTTACCGCTTTAAAAAATGTGCCGACCAAATTGCGTAACTCAATAACTACATGAACAATTCAGCTTCTTTAAGGTAAAATAAGGTAATTGAACATAACTTACGCTTCATTTATTGGTCAAAGTAGAAGAAATACAGAGGAGAATGCCATTTCTCAGCCTTTTATTACTTTCGTGTAAATAATTTGTCTATGTACAATGCATTTTTGTCAGCTAAATCGAGTTACGTAATTTTGTCACATGATAATTGAAATGGTTCTAATAGGTGTAGAGAAACGCCGTTTTGACAGAATATGCGCTCCTGCATACTTAGTAGAAAGCATTTATAAACGAAAATTGACAAAATTGCGTAACTAATTTGTTATGCAATTTTGTCATAGCACCGACGATATTCTTGTTTCTTCGCATCTCCTACCAAGGCATTTTCTTTTAGATAGATCTATCTCTAAACCATTAATTGATTCAGAATGTCTTTAACAAAAAGAGAGTTTTTTAAGACATCAGAATTAACCCATACCCAAATGGAAAAATTTTAGGCTTGTCAAAATTGTAAGAAGTTACAGACAACATTTTCATGTTATGAGATTTTGAGATTTTTGATAGAAAACATTGTGGGAAATTAAGAAATTGCTGGTCACAAGTAATTTCTTCATTACCCACAATGTTCTCAAGCCTAGTTATCTTGTGGGGCGTCAAAAGCGTCAATAATCAATATGTGCGAATGGGTTAAACCTTTCCCAAACGGCTAAAATTTGGACTAATCCAATATAACAGCTGCTGCGGACAGCAAAATTGGTGATAATAAAGGTAAAATTTGTCTATAATGTAGCTCAGGAAATATTGAAGCAAAAGGAGAAAATGCTGATTATCAGCATTTTCTTCTTTTGCTTCAATGTTTTCCCAAGCCTCTCACAATTGGGACGTCAAAATCCAGTCTTGTTTGGGAAAGGGTTAAGACAATGCTGACTGACCAGCATTTTCTCTTTTACCTTCAATATCATCCATGGGGTGCTTTTTGCTGACAAATTTCTGAGGTTGGTAATATATTTCCAATGGAATCATTCTAAAATCATGTCGTTTGGGACAGGGTTAACCCTTTCCCAAACAAGACCTGGTTTTGACATCCCTATTAGATAAGGCTTAGGAAAAGATTGAGGCAAAAGAAGAAAGTGCTGACAACCAGCACTTTCTCCTTTTGCCTCAATATTTTCTAAGCTTCTTTGTACACAAATCCAACCTTGTTGAATATCTATTTTGTCATCTGGAGCTGCTTTTGAATTGAACCGCCCGAAAATTTTGTTGTTTGGGAATGGGGTAAGACTTAACCCTTTCCCAAACAAGACCTGGTTTTGACGTCCCTAATAGAAACTGCTTGGGAAAACATTGAAACAAAAGAAGAAACTGCTGATAACCAGCAGTTTCTCCTTTTGTCTCAATATTTTCTATGCCATATTTTACACAAATCTTATCTTAGATAACATCCATTTTGTCATTTGTAGCTGTTTTCGAAGTGGATAACCGTAAAATTTTGTCGTTTGGGAAAGGGTTAAGAGTTGTACAAGCTCTTGAAGCTAGACAATTGGGCACTAGATGACTGATAAGACTCTATAGATTGTTCCATTATCAAAACTATTGATCCCTTTAATTGTTTCTCCCTAATTGTGGTTTTCCTTTCTATAATGACTACCCCCTTCAATCCCAGAATATCGTCAGTGTAAATGCAAAACCTCACATGTCGATTCTCGCGATTTTCAAAGTACAATCTTCTGTGTCCAGTTTATAAAATTCTGAGATATTTTTACTGATCAGTATTAATGACACATTATTTGTGAACAATATGTCAAAATTTCAAGTAAAACGTTTTAGTTTTGGAAAAGTTATTACACTTTTTTCCCTCCCCTTTATAATTTCCAAAAACGAGATATGAGGTTTTGCATTTACAACGACCATATATCAATTTGAAATTATTAGATCTATATTTTCTTTGATAGAAATTTCTTAGTTTTCCGAATCAAAGGGATTCAAACAGAGATGACTCTCATTCGAGAGGTCCAAGGTTTGATCCCCGACAGCAGCAAATATACTTTCTGACAAAATTGTCACCCACCAATGGTTTAATAATCTTTTACCAATGTGGGTGAGCAGCTGGAGGCTCGGTAAGGATGTTGTGGTAGTTCTGGTTTGAGAAACTACAAGAGTCCATGGTCAGGTGCTCTAGCCATCTCGATAGGACCATAGCGGTTGAAAGAGGCATAAAACCCCAATCAATCAATCATGACCAACAATATAATTTATGCTGATGTGCTAGTCTTTCTGCCTGTTCGTCTGTACAAAACTGTATTATTTATCTGTGTTTATGTTTCAGAAATCTTTCCTTCAACAAGCTCAACACCATACCAGAGGGAACCTTCAATGATCTTCCAGCTCTCAGGAAAATGTAAGTTACTTCCAGTCATATCTACATGATGGGGGAATCACAAAGTGACACAACAGCTGTGGCAAAGGAACAGCAGGTAGCACATCAGACTCTCATTATGAGGTCTGGTTTAGATCCTCGGTTGTGGTAAACATCCTTTGAGACAAAATTGTCTCCCACGAATGATTTGATAATCATTAACCTATGTTGGTGAGCAACTGAGTGGAGGCTTTGCAAAGTTGTTGTGGTTGTACTGGTATGTGAAACGACAGGAATCTATGGTTCGGTGCTCCAGTCACTGTGATATGACCATAGCAGTTGATTGTGGGGTTAAACCCCGATCAATCAATCTAGTGACACAACAACAACAACAATAACAACATTGATTGCTATCCATTTCCATGCTCAATCTCAAAGACAGATTGTCCTTGGACATGTTTCTTTTCACAGTTATTCTTGCAAAGAGGTGCCCTGTAGTTTTGAGATCACAAAAGTTAAAGCTCAAGGTCACAATGGGACTGTTTGAAATCTGCTTCCCTTCTGCAAATCTAATTTAAATAATTTCATTTTGTAAAATATTGATGACATAGTTACGCATTTTCTACCGTATCTTATAGAAATTTTTAAATGGGAGAAGGTTAGTATAGCGGTCACCTGCTCTATTTTCAGTGAGTTTCAGTCGGAGTATTTGCGCTGTGATTGTCACCTACAGTGGATCGTGAAGTGGTCACGTGACAAGAAGGTCCGGATCAAATCCTCAACCACATGTGCCATACCGAAAGAGCTGAAGGGGACAGCTTTGAAGAAACTCAAGAAGAAAGACCTGCACTGTGGTATGGTTTTAGATTACCTTAAAAAAACTGATCTATTTTAATGCTTGAATCTCTAACAGCAAAAAATTAAGGTCCAATTTGAATGAAGTTGTGGACAACAAAATATTTCATGTTAACAGTACCGTCAGCCCTGATAGCTTAGTCAGTAACCTTGGAGTCTGTCAATCCAAGGGTCTTGAGTTTGAACCCTGACATTTGACTAAAAAGTCATTTGTCTCTCACTAATGGGTGTGAATCATTTATGTGAGATAGCAGCTAGAGGCATGGTTCGGATATTGTGATGGTACTGGTGAGAGATATAGCAGGAATCCATGGTTAGGTGCTCCAGCCACTGTGAAATGACCATACCAGTTGAAAACAGCGTTAAAACTCAAAAAAGCAAATTGATGTGAACAGTTGTAAATATATATTTCCTAGTATATGAAATTTTCAGGCAAAAGGAATAAATGCTATCATCATTTGATGCCCTACAAGATAAAGACTTATGCGAATATCTTGGAAAATGAAGAAATTGCTTATGACAAAGCAATTTCCTCATTTCCTCTGATGATTTCTACCTAGCAAGACCAAAATGTTAAATTTGATTCATTTGAATCTGTTGTCTGTGACATCTTTCATATTAAACCAGTCTAAAATGTTGCTGTCTTGTAATGAATTAAGCATCTCCCATTTCTTCAACTAATAATCTAGATGATAATGATTATGACTACAATGTATTTTTATTATGCCCCCTTTCAAAGAAAAAGTGGGTATATTGTTTTGCAAGTGTCTGTCGGTCGGTCGGTAGGTCGGTAAGTCCGTCGGTTTGTCCGTAGACCAAATCTTGTCCGGAGCATAACTCGAAAAGTATTAAAGGTAGAATCATGAAACTTTACAGGTGGATAGATCTCATTATGGAGAGGTGCAATGCACAAGAACTGTAACTCTGCCGATCAAATTGTTTGAGTCATTGCCCTTTGTTGATTTTATAACTTGATTCTTGTCCGGAGCATAACTCAAAAAGTATGTAAGGTAGAATCATGAAACTTTACAGGTGGATAGATCTCATTGTGGAGAGGTGCAGTGCACAAGAACCGTAACTCTGCCGATCAAAATTTTGGAGTTATTGCCCTTTGTTGATTTTTAGCTCACCTGAGCACGAAGTGCTCGAGGGGAGCTATTGTGGTCACTCACCGTCCGTCGTCCGTCTGTCCGTCTGTCCGTCCGTCAACAATTTCTTCAAACATCTTCTTCTCCAAAACTAACAGGCCAATTTTGACCAAACTTTGCAGGGATGTTCCTTGAGTGACCCTTCTCAAAACTTGTTCGCGGATTTTTGATTCGTCAAAAAATGTGGGCGTGGCAGGGCGGGGCTTATCACACTTAGAGAAATCCTAAGAAAATTCTTTAAAAATCAACCATTGTTCCAATTTGAACCAAACTTGGCAGAATTGTTCCTTGAGTGACCCTTCTCAAAACTTCTTCTCAGATTTTTGATTCGTCAAAAAACGTGGCCTTGGCAGGGAGAAAGGGGCTTATCAGACTTAGAACAATCATAAGAAAATTCTTTAAAAATCAACCATTGGGCCAATTTGAACCAAACTTGGCAGAATTGTTCCTTGAGTGACCCTTCTCAAAATTTGTTCGCAGATTTTTGATTCGTCAAAAAACTTGGCCGTGGCAGGGAGAAAGAGGCTTATCAGACTTGGAGAAATCATAAGAAAATTCTATAAAAATCAACCATTGGGCCAATTTGAACCAAACTTGGCAGAATTGTTCCTTTAGTGACCCTTCTCAAAACTTGTTTGCAGATTTTTGATTCGTCAAAAAACGTGGCCTTGACAGGGAGAAAGGGGCTTATCAGACTTAGATAAATCATAAGAAAATTCTTTAAAAATCAACCATTGCGCCAATTTGAACCAGACTTTGTAGAGATGTGCCTTAAGCCTTTCTTTTTAAAATTTGTTCACAAATATTTTCATTTGTAAAAAGTTGCGGCCGTGGCAGGGAGAAAGGGGCTTATCAGACTTAAAGAAATCCTAAGAAAATTCTTTAAAAATTAACAATCGGGCCAATTTGAAGCAGACTTTGCAGGAATGTTCTATGAGTCTCTCTTTTCAAAATTGATTCACAAATTTTTACATTTGTCAAAAAATGAGGGTGTGGCATGGAGGAAGGGGCTTTTCGGCCATAGAGAAATCCTAAGAAAATTCTTTAAAAATCAACCAATGGGCCAATTTGAACCAAACTTTGCAGAATTGTTTCTTGAGTGACACTTTTCAACATTTGTTCATAAATCAATAGTTTTATAAAAAAAATGTGGGTGTGGCAGGGCGGGGCTTATCTAACCAAGAGAAATTGTTAAAAAATTCTTCAAAAATGTTCTTTTCCTTAACTATTGGGCCAATTAGAACCAAATTTGGCAGGAATGTTCCTTATGTGACCATTCTTAAGATTTGTTCGCGGATTTTTTATTCGTCCAAAATTGTGGGCATGGCAGGTCAGCACTTACCAGACTTGGAGAAATCATAAGAAAATTCTTTAAAAATCAATCATTGGCCCAATTTGAACCGAACTTGGCAGAAATGTTCCTTTGGTAACTCTTTAAAAAAATGTGAATTTTTGTTTTGTCTGAAAAAATAGGTGTGGCAGGGCGTGACTTATTGGACTTAGAAAAATTCTAAGAAAATTCTTTAAAAATCAACCATTGGCCCAATTTGAACCACACTTGGCAGAAATGTTCCTTGGGTGACTCTTTGTCTTAAACTTCTTTCAGGTGAGCGATATAGGGCCATTCTGGCCCTCTTGTATAACTTGATTCTTGTCCGGAGCATAACTCAAAAAGTATGTAAGGTAGAATCATGAAACTTTACAGGTGGATAGATCTCATTATGGAGAGGTGCAGTGCACAAGAACTGTAACTCTGCTGATCATATTTTTGGAGTTATTGCCCTTTGTTGATTTTTAAGCTCACCTGAGCACAAAGTGCTCGAGGTGAAGTATTGTGATCGGTCTGTTGTCCGGCGTCTGTATGTCTAACTGTCTAACTGTCTATCTGTCCATCCGTCAACTTTTCACAAAAAAATCTTCTCCTCCTAAAGTACTGGGCAGAATTCAATCATATTTAACACATATGATCTATGGGTCATGCTTTTTCAAAATACTTCAAAGAATTTGAATCGGGGCCATAATGGGGTCAAAAAGTAGGTCACTAGGTCAAATCTTCTTTTTGCTCTAGGGGCCATATTTGTAGCTCAATTGTTGTGAAAATTTATCAGAATATTTGTCTTGATGATTTTTAGGTCATGATAAAAAATAGGTCAAGCCAGGTCAAAAACTAGGTCACTAGGTCAAATATTGTAAAATCCATCTTTTTACACTGGAAGTGCCAATTTTGGTCCAAACTTTGTAGATATTGTCATGAATGTTTATTTTGATGATATCTAGGCTATGTCAAGAAGTGGGTCATTCCAGGTCATTAACTAGGTCATGAGGTCAAATCTTGTGAAATCCTTCCTTTTGCTCTGGAAGTGGCAATTTTGGTCCAAACTTTGTCAAAATTGTTCGAAATGTTTATCGGTATGATATCTGTGTCATGATCAAAGGAGGGTCGTGCAAGGTCAAAAACTATGTCACAAGGTCAAATATTACAGATCCTTCCTTTTGCTCTAGAGATGCCAATTTTGCCCCAAAACTTTGTCAAAACTATCCTAAATACTTATCTTGATATTTAGGTTATGTACAAAGTGTGGGTCATGTAAGGTCAAAAACTAGGTCATTGGGTCAAATCTTGGTTTTGTGCTTGGAACCAAAATATTTACTTTATCATTGTGAAAATTGTTCAGAATTTTTATCTTGACGAAATTTAGGTCATTTTAAAAGTGTGTCATGTGAGGTCAGAAACTAGGTCATTGGGTCAAATCTTGGTTTTGTGCTTGGAACCAAAATATTTACTTTATCATTGTGAAAATTGTTCAGAATGTTTATCTTGACGATATCTGGGTCATTTTAAAAGTGGGTCATGTGAGGTCAGAAACTAGGTCACTAGGTCAAATTTTGTTTTTCCTCTAAGAACCATAATATTTACTCAATCATTGTGAAAATTCAGAATGTTCTTGGTGATATAAATAGCAGGTCATTCAAGGTTAAAAACTAGGTCACCAGGTCAAATTTTGATTTTGCTCTAAGAACCAAAATATTTACTTTATCATTGTGAAAATTGTTCAGAATGTTTTTCCTGACGATATCTTGGTGATTTGAAAAGTGGGTCATGCGAGGTCCAAAATTAGGTCACTAGGTCAATTCTTGTTTTTGCTCTAGGAACCAAAATATTTACTTTATCTTTGTGAAAATTGTTCAGAATATTTATCTTGATGATATCTGGTCAATGTTAAAAGCGAGCCATGTGAGGTCAAAAATTAGGTCACTAGGTCAAATTTTGATTTTGCTCTAAGAACCAAAAATATTTACTTTATCATTGTGAAAGTTTCCAGAATGTTTATCCTGATGATATCTTGATGATGTGAAAAGTGGGTCATGGGAGGTCTAAAGCTAGGTCACTAGGTCAAATTTTGTTTTTAGCTCCACTGGCCTTCAGGCCAGCGGGCTATTGTCATGGCGCTGTGTCCGTCGTGCGTGCGTCCGTCCGTCCGTCCGTCCGTCCGTCCGGTCGTCAACTTTTTCTTTAAAAATCTTCTCCTCAGAAACTACTCAATGGATTTCAATCAAACTTCACAGGAATGATCTTTGGGTGGTCCTCTCTCAGATTCCTTCAATTGATTCTGATTGAATCAGAAAATCTGGAGTTATCTGCCCTTGAATTTAAAAAATGGCTGTTCTGGCTTTTTTTCACTCTAGCAACTACAAATATTGACCAATCAAGACAAAACTTGGACAGAATGATGGTGACTATAAGATCTTGCCTAGGTGCAACTTTCAGCTTGATCTGACAATTACATCATGAGTTATGTGCCCTTGAAATTGACAAAATTGCCATTTTCAACTTTATTTTTACTTTGTTTTCACTCTAGCAACTACAAATATTGACCAATCAAGACAAAACTTGGACAGAATGATGGTTACTATAAGATCTTGCCTGGGTGCAACTTTCAGCTTGATTTGAAAATTGCATCATGAGTTATGTGCCCTTGAAATTGACAAAATTACCATTTTTGACCTTATTTTTACTCAAACGACTATAAATATCCAACAATCAACAGGAAACTTTGTTATAATCTTAATTGTCCATAAAATCTTGCATGGATGTAATTGTCAGCTTCATTAGAATCGTAAATCATGATTTATCTGCCCTTGAATTTGACAAATTGTAGTTTTCAACTTTATTTTCATTCTCTTTTCAACCACAAATAATGATCAATCAGGTCAAAACCTAAAACAAAATGTAAGTGAGGCAAAGATCTTATTTTAGTGTGATTCTTAGCTTTAGAGTAATATAACATTCCCAGTTATATGCCTTTGAATTTGACAAAATTGCCAATTATGACTTCATTATCAAACTAGATCAGTCAAATTCACTCTAATCAAAACAAATCTTGGTAACCATTAAATCTTATATGAAGGTATTTTCAGCTTTCTAGTTACTTTGTTATTGCTCTAAGACCCAAAAGTATTGAAAAATCTTGTAAAAACTTGGATTTGAAATTACAAGAAAATCAGGGCTTTCTGGTTATTTTATAAATAGTGTATTTCCCCAAATCTATTTTTAGAACAATGAAATCTATTTTTAGAAATATGAACTATTTTGGAGTAATCAATGATAGTTTAGATCTGTTTGGTCGAAGGAAAAATGATCATTGCCAGTATCATCCTGATCTGGAATTTTCTCTTGTTTCCTTTTACCCTTTCTCAAATGGCAAACAGGGTTTTACTCTCTTTGCTCAAAGAACCACATGTTTTGTACAATCTAGTTTTACTTTTCTTTTTGCTCTTAGAAACACAACTATTGAACAATCTAATCAAAACTTGGATTGAATATTTAAAGAAATTCAGGCCTGTGGAGCGACTCAAGACCTTCAGGTCTTCTAGTTGCTCTAAGAACCAAACTATTTACTTTATCATTGTGAAAATTGTTCAGAATGTTTATTTTCACAATATCTGGGGCATGTGTAAAGTGGGTCATGGGCGGTCAAAGCCTAGGTCAAATTTTGTTTTTGCCCAAAAGAATCAAAATAGTTATTCATCATTGTGAAAATAGTTCAGAATTGCTTATCTTGATGATAAATGGGTCGTGTAGAAACTGAAAGTGGCTAATGTTAGGTCAAAAACTAGGTCAAATCTTGTTTTCTGCTCTAAGGAGCAAAATATTTACTCATCATTGTGAAAATTGTTCTGAATGTTTATCTTGATGATGTCTAGGTCATGTAAAAAGTGGGTCATGCGAGTTTGAAGTTTGCAAGCTGTTTGTTTCAAAGTCCTCTCAGGTGAGCGATGCAGGGCCATCTTGGCCCTCTTGTCAAACACGATTCTTGTCCGCAGCATAACTCAAAAACTATGTAAGGTAGAATCATGAAACTTTACAGGTTAATAGCTCTTATTATGGAGAGGTGCAGTGCACAAGAACTGTAACTCTGCTGATCATATTTTTGGAGTTATTGCCCTTTGTTGATTTTAAAAATTTATTGTTGTCCGGAGCACAACTCAAAAAGTATGTAAGGTAGAATCATGAAACTTTACAGGTGGATAGATCTTATTATGGAGAGGTGCAGTGCACAAGAACTGTAACTCTGCTGATCATATTTTTGGAGTTATTGCCCTTTGTTGATTTTAAAATTTTATTCTTGTCCGGAGCATAACTCAAAAAGTATGTAAGGTAGAATCATGAAACTTTACAGGTGGATAGATCTCATTATGGAGAGGTGCAGTGCACAAGAACCGTAACTCTGGCGATCAAAATTTTGGAGTTATTGCCCTTTGTTGATTTTATAACTTGATTCTTGTCTGGAGCACAACTCTAAAAGTATGTAAGGTAGAATCATGAAACTTTACAGGTGGATAGATTTCATTATGGAGAGGTGCAGTGCACAGGAACCATAACCTTGCTGATGCAATTCTTGGAGTTATTGCCCTTTGTTGAATTTACACTTTTAATTCTTAAAATTGCCTATATCTCATGTCTTTTTACACATACAGGTATGGTATCTCACACATAGATACCTCCTATCAACATCGTTCACATTTGACCATGACCTTGGACCTTGTGACCTTGACCTTGGAGTTTGACCTACTTTAAAAAAAATTAAACCGGGCATATATCTCATGACCTATTACACATACAGCCTTGATATTTCACACATGGACACCTCCTACCAAGACCTTTCAAAATTGACCATGACCTTGGACCTTGTGACCTTGACCTTGGAGTTTGACCTACTTTAACAGGGTTCGACATTAATTTTTTTTATCGCTAGACCAGTGGTCTAGTTGCTCATAATTTTTACTAGACCACCAGTGAAGTCTGCCAGACCAAAAAAATAAGGACCTATTGTTTGCCGAGTTACGGAAACGGCCGAGTTGAGACGAATGACATGACCCAGTTCAAATAGATGTGTATACTTGATTGATACCGATCTGTAAGCTAGGAAGCTAAATAGATCGACAAACTGGGTGACAAATTTTAATTCCACGTCTAAACACGTAATCTGGGTCAAAAACCGACTCAAAATCGGTCAGGAATAAATCAAATAACAACCCTTCTAGTCTAGTTTCGCTTTCTATCGCGACTGCGCATGACTGTTGTGCTTTAAATTTCCTGCTCTGATCTATTATGCGGTGAGTTATGGAAACGGCCGAGATGAAACAAATGAAAATGATGCGGTTCAAATAGCTGTGCACGCTCGATCAATACCGATATTTAAGCTAGGAAAGTAAATAAATTAACAGACTGGGTTAGACATTTTTATTCCCGGCCCAAACGCTTGCACTGTGTCAAAAATCGGGTCAAAATCGGACAGACCAACCCTTCTAGTCTAGTTTTGATTTCTATCGTGACAGCGCATGTCTTTTTTCAACTAGATTTCCGGTTTATTGAAATTCTACTTTCATTTTGTTCTCGCCGATTACTTGCGACTTTAATGGCGTGGACTATCGTCATTTGTGATCAGGCAAGGCTGAAGCAATGAATGGAAAATTTATTTGAAATGAATTTTAATCATCAAATTTTTTTCACTAGACCAGTCGGGCAAGCTCGATGTGGAGTTTACTAGCCCAAACGGACAATTTACTAGACAATGTCGTTCGGACGTGCCTTAATGTCGAACCCTGTTTAAAAGAATTAAACCGGGCATATATCTCATGACCTATTACACATACAGCCTTGATATTTCACACATGGACACCTCCTACCAAGACCTTTCACAATTGACCATGACCTTGGACCTTGTGACCTTGACCCTGGAGTTTGACCTACTTTTTAAAAACTTTAACCTGACCGATATATCATGTCCTTTTACACATACAGCCTTGATATTTGACACATGGAAACCACCGACCAAGACCTATCACATATGACTACGACCTTGGACCTTGTGACCCTGACCTTGGACTTTGACCTACTTCTATGATACATTAACCTGGCCTATATTTCATGTCATTTTACACATACAGCCTTGATATTTGACACATGGACACCTACGACTAAGACCTTTCACATTTGACCATGACCTTGGACCTTGAGATCTTGACCTTGGTGTTTGACCTACTTCTATAATACATTAACCTGGCCTATATTTCATATCATTTTACACATACAGTCTTGATATTTCACACGTGGTCACTTCCAACCAAGACATTTCAATTTGGACCATGGCCTTGGACCTTGACCTTGGAGTTTGACCTACTTTTAAAAAACTTAAACTAGGCTTATATCTCGTGTCCTGTTACCTATACAGTCTCAAAATTTTATTCACATGGACACCTACTACCAAGACCTTTCACATTTGACCATGACCTTGACCTGTGTGACCTTGACCTTTGATTTTTACATACTTTTAGAAATCTTTAACCTAGCCTTTATCTTATATCTTATTACACCTACAGCCTTGATATTTCACACATAGGCACCTCCTACCAAGACCTTTCACATTTGACCATGACCTTGAATATTGCAACGTTGACCTTGGAGTTTGACCTACTTTAAAAAAAAACTTAAACCAGGCATATATCATATCTTGTCCTTTTACACCTACAGCCTTGATATTTCATACATGGACACCTCCAACCAAGGCCTTTCACATTTGACCATGACCTTGACCTTGGCATTTGGCCTACTTTTAAAATCTTTAACCTGGCCTATATTTCATTTTACTTTTATGTATACAGCCTTGATATTTCACACATAGACACCTCCTACTAAGACCTTTCATATTTGACCATGACCTTGGACCGTGTTAACTTGACCTTGGACTTTGACCTACATCAAATGTACGCCCTTGAGGGGGCATATATGTTTTACAAACATCTCTTGTATTTTGTCATTCTCTGTAGATCGTCCACTAGAACTCCCTCTGTTTGAGATCGTACCGGGAGCCAGTCAGATCGTGTTCGAGGGTGACAAACTTCCGTTCCAATGTCGCGCTTCCATCGTCGACCCCGACACGAAGATGTTCTGGTTACGTTACGGAGAAGTGGTGGAGACAAACAGGTCGACGGGAATATTTGTATACAAGCCGCCGATGCCGGATAACACGGTCATGATGCACTCTCTAGTGTTGGAGGACCTGAAAAGTGGACAGAAAGGCGTGTGGGAATGCATGGTGTCTACCCCTAGGGTAAAATTTAATATTGTACCTACATCCTTTAACCCTTTTCCAAACAGCAAAATTTCAGAGGGGGTCCTATGTTGCAGACGACAAAATAGATGTAAATAAAGATTGGATTTGTGTATTGTGTCCATAAATATCGAGGCAAAAGGAGAAAATGCTAATCATCAGCATTTTCCTCTTTTGCATTAATGTTTTCTTAAAGTCTTTTTAACACGGAAATGACAAAACCAGATCTTGTTTGGGAAAAGCTTACTCTATTACTAGACAGTGAAATCTTTTTACATCCCAAAATGCAAGAACTATATATTTACAAATGACACCTGATAAAAAAGAATTGTCTTCCAAAAATGTTGGTTTGTCAATTACTTTTTTTCATGTGCTTTTTAAAAGATCAGAAATCTCCTGCAATTTACTGCAGAAATAAAACACTGGAGAATCAAAAAGTAGAGACTAAATGCCAATCTGTGTGTATCATAAATGTCATAGGATGACTTTATTACATTTTGCAGTTTTACTGTAATGTTGGAATTCTATATAATAATATGCCACTAGACATATTTATTACGCCATATTGTAGAATTTTATTGATCTCTTGCCCACACCGTTCATCCAGATACAAAATACACGGATTGATCTTTCAAACGCGGATGTAAACAATTTTATTTTGAACGGCGGGAAAAAAGAGTGAGTATTTATTATCTTTAATTACAACGAATATCGGCTGAGTTGATTTTTGTGTTACATACGATGCAAACGTGTATAACTTTGCCAATGTTAACCTAAAATCATGTCTCATAAAATCTGTTTGTAAGAGAAATATATGCTAATGAATGTGACTTTGATGCAGGAAAAGAGAAAAATCTTGGTAAGAATGTCTGTAAATCATTATTAAAGCACATAATTATTGTCAAATTGATGTTTCACGGAGGATCGGGGATCGCTTCAATTGTTTTCTTTACAAGAACCCATAAAAAAAACACAGAAAAAGAACAAGAACTATTTGAAATTGGGTACTGTCAGTTGCTATGGTGCAACATACCACGGTGCAAAATCTCCAGCAGGTAAAACAAACTCGGACCCATCGATACAACCGACACGGATAATAAAAAGCAAATTCCGGGGTTTTTTTTTAAGGAAAATTGGCTGCATCCTTGTTAAAACCACTTTAATATCGTTTAGAATCAATAGATGTTTGGTTTTTAAGACCAATCATGGCTTATTTTGGCTTACTAAAACTAGAAGGCTTGTGGATGAGCACTTTCGACGGTAAAGGCATTAGTAAACCATGTTTACATGTTTTATAAAGAGATAGGCGAATATCAGCTGCATATTAACAGATAAGTTGTCCGTGTCTTTGTTTTCAATCTTTAAATTCTAGGATTAAAACCCTCATTACCATCTTGTTTCATTGCAGTTTGATAGTGAGCTCCAGAAGGTTTTCATCTTCGATATTCAAACACCAACTCTATTACGCATGTCTGTCAATTGTTTCATGTAAACATACGGTATATGGGTGCATTTCTTTCATGAAGATATTGCCAAGAATACTTATCATGATTGTCTCTCTTACTCCGTAGGAAGAGGGGTACCAGGGGAGGGGGGCGGGGGGCTGGCCCCCTAATAATTTAGAAAAGGGGTCTCCCCCCCCCCCCCCCCCCCTATGGCCCCCATAATACACCCATATTTTCATTTACATGAATGTTTGCCCCCCCCCCCCCCCCCCCCCCCCCCTATATTATAAACCTTGCTACGCCACTGAACTATGAATAGAAATGAACACGAATTGCGTAGATTCAAGAACTAGTTACCATGCCTCTGGAAGAATTTGGTTGTGAAAATAAGGACTTACATTGACTGTTGATCCTGCACGCAAAAATAACAAAAACTAATACAGTGCTGTCCGGCAAGTCTGCGCACTTGAGAAACAAGATCGAATTCGCCCTTGAAAATATGATTGTAAGCTCACCAATGACAAGCATAAATCAAATTAGTATCTGTTTAAACATGTCAATCTAAAATTCCTGCAAATTTTCCCCAAAACAACTGAAATAATCAAGATTGAAGTTACCTACCCTCGTGTTTTGAAGTTTAGTTTTATGTCCGGTAAGTCTGCGCACCTCACTGTGTGTAGTTTATTTACACAGTGACGTCACTTTGTGAAGCGATGACGTTTGCTATGTAAAATGTGACTAAGATATCATTTATTTTGTCGTCTGCAGAAGTTCTCAAAATGGACCACCCTAAATTTTTGCCATTTGGGAAAGGGTTAATTATGACTTTTTGCTCCCAACAAGCTCGTACATGTACACGTTCATAAAAATATCACAGTTGCGGATTTAAAAATATAGCAAGCGTTAAATCCAAAAAATTAATACGAAAGTGCTTCGTAAATTTATAATTATGGTAAGCATTTAATTAATCGTGAAAGGTGACTGATCATTTAGATTAAACTTCATATTTAAAGTTTCTGATAAAGTAGATCTTTCTTCTTCTTTTTTATTCAATTTTACGTCCCTTTTAAGATTATTTCAACCCGAATGAGACGGGACAGTCAGTAGGGGGTGCGAAAGCAGGAGAACCCCAAGAAAAATCACCTGGTACACCCGCAAGCAGAACTTGGCTTCTCTCATATGTGCCTCGTATAGGTCTCAAACACACACAAGACACAGCGCTAACATGATCAAGTGATAGCGGGCGGTAATGAAATATCAGCGCTCTGAACTACTTCTTTAGGAAGGCTTTTGTATCTGGAATAAATAGAACAAAGATCATTCCAAAACACAGTTTGGTACATAAGATAAAATTCTTAAGCGTGTGATGCAAAGTAAATAACCGACTAGATCTATAAAAGTCAACAGGATGCGGTTATAGCACGTTTACTTTATAAAAATCAAGCACTTGTCATTGTATTTTAATTAGAAAACGTCATTTTAAATTTTTTGCACTAATAAACCCGATTTTCGCATCCGAGTTTGTTTTACCCAAATTATGTGAATCATCCGTGTTGTGTGGTATCAACATCCGTGGTAAGTTGTACCTTGAAGCAAACTAGGCTAATTTTTAAACATGGCTTTAGACACCCAAAATTTATTTTTCCAGTTTGATGAATGGTATAGATTTGTTCCATAGATGTCGAAAACTTATTTTGAAGAGATATTTGCTCGAAACCAGTTAAATAATTTCTGCAAATATAAAACAAAACGGGAAGTAGGCGAGAAAATAGTGATTTACGATTTAAAATCGCTTGTATCTATAGTTTACTCAAATCTTTTGTTATGAAACTGCAGTACCCTCAAGATAAACCATTTTGCATCAGCTCTGCACAAACACTTTTTATATTGCGGCAATTAAAAGGCTATATGTTGATGTTTTCTTACCTTGTGTATTCCCACGCTTTTGATTTTCAAATCCGCGTTTGGAAGACCAATCCGTGTATTTTGTATCTGGATGAACGGTGTGTTGCCTGATTCTGTTTTTCTGCAGTTCTCTTTTATCCCTTTTCTAAAGCAAAGAAGTTTCGCCGAAATTGGCCGATATAGGTTCAAACTTTTATAATCTTTTCATCCGCAACAACTTTTGATTTAGAATCAACTTAAGGCATCTGATATATGTTGGGAAAGGGAAATATAGAGGAATGCCATAGTATTTTGTGGTTTTGCAAAGGTTTATTCCTCTTGCAAACAAAACCTCTTAATTGTTGCCCTAAGAGAAAAGACTTGGGAAAGCATTGAGGAAAAAGAGGAATGTCCCTTTGCTAAATCATACACAACTTATATCTTCATCAACATCCAATGTGTATTTATCTGCAACAGCTTTCAAATTGGAAGAGTAAAAAGTTTTGCCATTTGGGAAAGTGTTCAGATGAACGGAAAGGGAAAAAAGGGATAATTGCACCACTGCAATCGATTTGATGATTATATTCTTATGCTTGTCTTGCTCCCATGTCAAAATTCAATGAAAATCAATGAATATGATATTTCTCAGAACAGGCAAAAAATAGAAACCTAGGCTTTGAATTGAATATTATATAACTCTAAACCCATTCCCACATGATTAGGCCTTTTGATTTCTTGCAAGATAAAGGCTTTGGAAAACATTGTGGAAAATGAAGCAAGCAATTTCTTCATTTCCCACAATGTTTTCTACCAAGAAAGTTGAAAAATGTAGAGTTTTATTCACTTGAAAACGTCTTTGAACATCTTTGAATTTGGACCAGTCTAAAATTTTGCCCTAGATTGAGGAAAAAAGAAGTGAATGCAGCATTTTTGTGTCTGCTTGTAGTCTGGTCAAACTAAAATAATATTGGTGCAACCTGGACAAAATTTGAACAGAATTGAAACCTATGCCAATACACTTAGGAAGTATCTAACTGTTCATAGAAAAAAATATAAAAGAATCCATCCGTTCGGATTTTTGTAATTTTGGGGCAAAAATTGGCTATTTTTGCTAAAAAATGTGAAAAACTGGAATCTATCATTTTGTGAAAAATATTATTGTTTGTGTGGTTATTTTGTCAGGAAATGTTATCAAATATGATTTTCTTTGTAGCCAAAAAAGAATTAGTTATAAATAAATAAAAAAATGATTTTTTTACTATTTTTATATTGCTGTGTTTTTGTGTGTGTGTGTGTGTGGGGGGGGGGGGGGACCGGTGTAACAGTTTATCTTGGCCCCCCTGGGCAGCTTGGCCCCCGGGGGCTAAGCTACCCGCGGGTAGCTTGGCCCCCACCCTGGGTAGCTTGGCCCCCACCTAAAATCTTTTTCCAGAGTCCCCCAAAATACAAAACAATGTCTGTAAATGTTACGCCTACTGTTAAATGAAAAGAAAAACCAAAGTTTAATGTGTTTTGGCCAAATTAATTTTTCGCCTTTTTTGCATAGAATAGGGCGGGGGCCAAGCTACCCAGGCCTGGGTAGCTTGGCCCCCACCTAAAATCTTTTTCCAGAGTCCCCCAAAATACAAAACAATGTCTGTAAATGTTACGCCCTACTGTTAAATGAAAAGAAAAAACAAAGTTTAATGTGTTTTGGTCAAATTAATTTTTCGCCTTTTTTGGCATAGAATAGGGGCGGGGCCAAGCTACCCAGGCCTGGGTAGCTTGGCCCCCACCTAAAATCTTTTTCCAGAGTCCCCCAAAATACAAAACAATGTCTGTAAATGTTACACCTACTGTTAAATGAAAAGAAAAACCAAAGTTTAATGTGTTTTGGTCAAATTAATTTTTCGCCTTTTTTGGCGCAGAATAGGGGCGGGGGCCAAGCTACCCAGGCCTGGGTAGCCTGGCCCCCGCCTAAAATCTTTTTCCAGAGTCCC
>OY804601.1:45960445-46135659 GCA_963680895.1 Fragum sueziense | reverse complement strand
TTGTTTTGTATTTTGGGGGACTCTGGAAAAAGATTTTAGGTGGGGGCCAAGCTACCCAGGCCTGGGTAGCTTGGCCCCCACCCCTATTCTGCGCCAAAAAAGGCGAAAAATTAATTTGACCCAAAACACATTAAACTTTGGTTTTTCTTTTCATTTAACAGTAGGTGTAACATTTACAGACATTGTTTTGTATTTTGGGGGACTCTGGAAAAAGATTTTAGGTGGGGGCCAAGCTACCCAGGCCTGGGTAGCTTGGCCCCCGCCCCTATTCTATGCCAAAAAAGGCGAAAAATTAATTTGACCAGAACACATTAAACTTTGGTTTTTCTTTTCATTTAACAGTAGGTGTAACATTTACAGTCATTGTTTTGTATTTTGTGGGACTCTGGAAAAAGATTTTAGGCGGGGGCCAAGCTACCCAGGCCTGGGTAGCTTGGCCCCCGCCCTTATTCTGCGCCAAAAAAGGCAAAAAATTAATTTGACCAAAACACATTAAACTTTGGTTTTTCTTTTCATTTAACAGTAGGCGTAACATTTACAGTCATTGTTTTGTATTTTGGGGGACTCTGGAAAAAGATTTTAGGTGGGGGCCAAGCTACCCAGGCCTGGGTAGCTTGGCCCCCGCCCCTATTCTGCGCCAAAAAAGGCGAAAAATTAATTTGACCAAAACACATTAAACTTTGGTTTTTCTTTTCATTTAACAGTAGGTGTAACATTTACAGACATTGTTTTGTATTTTGGGGGACTCTGGAAAAAGATTTTAGGTGGGGGCCAAGCTACCAGGCCTGGGTAGCTTGGCCCCCGCCCCTATTCTATCCCAAAAAAGGCGAAAAATTAATTTGACCAAAACACATTAAACTTTGTTTTTTCTTTTCATTTAACAGTAGGCGTAACATTTACAGTCATTGTTTTGTATTTTGTGGGACTCTGGAAAAAGATTTTAGGCGGGGGCCAAGCTACCCAGGCCTGGGTAGCTTGGCCCCCGCCCCTATTCTGCGCCAAAAAAGGCGAAAAATTAATTTGACCAAAACACATTAAACTTTGTTTTTTCTTTTCATTTAACAGTAGGCGTAACATTTACAGTCATTGTTTTGTATTTTGGGGGACTCTGGAAAAAGATTTTAGGCGGGGGCCAAGCTACCCAGGCCTGGGTAGCTTGGCCCCCGCCCCTATTCTATGCCAAAAAAGGCGAAAAATTAATTTGACCAAAACACATTAAACTTTGTTTTTTCTTTTCATTTAACAGTAGGCGTAACATTTACAGTCATTGTTTTGTATTTTGTGGGACTCTGGAAAAAGATTTTAGGCGAGGGCCAAGCTACCCAGGCCTGGGTAGCTTGGCCCCCGCCCCTATTCTGCGCCAAAAAAAGGCGAAAAATTAATTTGACCAAAACACATTAAACTTTGGTTTTTCTTTTCATTTAACAGTAGGCGTAACATTTACAGTCATTGTTTTGTATTTTGGGGGACTCTGGAAAAAGATTTAAGGTGGGGGCCAAGCTACCCAGGCCTGGGTAGCTTGGCCCCCGCCCCTATTCTATGCCAAAAAAGGCGAAAAATTAATTTGACCAGAACACATTAAACTTTGTTTTTTCTTTTCATTAACAGTAGGCGTAACATTTACAGTCATTGTTTTGTATTTTGGGGGACTCTGGAAAAAGATTTTAGGTGGGGGCCAAGCTACCCAGGCCTGGGTAGCTTGGCCCCCGCCCCTATTCTGCACCAAAAAAGGCGAAAAATTAATTTGACCAAAACACATTAAACTTTGGTTTTTCTTTTCATTTAACATTAGGTGTAACATTTACAGACATTGTTTTGTATTTTGGGGGACTCTGGAAAAAGATTTTAGGTGGGGGCCAAGCTACCCAGGCCTGGGTAGCTTGGCCCCCGCCCCTATTCTATGCCAAAAAAGGCGAAAAATTAATTTGACCAAAACACATTAAACTTTGGTTTTTCTTTTCATTTAACAGTAGGTGTAACATTTACAGACATTGTTTTGTATTTTGGGGGACTCTGGAAAAAGATTTTAGGTGGGGGCCAAGCTACCCAGGCCTGGGTAGCTTGGCCCCCGCCCCTATTCTGCGCCAAAAAAGGCGAAAAATTAATTTGACCAAAACACATTAAACTTTGGTTTTTCTTTTCATTTAACAGTAGGTGTAACATTTACAGACATTGTTTTGTATTTTGGGGGACTCTGGAAAAAGATTTTAGGTGGGGGCCAAGCTACCCAGGCCTGGGTAGCTTGGCCCCCGCCCCTATTCTATGCCAAAAAAGGCGAAAAATTAATTTGACCAGAACACATTAAACTTTGGTTTTTCTTTTCATTTAACAGTAGGCGTAACATTTACAGTCATTGTTTTGTATTTTGGGGGACTCTGGAAAAAGATTTTAGGCGGGGGCCAAGCTACCCAGGCCTGGGTAGCTTGGCCCCCGCCCCTATTCTGCGCCAAAAAAGGCAAAAAATTAATTTGACCAAAACACATTAAACTTTGGTTTTTCTTTTCATTTAACAGTAGGCGTAACATTTACAGTCATTGTTTTGTATTTTGGGGGACTCTGGAAAAAGATTTTAGGTGGGGGCCAAGCTACCCAGGCCTGGGTAGCTTGGCCCCCGCCCCTATTCTGCGCCAAAAAAGGCGAAAAATTAATTTGACCAAAACACATTAAACTTTGGTTTTTCTTTTCATTTAACAGTAGGTGTAACATTTACAGACATTGTTTTGTATTTTGGGGGACTCTGGAAAAAGATTTTAGGTGGGGGCCAAGCTACCCAGGCCTGGGTAGCTTGGCCCCCGCCCCTATTCTATCCCAAAAAAGGCGAAAAATTAATTTGACCAAAACACATTAAACTTTGTTTTTTCTTTTCATTTAACAGTAGGCGTAACATTTACAGTCATTGTTTTGTATTTTGTGGGACTCTGGAAAAAGATTTTAGGCGGGGGCCAAGCTACCCAGGCCTGGGTAGCTTGGCCCCCGCCCCTATTCTGCGCCAAAAAAGGCGAAAAATTAATTTGACCAAAACACATTAAACTTTGTTTTTTCTTTTCATTTAACAGTAGGAGTAACATTTACAGTCATTGTTTTGTATTTTGGGGGACTCTGGAAAAAGATTTTAGGCGGGGGCCAAGCTACCCAGGCCTGGGTAGCTTGGCCCCCGCCCCTATTCTGCGCCAAAAAAGGCGAAAAATTAATTTGACCAAAACACATTGAACTTTGGTTTATCTTTTCATTTAACAGTAGGTGTAACATTTACAGACATTGTTTTGTATTTTGGGGGACTCTGGAAAAAGATTTTAGGTGGGGGCCAAGCTACCCAGGCCTGGGTAGCTTGGCCCCCGCCCCTATTCTATGCCAAAAAAGGCGAAAAATTAATTTGACCAAAACACATTAAACTTTGTTTTTTCTTTTCATTTAACAGTAGGCGTAACATTTACAGTCATTGTTTTGTATTTTGGGGGACGCTGGAAAAAGATTTTAGGCGGGGGCCAAGTTACCCAGGCCTGGGTAGCTTGGCCCCCGCCCCTATTCTGCGCCAAAAAAGGCGAAAAATTAATTTGACCAAAACACATTAAACTTTGTTTTTTCTTTTCATTTAACAGTAGGCGTAACATTTACAGACATTGTTTTGTATTTTGGGGGACTCTGGAAAAAGATTTTAGGTGGGGGCCAAGCTACCCAGGCCTGGGTAGCTTGGCCCCCGCCCCTATTCTATGCCAAAAAAGGCGAAAAATTAATTTGACCAAAACACATTAAACTTTGGTTTTTCTTTTCATTTAACAGTAGGCGTAACATTTACAGACATTGTTTTGTATTTTGGGGGACTCTGGAAAAAGATTTTAGGCGGGGGCCAAGCTACCCAGGCCTGGGTAGCTTGGCCCCCGCCCCTTTTCTGCGCCAAAAAAGGCGAAAAATTAATTTGACCAAAACACATTAAACTTTGGTTTTTCTTTTCATTTAACAGTAGGCGTAACATTTACAGTCATTGTTTTGTATTTTGGGGGACTCTGGAAAAAGATTTTAGGTGGGGGCCAAGCTACCCAGGCCTGGGTAGCTTGGCCCCCGCCCCTATTCTATGCCAAAAAAGGCGAAAAATTAATTTGACCAGAACACATTAAACTTTGTTTTTTCTTTTCATTTAACAGTAGGCGTAACATTTACAGTCATTGTTTTGTATTTTGGGGGACTCTGGAAAAAGATTTTAGGCGGGGGCCAAGCTACCCAGGCCTGGGTAGCTTGGCCCCCGCCCCTATTCTATGCCAAAAAAGGCGAAAAATTAATTTGACCAAAACACATTAAACTTTGTTTTTTCTTTTCATTTAACAGTAGGCGTAACATTTACAGTCATTGTTTTGTATTTTGTGGGACTCTGGAAAAAGATTTTAGGCGGGGGCCAAGCTACCCAGGCCTGGGTAGCTTGGCCCCCGCCCCAATTCTGCGCCAAAAAAGGCGAAAAATTAATTTGACCAAAACACATTAAACTTTGTTTTTTCTTTTCATTTAACAGTAGGAGTAACATTTACAGTCATTGTTTTGTATTTTGGGGGACTCTGGAAAAAGATTTTAGGCGGGGGCCAAGCTACCCAGGCCTGGGTAGCTTGGCCCCCGCCCCTATTCTGCGCCAAAAAAGGCGAAAAATTAATTTGACCAAAACACATTAAACTTTGGTTTATCTTTTCATTTAACAGTAGGTGTAACATTTACAGACATTGTTTTGTATTTTGGGGGACTCTGGAAAAAGATTTTAGGTGGGGGCCAAGCTACCCAGGCCTGGGTAGCTTGGCCCCCGACCCTATTCTATGCCAAAAAAGGCGAAAAATTAATTTGACCAAAACACATTAAACTTTGTTTTTAGCTCACCTGAGCAACATGCTCAAGGTGAGCTTTTGTGATCACCCTGTGTCCGGCGTGCGTCGTGCGTCGTGCGTCGTGCGTCGGAAGTCGTCAACAATTTCTTTAAACATCTTCTCCTCCTTAACCACTGGGCCAATCCTAACCAAACTTGGCAGGCATGTTCCCTAGGTGACCCTTTTCAAAACTTGTTTTCAGATTTTTGATTCGTCAAAAAATGTGGGCGTGGCAGGGCGGGGCTTATCAGACTTAGAGAAATTGTTAAATAATTCTTCAAAAATCTTCTTCTCCTTAACCATTTAGTCAATTTCTACCAAAGTTGGCAGAAATGTTCCTTGGGTGACCCTTTTCAAATCTTGTTTTCAAATTTTTGATTCGTCAAAAAATGTGGGCGTGGCAGGGCGGGGCTTATCAGACTTAGAGAAATTGTTAAATAATTCTTCAAAAATCTTCTTTTCCTTAACCATTGAGTCAATTTCTACCAAAGTTGGCAGAAATGTTCCTTGGGTGACCCTTTTCAAAACTTGTTTTCAAATTTTTGATTCGTCAAAAAATGTGGGTGTAGCAGGGCGGGGCTTATCAGACTTAGAGAAATTGTTAAATAATTCTTCAAAAATCTTCTTCTCCTTAACCATTGAGTCGAGTTTTACCAAAATTGGCAGAGATGTTCCTTTGGTGACCCTTTTCAAAACTTGTTTTCAAATTTTTGATTCGTCAAAAAATGTGGGCGTGGCAGGGCGGGGCTTATCAGACTTAGAGAAATTATTAAATAATTCTTCAAAAATCGTCTTCTCCTTAACCATCATGTCAATTTTTACCAAAGTTGGCAGAAATGTTCCTTGGGTGACCCTTTTCAAAACTTGTTTTCAAATTTTTGATTCGTCAAAAAATGTGGGCGTGGCAGAGTGGGGCTTATCAGACTTTGAGAAATTGTTAAATAATTCTTTAAAAATCAAATGTTTATCCAATTTGCACCAATATTGGCTTGAATGTTTCTTGAGTGACTGTCTTCACTGTGTGTTGAGAAATTTTTGATTCGTCAAAAAATGAGGGCATGGCAGGGCGGGGCTTATCAGACTTAGAGAAATTGTTACATAATTCTTCAAAAATCTTCTTTTCCTTAACCAATGAGTCAATTTTTACCAAACTTGGCAGAAATGTTCCTTTGGTGACCCTTTGCAAAACTTGTTTTCAAATTTTTGATTCGTCAAAAAATGTGGGCGTGGCAGGGCGGGGCTTATCAGACTTAGAGAAATCATGAAAAAAATCTTTAAAAATCAACCATTGGTCAAATTTGAAGTAAACTTGGCAGATCTGTTTCTTGAGTGACTGTTTTCAATGTGTGTTCATGAATTTTTGTATTTGTCAAAAAATGTAGACATGGCAGGGCGGGGCTTATCAGACTTGGAGAAATCATTAAACAATTCTTTGAAAATTTTCTTCTCCTTAACCGTTGGACCAAATTATACCAAATTATTCAGGAATGTTCCTTAAGTACCCCTTTTTATTTTTATTACAAATTTCTGATTCGTAAAAAATGTGGACATGGCAGGGTGGGACTTATTCGACTAGGAGAAATGAAAAGAAAAATCAACTGTTGGGCCAATTTGTACCAGGGATGTTGCTTGAGTGACTCTTTGTAACAATAATATTGTTTGTGAATTTTTGATTTGTTTTATAGAAAATGAGTGTGGCAGGGTAGGGCTTATCAGACTTAAAAAAGTTGTAAGGAAATTCTTCAAAAATCAATTATGGGGCCAATTTAAACCAAGTATAACAAAATGCTCATTGAGTTACTCTTTTCAAACACTTTGTTGTAAATTTTTGACAGGTTAATAAATGTTGATGAGGCAAGGAAATGAGGAAATGAGGCTTAAAATATTAAGCATATTAATGCTTGTAATGTATCATTCTGATGTTTCAAAATTTAATTGTAAAAGTTAAATCTTGGTTATAAAAATCAAACTGGAACAGCACATGATATTCAATATTTAAGATGTCACTACATGCAATATGATTGAATACTAATGTGACTTCATTGCATTCATTGGAAATTATGAAACTTTATTAACAATAATTTGATACGACTTATATATTTCTTCACAACAAAATTTATATCATACACAATCAAATACAGGAAGAACTCAGGTGAGCGATATCAGTGCCTTTCAGGCACTCTTGTTTCTTTTCATTTAACAGTAGGCGTAACATTTACAGTCATTGTTTTGTATTTTGGGGGACGCTGGAAAAAGATTTTAGGCGGGGGCCAAGCTACCCAGGCCTGGGTAGCTTGGCCCCCGCCCCTATTCTGCGCCAAAAAAGGCGAAAAATTAATTTGACCAAAACACATTAAACTTTGGTTTTTCTTTTCATTTAACAGTAGGCGTAACATTTACAGACATTGTTTTGTATTTTGGGGGACGCTGGAAAAAGATTTTAGGTGGGGCCAAGCTACCCAGGCCTGGGTAGCTTGGCCCCCGCCCCTATTCTATGCCAAAAAAGGCGAAAAATTAATTTGACCAAAACACATTAAACTTTGGTTTTTCTTTTCATTTAACAGTAGGCGTAACATTTACAGACATTGTTTTGTATTTTGGGGGACTCTGGAAAAAGATTTTAGGCGGGGGCCAAGCTACCCAGGCCTGGGTAGCTTGGCCCCCGCCCCTTTTCTGCGCCAAAAAAGGCGAAAAATTAATTTGACCAAAACACATTAAACTTTGGTTTTTCTTTTCATTTAACAGTAGGCGTAACATTTACAGTCATTGTTTTGTATTTTGGGGGACTCTGGAAAAAGATTTTAGGTGGGGGCCAAGCTACCCAGGCCTGGGTAGCTTGGCCCACGCCCCTATTCTATGCCAAAAAAGGCGAAAAATTAATTTGACCAGAACACATTAAACTTTGTTTTTTCTTTTCATTTAACAGTAGGCGTAACATTTACAGTCATTGTTTTGTATTTTGGGGGACTCTGGAAAAAGATTTTAGGCGGGGGCCAAGCTACCCAGGCCTGGGTAGCTTGGCCCCCGCCCCTATTCTATGCCAAAAAAGGCGAAAAATTAATTTGACCAAAACACATTAAACTTTGTTTTTTCTTTTCATTTAACAGTAGGCGTAACATTTACAGTCATTGTTTTGTATTTTGTGGGACTCTGGAAAAAGATTTTAGGCGGGGGCCAAGCTACCCAGGCCTGGGTAGCTTGGCCCCCGCCCCTATTCTGCGCCAAAAAAGGCGAAAAATTA
The DNA here is from genome assembly GCA_963680895.1 of Fragum sueziense. Classification (NCBI taxonomy): domain Eukaryota; kingdom Metazoa; phylum Mollusca; class Bivalvia; order Cardiida; family Cardiidae; genus Fragum; species Fragum sueziense. The sequence continues at coordinate 46,127,574 of OY804601.1, read as the reverse complement.
ATTTGACCAAAACACATTAAACTTTGTTTTTTCTTTTCATTTAACAGTAGGAGTAACATTTACAGTCATTGTTTTGTATTTTGGGGGACTCTGGAAAAAGATTTTAGGCGGGGGCCAAGCTACCCAGGCCTGGGTAGCTTGGCCCCCGCCCCTATTCTGCGCCAAAAAAGGCGAAAAATTAATTTGACCAAAACACATTAAACTTTGGTTTATCTTTTCATTTAACAGTAGGTGTAACATTTACAGACATTGTTTTGTATTTTGGGGGACTCTGGAAAAAGATTTAAGGTGGGGGCCAAGCTACCCAGGCCTGGGTAGCTTGGCCCCCGCCCCTATTCTATGCCAAAAAAGGCGAAAAATTAATTTGACCAAAACACATTAAACTTTGTTTTTTCTTTTCATTTAACAGTAGGCGTAACATTTACAGTCATTGTTTTGTATTTTGGGGGACGCTGGAAAAAGATTTTAGGCGGGGGCCAAGCTACCCAGGCCTGGGTAGCTTGGCCCCCGCCCCTATTCTGTGCCAAAAAAGGCGAAAAATTAATTTGACCAAAACACATTAAACTTTGGTTTTTCTTTTCATTTAACAGTAGGCGTAACATTTACAGACATTGTTTTGTATTTTGGGGGACTCTGGAAAAAGATTTTAGGTGGGGGCCAAGCTACCCAGGCCTGGGTAGCTTGGCCCCCGCCCCTATTCTATGCCAAAAAAGGCGAAAAATTAATTTGACCAAAACACATTAAACTTTGGTTTTTCTTTTCATTTAACAGTAGGCGTAACATTTACAGACATTGTTTTGTATTTTGGGGGACTCTGGAAAAAGATTTTAGGCGGGGGCCAAGCTACCCAGGCCTGGGTAGCTTGGCCCCCGCCCCTTTTCTGCGCCAAAAAAGGCGAAAAATTAATTTGACCAAAACACATTAAACTTTGGTTTTTCTTTTCATTTAACAGTAGGCGTAACATTTACAGTCATTGTTTTGTATTTTGGGGGACTCTGGAAAAAGATTTTAGGTGGGGGCCAAGCTACCCAGGCCTGGGTAGCTTGGCCCCCGCCCCTATTCTATGCCAAAAAAGGCGAAAAATTAATTTGACCAGAACACATTAAACTTTGTTTTTTCTTTTCATTTAACAGTAGGCGTAACATTTACAGTCATTGTTTTGTATTTTGGGGGACTCTGGAAAAAGATTTTAGGCGGGGGCCAAGCTACCCAGGCCTGGGTAGCTTGGCCCCCGCCCCTATTCTGCGCCAAAAAAGGCGAAAAATTAATTTGACCAAAACACATTAAACTTTGGTTTTTCTTTTCATTTAACAGTAGGCGTAACATTTACAGACATTGTTTTGTATTTTAGGGGACTCTGGAAAAAGATTTTAGGTGGGGGCCAAGCTACCCAGGGTGGGGGCTAAGATACCCCGGGGTAGCTTGGCCCCCGGGGGCCAAGCTGCCCGCGGGTAGCTTAGCCCCCGGGGGCCAAGCTGCCCAGGGGCCAAGATAAACTGATACACCGGGATTACTGATACTAGCATAGTTATAAATACATTATGTATTCCTTTATTTGACTAAGATTTATCGTAATTGAATAAATGGGTGAAATTATGATTAAATCCTCCTTTCATAAAATTATTAGTCATATGGCGTCGTCATGGGTGCACCTAATTATGTTTTCCTGATATTTCTTGTATCAGTGCAGACACAAATTCAAATTTAATCCATCATGCTGGTCATTAGTAATTGGTTCGTCCTGTTTTGAGAGAAAACAACCTTTGTCAAAGGACAAAAATTATAATGACCAAGCAAGCCATTGAACCCATAATCCTATGATTGAAAGTTATAATATCCCAATTTTTAAGGTTCTACAATAAAACGGTGGAGATTATGCATCATGGGATGGATATCGACTACAGACAAAAATAATCTCGATTCTGGTCAAATATTTTGCAATACAGGTAACTCTTTTATTTCTGCATCAATTTTCAAAAGGTTTATCGCACATACCCCGCCTTACTGAGCTCTTTTCTGAGATAATATGAATTATTTGTTGAATACTTTTACTTTGTCCAGAAATTGATCCCAACCGACTAGAAAACGAAATGATAACGACTACGGTCAAATTAACTTTGCTTCAAGTAAGGAATTGTGCAATTACTTTCTTATTCACGAGTCAATTTTCAAGCGGTTTGTTGCATGTACCCCGCCTTACGGAGCTCTTTCCTTTGAAAACCTCATACTTTTTGCAAATAATGATCCCAACCAACCAGAAAAACGACTTGATTTTTTTCTAGTCGGTGGGAATCAATTCTTGAAATAATTACAAGGAGAATTCAAGTAAGTCATACATCACAGGAAAGAGCTCAGTAAGGCGGGGTTCGTGCAAAAAAGCGTTAGAACATTGACGGAGAAATAAAAAAGTTATTGCAAAATGTCTTAGCTGAAGCGAGGCAGAATTGTCCGTAGGTTTACCCATCCCACAATGCACATTCTCCACCGTAAATAAGCCCTAATTATTTTACCTGGCAGTTAAAACGGCAACGGGAAAAAGTTATAAACAACTATTTTCCTGGTAATTCGCAACATTAGATCAGGCAATATCGGCTCTTACTTTGAATTTTATATATAAATCTCGAATTTAATAATCAATGAAACAAGAAAAATTTTGCTAAGCAAGACTCTCTCTCTGATTCAATTGGGATGGGTTGATTTGACTTTTCTTACAATACAATGATGGTACCTGTATGTCATAAAAAATAGAATGTGCATCATGATTTAGTTTATTTTATTTCAATATTTGCTTTCATTTGTATGTTTATCCTTGAAGATGGCAGATCTTCAAGTTGCCAAGCAAATGGGCATGGCAAAACAGGATGTTGTTAACGAGAAGTTTGTAAGAAAGACAAAGAAGAGCTATAGCTCAGTATTGCGGTAGTAAGCACAATGTGTTATGTTTTTAAATGTAGAATATGAGTGTCGGACGCCCTAACATCACATTTGTTAGTTGCCCCTCCTTAAGTTACTTGTGTCATGGTCCCTAAGGCTCTTAGCCAACGGAAGAGTGGAAAAACATCATTCCTGTCAAGCATCATTTCCGATTGAGAGAAAGGTGGTAAGATGACCATAGGATAGTAATGTCACTGATGGCATAGGTCTGATACCCCATGACTGGCAGATGAGTTTTATCATTATTTTTTTTTACAAATACGAAGATGATTCTTAAATGCATGCAACAACTACTGCGGACCTGAGCATATAGACCATATCATGAAGTTGTTTGAGCATATGATAGACTCTTTGGTACAAAACTTCATTAACAAGGACTCAGTGCAATTTTGGTTTGTTCCTGGTTTAGGTATCACGGCTGCATTTTTTTAAAATAAGAGCAAAGATATGTTTATAGATCTTACCCTATATTACAGTTAAATGTAAAGAAAAGCCAAAGTTTAACGAGTTTTGATTATATTAATTTTTCATTTCATTGGCCTGGTATAGGGGGTGGGGACCAAGATCCCTCATCCCATATCATTGATGTCTAAAGGTAAATTTCACAAACGATATAAAACAATCTAGTAAATGATAAATTTTTGGTAAAAACAAAATTTAGGTAGAATACGCCAATAATAGACAAGTAAAAAGTCATTAAACTCATTAGTTGATTTCAAGTGGGAAAGCATTAATCAAACGAGCTACCTATAGTTACAAATGCCTTAAGTTCCGATAGAAATACTTAGAATGTAAAAATAACATAAGGGGCCAAGATACCACAGGAATGTTTGGCCACTGATCACCAAGATCTTTCAGCCTGCTTATCTTGCCCGCCTCCCCGGGGATCAAGATACTAAGGGTGAGGGCAAAGATACACCCTGACATTTTGGTACTCAAGGACAATCTACTCACGGGTATCTTGGCCCGCGAGGATCAAGCTGCCCAGGCGCCAAGAAATACTGATATCATCACCGATGCACTGATGCTTGTGGAAGTTCTAGAAGATCCTTCCACTCCTGTCATCAAATGAGCATGGGTTCAAGGAAGGGTCTTATATGCCTTTGCGCGTTCTACCCTTCAGCAGTAGTGAGTTTCAGACCCAATTCTTTGGATTTAAAACGTCTCAGTCAAAATGACACAGCTGTGATCTGTTGGGTATTTTGGGGTCTGACATAGACCCCCTGACGACATTTTGACACAGGGTTTATAGGTACAACGGTTAGGATCCCATAAAACTCACTGACACTAAACGGTGCCTCAGATAAGTATGAACATGTCTGGCATGCAACCCCTTGTATTTACTCTGTAATGTCTGGAGCAAGAGACAATAGATGTCAAAGAAAGACATAGGTTGGCTATGTCATGACCAATATTAGGAGTATCGTCTCAGTGGCATTAATCAACAGAGGAGCATATGCGTTGACAGAAACTGGTTTCCTGCAGCCTACACCTTTAGTATAGAAACATCCTCAATTGTTTGTCAAACAATTAAAACAATCGTCATGACAGAAAATTCAAAAAAATGTAATCATCTTTGTATTGTTTGTCTATTTGCTGTATCTCTTTAGCTGTAAAACTGATTCACGCCGACTTTGGTATGTTTGACAATTATTCGTAAACATAAAACTCTTTTGGTCCAGAATTTCAGCTGATTAAGACAGTGATATTCATTGTCAGAGATGAAGAATAAAGAATTTGTTGACCATGCCAAATGCTATATATCATACAGGATTTTCTGTACCATGCGGTAAAAAGATATAATTTGACTATTTTCGTCTAAAATATGATTTAGTAGCTCTACAGGGAGCCTTTGATAAGATAGAGAGCATTTATTAACATCCCCACCAGCCCCGGGTATCAATATATTTTTTCATATTCTACAGGAGTCAAACCCTCTAACTGTAATACATATAATTTGACTTTTTTAACCAAAACATTTTATTTACAGTAATTTCATTGATGTCTTATAGCAGTTCATTTCATGTTAACACCACATTTCACATTTTCAGAAAAAATACAACAACAACAAAAAATTAATAACTAATCTATGTAATTCTAACATGGTCCGGTGCACCAAATTTTGCAATTTGAAAGAGAAGAGCCAAACTGAGTGTTGAATCCAAACCCAATTAATTCAATATAATCTAAAATAGAAACCCCAATAAAGAAATGATAACTATTCCCAGGCGCCACCTCCACCCCCCCACCCCCCTTTTGATGAAAAAAAATCCGAAAAAATCATTTGTTATGGTTTTTAGCTAAATTTTATTGTTGTATCAATGTAATCGATATTTGATAACATTTTCGCAAACAAAATCTTGATGAAAATAATTTTTTATTCAAAAAGTAGAAAATTCCATATTTTCTCATTTTTCAGCAAAATACCCAATTTTTGACCCAAAATTACAAAAATCCGAACGGAGGGATTCTTTTATATTTTTTTCTGTGAAAAGGTAGATACTTCCCGAGTAGAATGGTGCATATTTCATTTCTGTTCAAATTTTGTCCAGGTCAAATCATATATTGACCAGACTATTGAATTATTGACAGAGAACAGCTATTCTAACCTTTTCCCGAAGGACAAATTAAGGTAGCCAATCCTAAATTCAATTCTGCTGTTGCAGACAAAAAATTGATAGAACCGAAAGTAGAAGACTTCTGTAGAAAAACGTTGAAATTGGTAAAAGAAATGGAGAAAATTGTTGCTTTCCAACAAGAACCTTGTAATTGTAGCTGAAATGATACAAGCTGCAGTTGCGGGGTTTGAATGACAAAATGCTGATTGTGTGATTTGTCTTGTATTCTTTTTCCATAATCAAAACCAGATTTTGTTTGCAAAGGGATATAAATTTGTTTGTCAAAATATTTGATGGTGAATTATAATGAAAACTTTATCTGTATTCAGGGTAATGTTACAAAAGCAGTCAACATCGTTGTCATCAACAGCAACGCAGCCCAGTGTGATCAGAACATCACGAAGACCGACAAAGGTCTGTACGTCTGGAAGTCATCGGTTGCTGGGGTAACAAAGATCCTGCCATGTAAGATCGGTAAAGGGCGGGTAACTCATGACTGTGATAAAGCTGGACGATGGACGAATCTGAATGTGTCGGCGTGTGATTATACGAGTGAGGTGCTGCGAGGGGTGCAGGGGATAGTTAATGTGGTATGAATCTGTTTTGTTCTAATGAATTGTTTAGTTTGGTATATATTTTAAATTTCCCTAACTCTCTCCCAAACAATAAAAATTTAGTTGTGTATAGTACAGATGACAATTATTAGTGCATGAATTTTATATTATTTGGTCTTTCTTGGTAGAAAACTTTGTGGGAAATGAAGAAATTGCTTGTCACAACTCACAAGCAATTACTTCTGTTTCCACAATGGAAAACCACAATGTTTTCCAAAGCCTGTTTTTATGGGGCGTCCCAAAGCGCCTTTGTGTGGGAATGGGTTATTAGGGTGAAAATTACATGTATTATGGTAAATATGAGATGGGAAAGGCTGAATCTGGTAATGTCGTTTTAGTGTTAGTGAGGCACACAGCACTAGGATACTGGCCTGACTAAGATATTGACCCTTTCCCAAACAAGAACTGGTTTTAACGTCCCCTGTCAAAAAAGATTGGGAAAACATTGAGAGAAAAGGAGAAACTGTTGATAACCAGCATTTTCTCCTTTTGTCTCAGTATTTTCTGTGCTCTATTGTACACAAATCCAATCTTTATCAACATCCATAATATTATGTCGTCTGTTGCATATTTCAAATTAAAATAGTCATAATTCTGACTGTTAGGGAAAAGGTTAAAGGAACTGCACCTAACAGCAAAATATTAATGGTCATTTCATTTATCAAAGAATGAAAATTACAAACAGAAACTCATTAATGCATAGAGCTCTGTAAATGTATTACCACATCAAAGTTTGCCTAGAGATATGTTAAGGTAGAATAATTCTAATGCATATTTACTATTGTCGTACATTTTCGACACATGTCGACAGTTTCCGTATCTATTTTTAGCAACAATATTGCTAAATATTACTTCCCTTTGTAAATAAAATTCCCCGAATACACCCCGAATATCTTTATGTGGTATGATTCTCCGTTTAACATCAATTTTTCAGAGACATTTTTTTGTGTAATTTTATATGATTTTGATTGATATCACCAGTTTGTATGTGATTAGAAACTTTGATACTTAATGAAACTTCCTATTTAGGAAACAAATTGTAGTATGTATAATAATCGTTTCTTCCTTTAAAACTGGTTGGCTCAATATACCGAGAAACCCTATAGTGGAAGACACATACATGTATTCTAATGAAATCTATGGTGGGGTGATCAAACGCCTATCGTTTGAGAACGACGAGTGGATGAGATCATCATTGTTCAGACATTTGCACTCGATTTTCATCACTTCTTTACCGGCTATCCTTATTTAAATGTGCAAACTCGTTGTCATCTAATTGTAACGTGGTTTGATCCGTGATTTGATCCTTTTTTTTTAATTTTTTTCCATTTAAGTCCTTTGATTCAATATGCAATCCAGAAGAAGTGGTATAAGGAAGCTGTAATAGACTATTAAAAAGATTAAGTACAATTTTGTCTTTAGAATTTGCATTACTTTTTACAAATAGCGATGTTCAATTGGTTACTAGGTAAAGGGTTAAAATGGTGAAAGTCATACGAAATCAATACTGATATGTTATCATTTGCAGACTTCTGAAAGTCTTATACAGCGTTTGGGTTTTAGTTATAAGCATATAATTAAATATGGGCTACGGCTCCCTTCATTTGGGGCATTGACTTCTTTTGAGAAAGAAATAGTGCGTTCGAAAGTATGAGGGCACTAAGAATTACCTTTATATATTTTCAAATTTTGACGGATAAAATGTACATATGTGGATTTTATCGTGTTCCTACACATATAAGATTAATTTTGATATAGGTTTTAGAGAGTGCGTGAACTTATTTCTGGCACTGTCAACATTTGTTTCAGAGGCATACATTTCAAACTAGGAAATAAAGAGGCTCTATTTTTAAATAAGCACGTAGTAAATTGACAAAATATCTCTCATATGCGCACAAGGGTCATATCATTTCACATCAGGCGATGGGTAAACATGTTTTTGATAATAAAAACCAAAATCTAGACACATTTAATTTCTTTATGTCCAAAATTCAGATACTTTTTTGCTTTGAGTGGTGGCCGCCATATTGGAATTTTGTAAGTTGGGGTGGGATAAGGGAAAATCAAATTTCTAGTTAACCTCTGGACAAATTTCTGTCATATTGCACATATAGATGTCTAATATAATGTACTATCAGACAGAAGTGTTTGTCACCCCAATTTCTAAAGTTGCCATTAGGCATATTCTACCTTAAACATATACATAGTTATTGAGGGCTCTTATTTGGTACCCTATTCATCAAAGATCAATTCTGCTCGGTGTTATTTCTGCCACTGGAAGTGGATGATATATGTCATGCTAAAAAGGACATTCTGGGAACTCCATTAAACCTTATTTCAAGGAACGGATCAGGTGTCAACTAGATTTCATATTAATTTTGGGAAATGAACATAAATATTATAGTAAGATATAATAGGAAAGACCAACTAGATCCAGAAAATTGCCTGAGAGTGAAAAGTTTGACCCTAGTCAGTCTGCATATCCCATCCCATTCCATACTAGCTACCATTGAATGAGCTCTAGATTACTAATGCAGTTTAATCCTTTCCAAAACAAGACCTGGTTTTGATGTCCCTAATAGAAAAGGCTTGTGAAAACATTGAAACAAAAGAAGAAACTGCTGATAACCAGCAGTTTCTCCTTTTGTCTCAATATTTTCTATGTCATGTTTTACACAAATTTTATCTTTAATAACTTCCATTTCGTCATTTGTGGCATTTTTGAAGTGGATCACCCTAAAATTTCATTGTTTGGGAAAGGGTTATACTTGTTTAGATGAGATCAGTTACATCAAATTACTGCTTAAGTCGAAGTGAAATTCTTGCGCTGACCTCATCAATGAAAAGAAAATTTAGGTAGAACAAAATTATTTTGAAATAAGATAAAATATTGTTATTGAAATATAGAAGGTAAAGGATTACTAGTTTTTGAGAAATTTCTTTCCTTTTCCTGCTATATTTCAAGAATGAACATATTGACAAGCAGCAAGAAACAGTTACATATAAAATATGAAAATATGACAATAAATTGGATGAGTCAAACTCCGCATATCTCAAGATAAAAAGGACATTCCATATGACTATATATATAACTGTACTTTATAATTTGTTTACAGAACACAAATTCCTCAAAGATATTGAAGGCAATCTACCATTGAGTGAGCTCTAGATTACCTACCATTGCTTTTCAACAAAAACCTCGTAACTGCAGCTTGTTTTAAATTAAGCTGCAGTTACGAGGTTTCTGTTAAAAAATGACGTTAAATGTTACATACTTTTTTTACAGGACACCAATTCATCAAAAATATTGAAGGAAGCAGAGAATTTAGAGAGACTGGTGTCTGCTCCATTCCTAAATAAAGATGATCCTTTGTCCACAATTAATCCAGAGTTTGTCAACCTGGCCTCTCTAGCCATATACAAACTGAGCCAACACAGCTCTGTGGGGAATAAGGTTAGTACTTTAATCTGTTAACCCTTTCCCTAACAAGATCTTGTTCTCAAAGAGCATACTTTTAGACTGCTCCAATTAAATAAATCCAGAGTTTGTCAACCTGGCCTCTCTAGCCATATACAAACTGAGCCAACACAGCTCTGTGGGAAATAAGGTAAGGTATTTAATCTGTTACCAGATAGCGAAATGTTGGAGTGATACAATGTCAAAGTGGATGCAGATGACAAAATGAATGTCGATAAAATGAGATTTGTGTACAATGTAGCGTAGAAAATATTGAGGCAAATGAAGAAAATGCTGATTATAAGCATTTTCTTTGTTTGCCTCGATCTTTTTCAAGCTTATTCTCTTATGGGGCTCAAAACCAGGTCTTGTTGGGAAAGCTTTAACCTGTTAACCTATTACCAGACAGCAAAATTTTAGACTTATCTAAATTCAAAGATGTTGCTGAAGACATTTTGAAGTAAGTAAAAGATAATATTGTTTGTACTTTCAGGGTAGAAAACAATGTGGTAAATGAAAAAAAATTGCTTGTCACCTGCAATTTCTTAAGACATTTTCCACAATGTTTCTCAAAGCATTTATCTTGTCAGCATCAAGAAATGTCATTATGTTGGAATTTTGGTTAAGGGCCATTAATTCCCAAATGCCGAAATTCTTTGCCAGTTCAATAATTTCTATGCAATCAAAGAAACAGTTTAATTGATTTCAAAAGTAGAAAATATGTGACCCGTCATGCTAAAAGGGACCTTATCCGAACTCCAAAAATCTAAATTTTGAAAGACTTGTCAGACCCAGCACAGGTCAACCAGATCACTTATGCGAAAAATGAACATATAATAAGATAGGGAGAACATTCTGGATTTAGAAAATTACATAATAGTGAAAAGTGTCGGCCCTAGTCTGGCTGCGCGGACTGCGTAGACTGACTAGGGTTGATATTTTTCACACATCTGATAAGGTCCCTTTTAGCGCGATGGGTCACATATGTGTATTATACGCAACATAGAAAGTATTGGGAGAAAATGATTATTATGGTCTGAAAGTCACCACTTTATTAGAATGTATATAATGGAGGTAATTCTTACTCCTACTTATTATCTCCTAAAATTAACTCCCTTGTATGTTATTTCTTATCTTTGTCTAAATTTCCTCTACAGATTGTGAAGTCTATCCTATCCAGTGCCAGTAAGATCATGAACATTAGTACAGATATATTGACAGAGGCACAGAGACAGAGGAACTCTTGTACAAGGTAAGGGGTAAATTCTTAACTATACAAAGCCATAGGGTTCAATTTTATCAAGTAAACTTTGACGTAATTTTGAACAAACAACACTATTTCATTGGTGTTACTCTAAAAGCCAGCAACTACGGCATTTTAATGCTATTGCTACGGCTTCATATAACCTTTAATTGTTAATTTGATGTAAAACCCAAAATGATTAATCCTATTTTGTACCTCTGTATTGCAGGATTGTGAAGGCTATAGAGAGCATACCTCGTCAGTTGAGAGACAAACAACAGACTCAGTCATCAGAGTTGATCGTTATGGAGGTGAAAAATTACCCAAAGAAAGATTTTAAAGGCGTCCAGTGCTCGAGACTCGACCTGACACTCGATCAGAACATCAACAGAATGGTGCAGCGTGGGAATAGTCCCGTGTTTTTGTGTAGTGAACCAGTTAACGAAACAAACGCCTATGCTTATCTGCAATTGGTGAGTTTACATTGTTTTTGTCTTGTTTAAGGTAGTCCAACCCTAATCAGATTCATGTGATGTCAGAATTATTCAAAAACATTGTAAACATTTGGCTGCAGTATGTTTCACTGCCAAATGTTATTAAGAAGTGCTTCGATATATTGCGAATGTAAACAATGTTTCTTGAAAAAAAATCTGATGTCATGAGAATCATTTAACCCTTTCCCAAACAAGACCTGGTTTTGACGCCCCTATTCGAAAAGGATTGGGAAAACATTGAAACAAAAGAAGAAACTGCTGATAATCAGCAGTTTCTTCTTTTGTCTCAATATTTTCTATGCCATATTTTACACAAATTATATCTTTGATACCTTCCATTTTGTCATTTGTGGCAGTTTTTGAAGTGGATCACCCTAAAATTTTGCCGTTTGGGAAAGGGAAGGGTTGGACTACCTATTGGATATAAAGCAACGCAGTAAACCTGCTTAAGAATCTTAGAAGATAAATGAGAATGTTTGTAAATCAAGAAGCTGGATTTGGTTCATTGCTCTGTGTTTCTAACCCTTTAGGAGGGCCTTGTTGTTGAAAAATAAGGGTAAGCTTTCCCCAAACAGGCCATAGTCTTAATATACTATCATAGTACAGGGAAAGCTTTGGAAATATTCAAACAAAAAGAAAAGGATGCTGATAAGCAGCACTTTATCCATGTCATTCAAGGGCTTTCATTTGAAAGTAGTTCAATGTAATACATTAGATTACATTAAGCACTAATTTGGTGGTCTGCCTGTACTTTGATCGAAATTCTTTTGGACCTAGAAAAGCTTTGGAAAAGGGTTGATATGGCATGATTCTGTTTTAAATGCTTTGATGCATTTGGAAACTTGATCCTTTAAATGCTCATGTTAATTTTACTACAGCAGTTATTTGATAACGTAATTACTATTGTGCAACGAAAGGGAACAAAAACAGAGGCAATTTCAAAATGGCTGCTTTCATTTTTGGGTTGACAGAAAACAGTTAACTTCATTGTATGTTGGCTTGACCTGAATTATGTATGCACCATTTACAATTTAACCCTTTCCCAATGAATGACAGATTTTATCAAACTTTAAGAAATAAATCTCTGAAAACATTGAATGAAAAGAAGCAGTGCTGGCTATCAATATTTCACATTTTCCTGCAAATCCAGTCGAAATTGTTTGTTTGTAGCAGAATCTATTTTACGATCTTGGACTTATGATTCACAATAAGGACAACTCTAGAATTTTGTTGATTAGGAAAGGGTTAACCGGCCTTGTTACATGAAATGCTATTTTGTAGTTTTGTGGCAGTTAATCTGATTGTGAATTTCACCTTGATTATGTATGCACCATTTAAATTTCAAACTATTACATAAAATCAATGAATTTTTGTTTCCAATATTGTGACAAATTATTGAAAGAAGATTAAGGTGCATGATGCGTTGGTGAGACAGCAAAATTTAAAGACAAGTCTAAAATCAAAAGTGCTGCTAACCCAAAATATCTTATGATGCCCATTTTCACTTTTGAGTGAGTCGGGACTTTAGGTTCAGGGATCTAATGTCACATCTTCAAAAACTTTAACTTGGTCTTTACACAGTGTATAATCACGTGCCTCAGAATTTCCGATAATCTTCAATATCTTTTTTAATACTTGACCAATTTGAATTCGGGTTTGAAGCAGAGAAGGTTGGAAAATGCCAGGAATAAGCTGGACGTGTTGGATTTTTGAAAAATCAACTGAGAAAAAAGTTATTGAAGATAAACCAAAATTTTGGTTTATCTTCAATAACTTTTATATCAGAAAGAACTTCAAAAATCAACCACGTCTATCTAATGCGTGACGTCTGTCCACATTCTCTGCTTCAAACCGAATTCAAATCGGTCCAGTAATCACAAAATTATTGAAGATTTTCTGAAAATATTGTATCATGTGAATATCCACCGTGCTATATCTCAGGCACTATTGGAGAAACAACCTTGATATTTCACACATAGATACTTCCCACCAAGACCTTTCATTTGGGACTATGACCTTTGACATAGTGACCTTGACTTTGGAGTTTGACCTTCTTTTAAAAGACTTAAACCTGGCCTATATCTCATGCACTATTACAGATAGAGACTTGATATTTCACATATGGATACCTCATGCCATGACCTTGACCTTGTGACCATGACCTTTGACCTAATGACCTTGACCTTTGACTCCTTTTTATGCCTTTTCTCCTTTTGCCTCAATATTCTTTGTGCTATATTTTGCACAAATCCTGTCCATATTAGTGTCCATATTGGTCGTCAGTAGCAGCTTTCAAATTGGACAACCCTAGAAAATCATTGTTCGGGGAAGGATTGATTTATTCAATTAAACAAAAACTTTTTTTAAATGAACCCAGTTTGGCCAAAACCTAATACATTATAATACCAATGCCAAGAACTTGGTAAAATGTTTTGGAATTGTTGGCTTTGTTTGAAAGGGTTCTGATAAAGCAAAATTTTGTTCCAAAAATAAAACGGCAAAGAAATAAAAAAGGCTAAAAGGTGAAGAACATTTTAGATCATATTTCATTTCTTGTAGCTCTTCAACCCATTCCCAAACAGTGAGGCTTTTTGATGCCCTTGGAGAAAAATACTAGGGAAAACATTGTGAAAAAAGAAGAAATTGCTTGTGACTTTCCACGATGTTTTCTAACCCATCAACTTGAATTTGTCGTCTGCAACACCTTTCAAATTAGAACAGTCCAAAATTTTGTTGTTTGGCAATGTGTTAAGTTTTAGACTGCTTCAATCTGGAAGCTTCTGCAGACAACAGTAACTGAATGGATATTATTAATACCTATATATGCATAAGCGGATCTAGAGGGGGGATGGGTGGGGGTTCCGGACCCCCCTCCCTGGCATTGGCCAAAAATTAAATTTTGACTATAAATTTAGTGTAAGGTTACATATTTACTACATTTTAAGCCATAATTTTGGCTTGGACCCCCCCTCCCCCCCCCCTCTCCGCCCTGGATATGCACAATATAGTGCAGAAAATAGTAAGGCAAGAGGAGAAAATGCTGGTTATCAGCATTTTCTTCTTTTGCCTCAATGTTTTCTCAAGTCTTTTATTATAGGAACTGGCCAACAAAAACAGGTCTTGTTATGGAAAGGATATGTAGATCATATTTCTTTTTATGTTTCTATGTTTGAAGGTTTAGATGATAAAATTAATGAGTTAACATCAATCAAAAGGTTACTTCTCTTGGAGAAAAAACAAGATTCTTCCACTAACCCAGATTTTGTGTTGTTGTTGTTGTTGTTGTTGTTGGCTATCATAATTTCAATTCTTTGCCAAATATTGAAATTTTGGCCTTAACCCATTACCACACATTGACTCTTTTTGACTCCCCAAATTATAAAGGCTTTGGAAAACACTATGGAAAATGAAGAAATTGCTTGAGACAAGCAATTTCTTCATTTTCCATAATGTTTCTACCCAAAAAGACAACAAAATTTTAAATTTCATTCAGACTGCAACATCTTTGAATTTAGACAAGCCTGAAATTTTGTCCTTTGGTAATGGGTTAAAAAGTGGTCACAACCATGTAATGGTGCAATTTGAAGTGCCTCAAGCTTTCAAACATAGGGTTGAGACTTTGGTCTCCGGCCATTAAGAATATCCTTTCTAATATTTGTCTCCCATCAACAAAGTCCAATTGTGACCTTGACTTTTGACCTTCGTGACTCCAAAACAAAAGGGCACTTACTTGAATCAAGGGCAACAACTGGGTAAAGTTTCATGATGATAGGTCTATAGGAGGCCAAATATTCTCTTTATCAAGAGCTCAGAATTAGTTCTGGAATAAAAAGAAGTAAAAAATGTTTGCATCTGGGCTGTGAAAATTTGAGTAGATCATAAAATGTACCTCTGCTGTTTGATTAGAAATATTTTGTTGAGTGTCTAGAATGTGGTAACTACAAGTTGAATAAGCTTAAGTTAGGATGTTTTAGATGCTAAATTTTGTTATGAAATTGAGTTTGCAAGAATGTGCTACATGAAATGTTCTGCACATACAGATAGGCCGGTTTGGCCCTGTTGTTTGAAGTATGTCAGTAATTATTAAATCTGGTTATTAATTAGGTTGAACCTGCCGAGAACTGAAGTTTCTCTACCCTTTACTGAATGTTTCTTTTCTTCAAAGTTATATGCAGGGGGCGAATTGGGCGATGAGCATACAATGCAGGGGTTGCTGGTTCTATCCCTGACAACTCCATTCATTTGCATGAGCTGTTTGAAAATGTCTTTCAAACAAAGTCACGTTGAAAGCTCAAATATGAAGAAGCCTATTCAACTTTTTTCCTACATAAGACAAAGTTTTGATGTCTTATAGAAAAGGCTTGAGAAATATTGAGACAAAAGATGAAAGCATGCATTGAAAACTAGCATTTTCACATTTTGCTTCAATATGTTTTGTGCTATTTTATATTCAAATCATGTCTTTATCCACTTCCATATGTAATTGTCTGTAGTAGCTTTTGAATTGAAATACCATAAACTTATGGTGTATGGAAAAGGATTAAGTGGATTATGGGGCTTATAAGGAAAGCCTGTTTAGCTGAGTTATCACCAATGTTTGAGACATGCAAAATGTCTGGCGAAACAAGTGAGGAAAAACAACAGTTAACATGCTTGTCCTTATATTCAGTCTTTCAAGAGTAGTGTAGTGAAAAAAATCTCTAGAGTGAACATAAATTTCTTTGAAAAGAATTTGATAAAATATTTGCAGCTTTTATTTCACCTGACTTAATAAAAACCAGTGAGGATATATGAGCTGCTCTATTATGAGGGATTTGGGTTTGAAAATAGATTTTTTGAGTTAATCAGTTATGAATAGGTGTTGTCAATATTTTAATAGTCTGGATGAATAGGGTTTTGTCTGCTATTTTGTAGCCATTCACTTTTCAATATTTGCAAAGAATTTGGATTTATTCAAGTGGAGTGTGCGTTGTGCTATTATTTGCTCTTTTACCTTAATTATACCCCCCAAATTCAATTTGG
This sequence comes from Fragum sueziense, assembly GCA_963680895.1. Lineage (NCBI taxonomy): Eukaryota > Metazoa > Mollusca > Bivalvia > Cardiida > Cardiidae > Fragum > Fragum sueziense. The sequence goes on along the minus strand of OY804601.1, from coordinate 46,111,192 downwards.
GGGGTATATAGGAGTCAGCTTGTCTGTCTGTCTGTTGGTCTGTCTGTTGGTCTGTCTGTTGGTCTGTCTGTTGGTCTGTCTGTTGGTTTTTTCTTCAAACATCTTCTCCTCCTCAACCACTGGGCCAATTCTTACCAAACTTGGCAGAAATGTTCCTTGGGTGACCCTTTTCAAAACTTGTTCGTGAATTTTTGATTCGTCAAAAATTGTGGGCGTGGCAGGGCGGGGCTTATCGGACTTAGAGAAATCATGTGAAAAATCTTTAAAAATCAATTATCAGGTCAATTTGAACCATATTTGGCAGAATTGACCTTTGAGTGATTGTATTCAATGTGTGTTCATGATTTTTTCATTCGTCAAAAAATGAGGGCGTGGCAGGGCGGGGCTTATCCAACTTCAAGAAATCGTTAAATAATTCTTCAAAAATCTTCTCCTCCTGAACCACTGAGCCAATTCTTACCAAACTTGGCAGGAATGTTCCTTGGGTGACTCTTGTCAAAACTTGTTCGTGAATTTTTGATTCGTCAAAAATTGTAGGCGTGGCAGGGCGGGGCTTATCGGACTTAGAGAAATCATGTGAAAAATCTTTAAAAATCAATTAGCAGGCCAATTTGAACCATACTTGGCAGGATTGACCCTTGAGTGATTGTATTCAATGTATGTTCATGATTTTTTCATTCGTCAAAAAATGAGGGCGTGGCAGGGCGGGGCTTATCCGACTTCAAGAAATCGTTAAATAATTCTTCAAAAATCTTCTCCTCCTGAACCACTGAGCCAATTCTTACTAAACTTGGCAGGAATGTTCCTTAGGTGACTCTTGTCAAAACTTGTTCGTGAATTTTTGATTCGTCAAAAATTGTGGGCGTGGCAGGGCGGGGCTTGTCGGACTTTGAGAAATCATGTGAAAAATCTTTAAAAATCAATTATTAGTCCAATTTGAACCAAACTTGGCAGGAATGACCCTTGAGTGATTACATTCAATGTATGCTCATCATTTTTTCATTCGCCAAAAAATGTGGGCGTGGCAGGGCGGGGCTTATCCAACTTCGAGAAATCGTTAGATAATTCTTCAAAAATTTTCTCCTCCTCAACCACTGGGCCAATTCTTACCAAACTTGGCAGGAATGTTCCTTGGGTGACCCTTTTCAAAATTTGTTCGTGAATTTTTGATTCGTCAAAAATTGTGGGCGTGGCAGGGCGGGGCTTGTTGGACTTTGAGAAATCATGTGAAAATTTTTTAAAAATCAATTATCAGGCCAATTTGAACCAAACTTGGCAGGAATGACCCTTGAGTGATTATATTCAATGTATGGTCATGATTTTTTCATTCGCCAAAAAATGTTGGCGTGGCAGGGCGGGGCTTATCCGACTTCGAGAAATCGTTAGATAATTCTTCAAAAATTTTCTCCTCCTCAACCACTGGGCCAATTCTTTCCAAACTTGGCAGGAATGTTCCTTGGTTGACCCTTTTCAAAACTTGTTCGTGAATTTTTGATTCGTCAAAAATTGTGGGTGTGGCAGGGCGGGGCTTGTTGGACTTTGAGAAATCATGTGAAAATTTTTTAAAAATCAATTATCAGGCCAATTTGAACCAAACTTGGCAGGAATGACCCTTGAGTGATTATATTCAATGTATGCTCATGATTTTTTCATTCGCCAAAAAATGTGGGCGTGGCAGGGCGGGGCTTATCCGACTTCGAGAAATCGTTAGATAATTCTTCAAAAATCTTCTCCTCCTTAACCACTGTGCCAATTCTTACTAAACTTGGCAGGAATGTTCCTTGGATGACCCTTTTCAAAACTTGTTCGTGAATTTTTGATTTGTCAAAAATTGTGGGTGTGGCAGGGCGGGCTTGTCGGACTTTGAGAAATCATGTGAAAAATCTTTAAAAATCAATTATTTGGCCAATTTGAACCAAACTTGACAGGACTGACGCTTGGGTGATTCTATTCAATGTATGCTCATGATTTTTTCATTTGCCAAAAAATGTTGGCGTGGCAGGGCGGGGCTTATCCGACTTCGAGAAATCGTTAGATAATTCTTCAAAAATATTCTCCTCAGGCTTAACCACTGTGCCAATTCTTAATAAATTTGGCAGGAATGTTCCTTGGGTGACCCTTTTCAAAACTTGTTCATGAAATTTTGATTCGTCAAAAATTGTGGGCGTGGCAGGGCGGGGCTTATCAGACTTAGAGAAATCATGTGAAAAATCTTTAAAAATCAATTATTAGGCCAATTTGACAGGAATGACCCTTGAGTGATTGTATTCAATGTATGGTCATGATTTTTTCATTCGCCAAAAAATGTTGGTGTGGCAGGACGGGGCTTATCTGACTTCGAGAAATTGTTAGATAATTCTTCAAAAAAACTCTTCTCCTTAACCACTGTGCCAATTCTTACTAAACTTGGCAGGAATGTTCCTTGGGTGACCCTTTTCAAAACTTTTTTTCGAATTTTTGATTTGTCAAAAATTGTGGGTGTGGCAGGGCGGGGCTTATTGGACTTAGAGAAATCATGTGAAAATTCTTTAAAAATCAATTATTGGACCATTTTGAATTAAAGTTGGCACTAATGTCCCTTGATCGATTGTATGCAACGTATGTTCATGAATTTTTGATTCGTCAAAAAATGTGGGTGTGGCAGGGCGGGGCTAATCCGACTTCGAGAAATTGTCAGATAATTCTTCAAAAATCTTCTCCTCCTTAACCACTGAGCCAATTCTTACCAAACTTGGCAGGAATGTTCCTTGGGTGACTCTTTTCAAAACTTGATCGGGAATTTTTGATTTGGTGTTTTGTTACCATAATTGGCAGGAATGTTCATTTGGTGACTTATTTCAAAATTTGTTCGTGAATTTTTGATTTGCAAAAAATGTGGTAATGGCAGGGCAGGGCTTATCAGACTTAACGAAATCATGAGAGAAAATTCTTTAAAAAGCAATTATACGGTAAATTTGAACCAAATCTTACAGGAATATACCTTTATTGACTGTCTTCAATACATGGTTGTGAATTTTTGGTTTATTGAAAAATATCAGCATGGTAGGGCTGGGCTTGGGGATTGTTTAATGAGCTATGTCCTTTTGTTGAAAATTGGTATTTTTTGCAACATTTACATGTGTTGTTTGGTCTGTTGATTTTTTGTTAGCTCTATTTTTCCAATTGAACAGCTCCCAGTTCAAATGAAATCAACTTCTCAAAATGCACAAAAACTGCACTTTTGGGGGGTATGATCACTTTCAGTGATATTCTAGTTGAAGCAAAATTGAAAGTGGATTAATTAGCTATGCTTATTTTGTGAACATTTACCAAAAATGCTACTGGAATATTGTGGAAAATTAACTTCCAATTTCTTTGTGAGGTAAAACTAATGTATTTTTAACCGCATATGGAACAACAAAAAATTTGACTGTTTCAATAATTATGAAAGATGCTACAGATTAATAAATCTGTGTGAATTATATACATTGTAGTGCATAAATGTTGAGACAAAATGAGAAAATCTGGTTATCAGCATGTTCTTTTTATGCCTAACATTGTTTTCTCCTGAAATGAAAAGGCTGATAATCAACAATTTCTCATATATTCCTTAAATATTTTCTATATTATGATGAATGTAAATTCTATATTTTTCTACATCCATTTTACAGCTTTGAATTTGGTCTCACTCGTGAGGCCTCCGGTTTGATCCCCAGCGGAGGCCAAATATTCTTTAACTCTTTCGCAAACGACAAAATTTTAAGGTGATAAACTTCAAAAACTGCCATAAAAGACAAAATGGATGTTATTAAAGATAGGATTTGTGTAAAATATGGCACAGAAAATATTGAGACAAAAGGAGAAACTGCTGGTTATCAGCAGTTTCTTCTTTTGTCTCAATGTTTTCCCAAACCATTTCTAATTGGGACGTCAAAACCAGGTCTTGTTTGGGAAAGGGTTAAGACAAAATTGTCTCTCACTAATTGGTTTGATAATCGTTAACCTATGTGGGTGAGCAGCTGGAGGCTTGGTAAGGATGTTGTGGTAGTACTGGTACGAGAAACAACAGGGATCCATGGTTAATTGCTCCAGCCGCTGCAATGTGACTATAGCTGTTTAATGAGGAATTAAACCCTGATCAATTGAATTTGGAGTACAAAATTTTGTTGTTTGGGAAAGGGTCAATTGATACAGGACACAGGTTTAACCCCAAACTTCAGTACAAATTTAATTATTTGTGAAAATAAGATTTATATTCAAACATGGGGTACACACCCTATTACCGGCTATCACTACAGCAGTTGCTAACCTTGGGCAGTATGATCTATAAATAGCGGGTGTACTGGGTAGGTCATACTTTTTCCATCTTTGCTTTTGTGTTAAAGCCTTTCTCAGCTATATTTGTAGGGCACTTGGCTGGCCATACATTTGAGCACCTACATGATAAATATTAGCCCAAAGAATCCCTAAAAGACAAAATTATTCATCGACAAAGTCGTAACTTCACAATTTTTTACGTAAAATCCAACTTTCAGTCCATATAATGAGAAAATGATAAGACGATCATTAGAATTAATATAACTATTAAAATAGACAATCAATTTTCTTACACTGTGTAAATTTAGAGAACTGTCTGGATTGAATTAACTTCAGACTGACCGATTAAAACTAAACACTGATGCCGATTTGGCTATCACGAACAGCATATTGAATGGCAAACCCGGACATAAGTTGATGGCAACACAGAACAATATGTCTTGTTGGAAAAGCGGCATCTCTTTCAACAAGAAATTGCATGAAAGGAGCATAAATAATGAATTAACACCATTTCTTGATAGACTAGCCAATTTCTGAATTATAGACATAGAAATCATCTAGATATGGTTGAAGCTGAGTAACACAAAATTGAAGGACGTATGCAACCATTAGTTGTAGATGATAGTTTGTCGGTTAAGGTATACATCCCATCATTAAAAACACCACTTTTTAGCCGTACGAAATGCATCAAATTACACACATTTGTACATACACTTCTGATAAGTTGATTCAACGTGCCGGATTTCAAGATTATGCTTCAAAAGGAAAATAATTTACAAATATTACTTTACTCTATATTCATATGCAGCGGAGGTAATTTTGAACATATCTGTCAAATATTTCTGTAAGTATGCATTGATTCAAAATTGTAAACCGTTAAAAATGGTTATGTTTAGAATGGAATTGTAACACAGTTTAGGAATTACTGACACTTATCAAATTCACCTCTGGCTCTTTAGTGCTAATGATGGGTTGCAAACCTTAAAAAAACTACACATACTTTACAGTGAAAATTGTGGATTTTACACCATGTCGTCGCTGTTTCAGGCACACAATATGACTGTAATATTTTTAATGGGGTTAAATTTCATTTAGTCAGACTTAACTTAAATAGATGGAACCCACGCAAATATATGTATATGAATCCTGCTATTTCAAAGTCGGTCAATGAATCTTCAAACATTTCGATCGAATGTTTTGCGCGGTGCAAATTTGTATTTTTCATTGCGAAACGATTTGGTTTATTGGGGTTTTACGCCGTTTTCAACTGCCATGGTTATATCGCGGCACCTTGAGCGCCTAACCATGGATTCCTGTTGTTTCTCATACAAGTACTAACACAATAGACTAACCGAGCCTCCAGCTGCTCGCCCACATAGCTTAACAATATCAAACCATTGGTGGGTAACATTAGTAAGAAAAGATATTTGCCACGGCCGGGGATCGAACCCGGGTTCTCTCGAATGAGAGTCAGATGCGCTATCAATGTTCAGCGTTTTGGCCTCATTGCGAAACGAAGAGGAGATATCGGTGATAACGGATTATCAAGCAAGAATCTGTTGATATCGATAAAACATCATGATTGTCTTCATAAAGCACATGATTGCAACTAGCCTAGGTAAGTGAATACAGAAACTAGTGAAGGATCAAAGATCAGTCAGCTAGGTAAGGATCTCTATGGATAAGGCGAGAAATCTCCCTAAACGTCTGAAATGGAAAACTCAATTTTCAAAACATGCAAATTGATAAATATCTCGAGCTGTATTGTTAGATCTATACCTAAATCATATGAAAATTGATTTTGTACAATCAAAACGATCCGACATGTACAGATAACTCCGTAAAAAGAGGCATTCTTTTGGAAATGGTTAAAAATGTTTATTTCTTTATTCTGTGTTATGTTTCACCTTGCATGGTGAAGTAAAGCCGAGTGGTCATTGGACAAATAGACCTCTCAATAAAAGTACCCAACCTCCAGCTGCGCTCTCACATAGATGATTCACACCCATTGGTGAGAGACAAATGACTTTTGTCAAATATAAGAATGTATACTGGTCGGCCTGGGGTTCGAACTCGCAACCCCTGGATTGACAGACTCCGACGTTAACTGGACTCGGCTTAAACAGATACATGTTGAAGCAAATACTCTTTATAAAGCAAACCGCACGGAATCTCGGACAAACAAAAGAGCTTTGTCCGTATGATTCTAAAACCACACAACTGCAGCTTGAATGAAGCCGTGGTTACGAGATTTTTAACAGCTAAAACCGCTTGGACCATTCTATTTATAGCGTAAGATTTAACCCTATTAACCATAAGATTCCATTTCCTATATTATCAATAGCAATGAACTCTGTGCTAAAAGTACACTAGATTTACCGTTATAAGTATTGACAAACCGTTTATGTAGGCCTAGTTATAAAGTCTCGCAACTATGGCCATATACGGGATTTTATAACAACACATACGATGCACTATTGTTTCACCAAAATTGCGCCACGGTTAACTGGATAAAACATTCTCCATTTATCTGATTTTAATATCAAATAAATAACAACGACATCGCTGTATTGTCCACCCAAATTAATCCGGGACAACTTAATTTTCGTGTGCAAAGTCCGTTAGTTGAGTGCCTTAACCTTAACAAGTGGGGTCATTACATATGCAGATGTCTCGGGTTAATCTTACTAGACAATATAAATGACCATTCTGATATTTGGCTAGTATAATTACCCGGTCAAGGTCAGTAATTATCATCCAAATAGTGTTCATAATTAAGACTCTTATTAAATTCCCCTGCAAATAATCGAGTTCATAAGCAATAATTAGATAAAGCGGAAACTCACAATTTTAAAACTTAAATTCATATTGCTATAATAGACAAATAACGCAATGGTATTTTTGAGCATAGGATCTAATGTTGAAGGTATTTTTTTAAAGTTAGCCTGTGCCCGATTTTATAAACGCCGGCTAGAGTTAACCAAATGGCCAAGTATCTGTTTCGGTTATTTTTCGATTATTCACATCGGAAAATTTGAACAAATCAGTAAAATATTTTGTTTGTGCTAAACAGCGTTGATACAATCGGGCCTATGATTTGATTTCATGAGATGTAACGCCGTTTTAAACCGGTATGGCCATATTGCAGTGGCTGGAGCACATAACCGTGGATTCCTTGGAAGTTCTTGCTTCATATATATAGCTTATTCTTATCTGATGCTCTTTAATCAAACAAAAGTACCAGCATTCATGATTCATGTACTGTTATAATTATCATCAGCAAATTTTAAATATTTCACACCATAATCACTTGGATAATGAAAAAGAATTGTACATAGACAAGCAAAATAGTATCATTTATGCTGTCTGTGATTGCCTGTTTCAAGTACTAATCTCCTGTCGGTGATCCCCCTACGTGCTGTTCGTGATTGCATAAATTTGTAGCTCACCAAACTTTGTTTGACTATAACGACATAACGGAATAGTTGATTGTCTTCACAAGCAATAAGTTGGTAGATAATATACTAGATATCCATTCTGTAATAAAATTTCTAACATTTGCTTCAGTGTTTTTCTGCTATTTGCATGGAAAGATGAATTTTATATGCAAATATGTGAAGTTTCGACTTTGTTAGTGAATCATTTTTTTTGTTTGAGGACTCTCTGTGCTAATATTTGACATGTAGGTGCTCAAATGTATGGCAAGCCAAGGGCACTACAAATTATAGCTGAGAAACGCTTTTACACAAAACAAATATGGAAAAAGTATGACCTACCCAGTTCACGCGCTATTTATAGATGATACTGCCCAAAGGTTAGCAACTGCTGTAGTGATAGCCGGTAATAGGGTGTGGGGTAGTGGATTTGAAAAGTTTACTAAAGTTATTTAAATTTCCTCAGATTTTTAACAAGATTACTTTGACATTGTGGGATTGTGGTTTTTCTATACACTTTCACAATTTTGTATGCCATTGTTTGTCGATCAATGCCTTGTAACTGCAGCTTAGCCCTTGCCCAAACCATAGGGGTCCCTGTTTGAGCCTTGGCACTATCCTAGACTATTCTATATTATATAGAATAGTCTAGGATAGTGCCAAGGCTCAAACTACGGACCCCTATGGCCCAAACAAGAAATGACAAACATGAAATAACATAAGTATGGAAAGTATTGAGAGAAAAGCAGAAAATGCTGATAATCAGCATTTTCTTCTTTTTTCTCGAAGTCTTTTTGAGCTTGTTAGGGTTATGGTTAAATGGTTAAACTCTTTCATTCCGCCCTTTCTCAGAAAAGCTTGGTGATTTAGAACTCATTGAGAGTTTCATTCCACTTAAATTTATGTTATGAAATTAGATTATTACAAGACTCTTTGATGTTTTATTTTTAAGAGGAAGATAACGTCTTTAATTAATCTGCCATTTCATCATCACATGATATAAAAATTATGGAAATGTTTGCTTATCTGTGTGAAAATACTGTAAGTGCCTTTTGCTTTGTGGAAGCATTTAAAAATGCAGTGCATTTTACACATTAATAACCCTTTCTCAAACAAGACATGGTTTTGATGTCCATAGCGGAAAAGGATTGGGAAAAAATAGTGACAAAAAGAAGAAAAGGCTGATAATCAGCAATCCATTATCTTGTTTTGCCCCAACTTTTTGTTTGCTGTAATATGAACAAATCACATCTTTATGAACACTTATTTTGTTGTTTGCAACAGCTTTCGTATTGATTCGGTCGGCACAATCCCTTAAGCCAATCAATAACGCCTTCAGTCATATAGTGCGGACCTGCACTCATTCGGTTGAGGTGAAAGCTTCGGTCTTTTTAGCTCACCTGAGCACGAATGTGCTCATGGTGAGCTATTGTTATACCGCTGTGTCCGGCGTCCGTCGTCCGGCGTCCGGTGTCCGTCGTCCGTCGTCCGTCGTCCGTCGTCCGTCAAACTTTGCCTTGTGTGCACTCTAGAGGCCACATTTTTTGCCCAATCAACCTGAAATTTGCTCAGAATGATTGTCTTGATGAAATCTCGGACAAGTTCGAAATTGGGTCATCTGGGGTCAAAAACTAGGTCACGGGGTCAAATCTTAGAAAAACCTTGTGTGCACTCTAGAGGCCACATTTTTTGCCCAATCAACCTGAAATTTGCTCAGAATGATTGTCTTGATAAAATCTCGGACAAGTTTGAAATTGGGTCATCTGGGGTCAAAAACTAGGTCACGGGGTCAAATCTTAGAAAAACCTTGTGTGCACTATAGAGGTCACATTTTTTGCCCAATCAACCTGAAATTTGCTCAGAATGATTGTCTTGATGAAATCTCGGACAAGTTCGAAATTGGGTCATCTGGGGTCAAAAACTAGGTCATGGGGTCAAATCTTAGAAAAACCTTGTGTGCACTCTAGAGGCCACATTTTTTGCCCAATCAACTTAAAAATTGCTCAGAATAATTGTCTTGATAAAATCTCGGACAAGTTTGAAATTGGGTCATCTGGGGTCAAAAACTAGGTCACTGGGTCAAATCTTAGAAAAACCTTGTGTGCACTATAGAGGTCACATTTTTTGCCCAATCAACCTGAAATTTGCTCAGAATGATTGTTTTGGTGAAATCTTGTACAAGTTTGAAATTGGGTCATCTGGGGTCAAAAACTAGGTCACAGGGTCAAATCTTAGAAAAACCTTGTGTGCACTCTAGAGGCCACATTTTTTGCCCAATCAACCTGAAAATTGACCAGAATTATTGTCTGGATAAAATCTCGGACAAGTTCGAAATTGGGTCATCTGGGGTCAAAAACTAGGTCACGGGGTCAAATCTTAGAAAAACCTTGTGTGCACTCTAGAGGCCCCATCTTTTGCCCAATCAACCTGAAATTTGCTCAGAATGATTGTCTTGATGAAAGCTCGGACAAGTTTGAAATTGGGTCATCTGGGGTCAAAAACTAGGTCACGGGGTCAAATCTTAGAAAAACCTTGTGTGCACTCTAGAGGCCACATTTTTTGCCCAATCAACCTGAAAATTGCTCAGAATGATTGACTTGATAAAATCTCGCACAAGTTTGATATAGGGTCATCTGGGGTCTAAAACTAGGTCACAGGGTCAAATCTTAGAAAAACCTTGTGTGCACTCTAGAGGCCACATTTTTTGCCCAATCAACCTGAAAATTGCTCAGAATGATTGGCTTGATAAAATCTGGCACAATTTTGAAATTGGGTCATACGGGGTCAAAAACTAGGTCATGGGGTCAAATCTTAGAAAAACCTTGTGTGCACTCTAGAGGCCACATTTGTTGCCCAATCAACCTGAAAATTGATCAGAATGATTGTCTTGGTGAATACTCGGACAAGTTTGAAATTGGGTCATCTGGATTCAAAAACTAGGTCACGGGGTCAAATCTTAGAAAAACCTTGTGTGCACTCTAGAGGCCACATTATTTACCCAATCACCCTGAAAATTGATCAGAATGATTGCCTTGATCAATTTTCAGACAAGATTGAAATTGGGTCATCTGGAGTCAAAAACTAGGTCACGGGGTCAAATCTTAGAAAAACCTTGTGTGCACTCTAGAGGCCACATTTTTTGCCCAATCAACCTGAAAATTGATCAGAATGATTGTCTTGATCAATTCTAGGTCACGAGGTCAAATCTTAGATAAACCTTGTGTGCACCCTAGAGGTCACATTCTTTGTCCAATCAACCTGAAAATTGGTTTACAAAAAAAAGTTATTATATCAGGTGAGCGCTTCAGGGCCAATGGCCCTCTTGTTCGTTAAAGCATTACCAACCTTCAGCATTAATATCTCAACGACTACGCCTGGTTGTTAAAAATGCATTGGTAGTTAGAAAAAATAAATCACATTCTTTAAAGAAAGAGTTTTGTTTATGAATTTTAACGATTGATTTTTGAAATATTCTGCCTCAAAAATGGTATACTGTAACGATAAAGACCGAGGAAGTACCCTCGATGAAAAAATGAAAGTGAGGCTATGACGTCATGCCGACTGATTCTATTGGACCATTCTATTAGGTTTGGAAACTCCTAGGGTTAGGGATTAAGGCTAGGGAAAACATGGTGAAAAATTGAAGGAATTGCTTGTCAGGTAAATCCGGGTTAACAAGTCTAATTTTAGCGCAATATCTATTCCCTTATTTATACTTTCAGGCACATTTAACATCAGTCTCTATACCACCAACAATCTACAGTCCTCCAGAAAACAGTGACCTTGACAACGTTACCACGACAACCATTAGTCCAGATACCATTATAAATGTACAGTTTATATGGTACCAGAATCCCAGTCTATTTCCCTTAGCAACCGGTCGCCATGACGACCCAGTACTCAGAGGCAGAACTTGGCACGTTGTTACCGGGGTGATATCTCTATCATTGTGTAAGTATCCAGGAAGAAAGACATTGTGAATTTTATTACAATCCAAACCCTATGTTGTGGGTACTCATTTGAATCATCTGTTTCCCCTAGCAACCGGTTGTCATGACGACCCTGTACTCCGAGGCAGAACTTGGCATGATGTTACGGTGGTTATATCTCTCTCTTTGTGTAAGTATCCAGGAACAAAGGTTTGGTAAAATGTACCTTGACCTATTTAAGATGGTCCACCCCTAATGAGATTCACTTAACATTTTTTGTGTGACGTCGTTAACATTTATTGCATATTCAAACCTATTCGGCGATGTCATAAATGTTCGGTGGTTGACCGTTCAACCGCTGAATGTTTACAACGTCGCTCGAATAATTCCAATGTCGCCTGAATCTTATCTTAACTACCAAAAGCTCATTTGGTAAGTTCAGTGTCTATCAATCTATTGGTCATGGGTTCAAACCTGAGCTAGGCCAATAATTGTTCTGACTTTCAATAGAACTTTTTCAACAGAATTCATGTATCTCTCACCAATGGATATGAATCACCTAAGAGAGACAGCTGGAAGCTCAGTTTGGATAATGTAGTAGTACTGGTAAGAGTAATGCCAGGAATCCATGGTTAGGTGCTCCAGGCTGCCGCAATGTGACTATAGCAGTTGAAAGTTAAACCCCATTCAATCAATCTTATTTATGAAATTTCAACAAGCCTTTATTTCTCGTGCATAATCTGTGTGAATAACAACATTGATAAGTGGAGTGTATTTTAGATAGCAGTGTCTTCATGTTACTTTGTGTGCTCAAGAGAGAAAGCCAAACTGATAAGCCTTGCAGAGAGATAGGCTCTAACAGCTCTTTACTCAAATATCTAATTTCCTAAGTAACTATTTTTAGTTACAGGGTAGTCAAATTTTAAAGTTCCTGCTGATGACTTAACAATAAAAAAAATGTTATCGTTCATCTTGATCAGCCTGTGCATATGCATGCTCTGTCTAACCAAGGTCCATGCTCCTATCTAGTAGCTCCATCTTAATAGTGTTGCAACTTTTAGAAAGCAGCTTAGATCTTGATCAGAATGTTATTTGACACAATTTGAAATGGATCCATCTTTGTCAATACAATCCAATACAACACAATGACTCTTTTTGACACCATGGAAGATAAAGGCTCTTGAAGACATGTTGGAAAATGAAGAAATTGCTTGTGACAAGCTATTTCTTCATTTGTGACAATGTTTTCTATTCAAAAAGACCAAATCATGTTAAGTTTCTTTCACTTGAAATTGTCTCTTGCAACATCTTTGAATATGGAACAGTCTAAAATGTTGCTGTCTGGTAATGGAATAAATGCCCTGCTCTAAATTAAAAGATTGTTTAAGACATGGCTGCAACAAAATGCATGTGCATCATTTGATGTTGAATACATCATTGATCAATAAAGTTGCAAAGTATTGTCTTTCAGCCCTTACCCAAACAACACAATTTTAGGGTGTTTCAAATTTATAGGTGTTGCAGGTTACAATTTTAATTTAGACATTTTTAGCTCACCTGAGCACGAATGTGCTCATGGTGAGCTATTGTGATACCGCTGTGTCCGTCGTCCGTCGTGTGTCTTGTGTCGTCCGTCAAAGTTTGCCTTGTGTGCACTCTAGAGGCCACATTTTTTGCCCAATCAACCTGAAATTTGCTCAGAATGATTGTCTTGATGAAATCTCGGACAAGTTCGAAATTGGGTCATCTAGGGTCAAAAACTAGGTCATGGGGTCAAATCTTAGAAATCCTTGTGTGCACTCCAGAGGCCACATTTTTTGCCTAATCAACCTGAAATTTGCTCAGAATGATTGTCTTGATGAAATCTTGGACAAGTTCGAAATTGGGTCATATGGGGTCAAAAACTAGGTCATGGGGTCAAATCTTAGAAAAACCTTGTGTGCACTCTAGAGGCCACATTTTTTGCCCAATCAACCTGAAATTTGCTCAGAATGATTGTCTTGATGAAATCTCGGACAAGTTAGAAATTGGGTCATCTGGGGTCAAAAACTAGGTCACGGGGTCAAATCTTAGAAAAACCTTGTGTGCACTCTAGAGGCCACATTTTTTGCCCAATCAACCTGAAATTTGCTCAGAATGATTGTCTTGGTGAAATCTCGCACAAGTTTGAAATTGGGTCATCTGGGGTCAAAAACTAGGTCACGCGGTCAAATCTTAGAAAAACCTTGTGTGCACTCTAGAGGCCACATTTTTTGCCCAATCAACCTGAAATTTGCTCAGAATGATTGTCTTGGTGAAATCTCGGACAAGTTCGAAATTGGGTTATCTGGGGTCAAAAACTAGGTCATGGGGTTTAATCTTAGAAAAACCTTGTGTGCACTCTAGAGGCCACATTTTTTGCCCAATCAACCTGAAATTTGCTCAGAATGATTGTCTTGGTGAAATCTCGCACAAGTTCGAAATTGGGTCATCTTGGGTCTAAAACTAGGTCACAGGGTCAAATCTTAGAAAAGTCTTGTGTGCACTCTAGAGACCACATTTTTTGCCCAATCAACCTGAAATTTGCTCAGAATGATTGTCTTTATAAAATCTCGGACAAGTTTGAAATTGAGTCATTTGGGGTCAAAAACTAGGTCACGGGGTCAAATCTTAGAAAAACATTGTGTGCACTCTAGAGGCCACATTTTTTGCCCAATCAACCTGAAAATTGCCCAGAATGATTGTTTTGATCAATTTTCGGACAAGTTCGAAATTGGGTCATCTGGGGTCATAAATTAGGTCATGAGGTCAAATCTTTGTAAAACCTTGTGTGCACTCTAGAGGCCATATTTTTTGCCCAATCACCCTTAAATTTGCTCAGAATGATTTTCTTGATAAAATCTCAGACAATTTTGAAATTGGGTCATCTGGGGTCAAAAACTAGGTCACAGGGTCAAATCTTAGAAAAACTTTGTGTGCACTCTAGAGGCCCTATTTGTTGCCCAATCAACCTGAAAATTGATCAGAATGATTGTCTTGGTTAATTCTCGGACAAGTTTGAAATTGGGTCATCTGGAGTCAAAAACTATGTCACAGGGTCAAATCTTAGAAAAACGTTGTGTGCACTCTAGAGGCCACATTTTTTGCCCAATCACCCTGAAAATTTATCAGAATGATTGTCTTGATCAATTCTCAGACAAGATTGAAATTGGGTCATCTGGGGTCATAAACTAGGTCATGAGGTAAAATCTTTGTAAAACTTTGTGTGCACTCTAGAGGCCACTTTTTTAGCCCAATCAACCTGAAAATTGATCAGAATGATTGTCTTGATCAATTCAAGGTCACGAGGTCAAATCTTAGATAAACCTTGTGTGCACCCTAGAGGTCACATTTTTTGTCAAATCAACCTGAAAATTGGTTTACAAAAAGTTATTATATCAGGTGAGCGCTTCAGGGCCAATGGCCCTCTTGTTTGGTCTTTTTGTACCGAAGATATTGTGGGAAATAAAGAAATTGTTCTTCAAAACCTTTATATTGTAGGGCGTTAAAAAGTATATTTATGTAGGAATTGTTTAATAAAAAATTGAAATTGCACAATTCATAGTATATTTTGAGAATTGGTTTCTCAGAATACCAGAATAACATCATGCCTCCATCTCATGAATAACAACAAAAAATGGGAAAAATAGGAGAAAAATCAAAATTTGAACAGAACAAAAATTAATGTATAGCATTTCAAATGCTTGGCACTATATCCATATGGGATGTCTGCACTCAGCCTGAGTCTATTTTTACCCTGATGATAAAAACATTTTTTTAGGATAATTTAATTTTCCATATGTAGTGTTTTATTACTAAATAAATGTTTATACAGGATATAAAAAGCAATTATGATAAAAATAAGTAGCTGAAAAATGTTTTTGAAATGATAGGAAATGGTTTTACTTTCTCATAGAACATAATAACATTGCTTCTTAAAAAAGTTTAATTGATTAAACTGAAATTATGTGTTTTCTACAATATGCCTGCTTTTACTTCTTTGCTTCAATGTTTTTCCAATTTTTTTTCTATTATGGACATCAAAAGCAGGGCATAACCATTTTCCAAACAAAACCTTGTTTTGATGCCCCTATTTAAGAAAGAAGGCTTGGGATAACATTGAGACAAAAGAAGAAAATGTGTTTAATCAGCATTTTCTCCTTTTGCCTTGATGTTTTCTGGGCTATATGATAGTCAACTCCTATATCTATCAACATCCATTTCGTCATCTGAAACAGCTATCAAATTAGAGCATCCTAAATTTTGCTGTTTGGGAAAGGGTTAAATAAATTTTTGGAAAGGCATAACCTCAATTTGTTCAATTCTATAATATTGCAGCTGAACCAGTAGCCAACCTGACAGATCCTGTAGAACTGGTGTTTGAAGTGAAGGAGACCAGTAAACGACTGGTGCCAGCATTCTGGGATTTTACTGCTAATGGTAACAATGTTCATTACATGACTGATAATTATCAATACTGTTTTTGCCTTGTTTGCCCCTACACCTATCTGCTGAAATTATAGTCTACTCAATTCTTTGCCGTGGCCATGGCACAGTTGGTAGCACATCAGACTCTTACCGTAATTATTCTAATAAACACCGGGGCGTTTATTAGAAATGTGAGTGATAGAAAAGTTGGGGTGGGCGTTTATTGTAATTTTGTTCGTCAAAACATGCGAATCAAATGTCAATTCATGGACTGGAACTTTATTGGAAGTGATCTTTGTTTATGACTAACATTATTTCAATTGGGAATCAGGGGGTGGGCGTTCATTAGAATCACCCTTTCCTGCTTAGATTGTGCTTGAAATATGCATATTTTCAGTTGAGGTTTGGGGGATGGGCGTTTATTAGAATATGGGTGTTTAGTAGAATAATTACGGTACAGTACCATTAGGCCCTGGGTCTGATCCACAGTCAAAATTGTCTCCCACCAATTGTTTGATAATTGTTAACCTATGTAGGCGAGCAGCCGGAGGCTCAGTATGGATGTTGTAGTAGCTCTAGTACAGGTACATGTATGAGAAATGACAGGAATCCATGGTTAGGTGCTTCAGCTGCAATTGCCATAGTAGTTAAAAGAGGGGGGGGTGTTTAAAGCCCAACCAATCAATTGGTTCAATTCGTCCATAAGTTTCAATTCAATGAAGTTCAAACTTGCAACAGTATATCTGTTTGATGCTAGATATCACCTGATCATTTACATTTGAATATTCTGATTGGTTCCTGAATAACATGCCATGGGTGTTCCCTTGGTGTTGTTGATATATTTGAAAACATCTGGGTATATGTGGGGGCCGTGGTCTAATGGTAGGACGCGGGCTTTGGGATCGAGGGATCCTGGGTTCAAATCCCGCCAGCGCCACGGGAATTTTTCTGAGCAAAAAACTTACCCCACGTTGCTCCTCTTCACCCAGGTGTATAAATGGGTACACAGGAGAGTTGAAAGCCAATGAGCTGTGGCTGCCGAAGGCGCCGACTGTTAACAGCCGACTTGAGACTCAGTGATCGTGGGTTAAAGTGTAAAGTCGGTTGAACACGCAAGTGAAAATAGACTTTAAATAGAAACTTTTATTTTTATATTTCAAAGAATGACAAGTTGAAATTCTCTCCCTACAGGTGGTTATGGAGACTGGAGGACGGACGGTTGTTCTATATTTGAGAAAGGGAAGACCTATGTTAAAGTGCACTGTGATCATCTAACTGCTTTTGCCATCCTAGAGGTAAAGTATATTAGACAAACAGATTGATTTGTGCTGATGTGAATATTTTGAAAATTAATTAAACCCTTCTCATGTTACTAATATAGTCAAACTTGTTAAATTATTGCTAAAGAATGAATAAAAATGTTGTAACTAAAACTGAAAAAATGTTATAGATATGCCATTTTTGATAAGCAAAAAAATGACATTATTGTTGTTACAAATGTTTCATTTGCATTAAATGATTATTTCATTTAGCACATGTTAATAAACCAACCAATAGCTAGAGATGCTCTGCCATGGCATTTCTCGAGATCTATACTAACATGTAAAATGATTTGTCTATTTATAGGACCAGAGCATGATGCCCATCAGCATGTTTCAGATGATGGAGATAGTTGTTTGTATAGGCAGCTGTATTTGTCTATATATATGTATCTTTCAATCAAATAATTCATTCACTGCAGAATTGTTACATTATTTGTCTATTTATAGGACCAGAGTGTGATGCCCATCAGCATGTTTCAGATGATGGAGATTGTTGTTTATATAGGCAGTAGTTGTTGTCAATGAAATTCTATCAACCAATCAAATAATTTATTCACTGCAGAACTGTAACATTATTTGTCTATTTATAGGACCAGAGTGTGATGCCCATAAGCATGTTTCAGATGATGGTGATTGTTGTTTATATAGGCAGTAGTTATTGTCAATGAAATTCTATCAACCAATCAAATTATTTATTCAGTGCAGAGCTGTAATATAATTTATCTATTTATAGGACCAGAGTGTGATGCCCATCAGCATGTTTCAGATGATGGAGATAGTTGTTTATACAGGCAGTAATTGTTGTCAACCAATCAAATTATTTATTCAGTGCAGAACTGTAACATTATTTGTCTATTTATAGGACCAGAGTGTGATGCCCATCAGCATGTTTCAGATGATGGAGATAGTTGTTTATATAGGCAGCTGTATTTGTCTACTGTGTCTGATGGCCGTCATTATAACCTATGTCTCCTGTTTTAAGTAAGTATCATTATCATAGGCATGAATTGGGCTCAAGATATGAGGGGGCGATGTGTTTTCAAAATCCAAAATACCTTTCAATGTTTATGAAACCCTATGTTTTGGGTACTCATTTGAATTATCTTTACAAGATGATTCAAATGAGTACTCAAAACCATGGGTTTGAATTTGAAATAACAAATCTAGAATGTATTTACTCCTTTACTCTGTTTAAGAGTTAAGATATTTATTTTACTCTCCGAAAAAATTTTGGGGGAGCATAATCATAGTCGCCATGTTGTCTGTCCGTCTGTCCGTCCACAGCCTAATTTCAGCAACCCTTGGACCAAATTCAATGAATTACACATTTTCTAAATCCTTTATATTCGTGAAGACTGTAACAAGTCACATAATATAAACATTTCTTTCTAACAGATTCCTGAATATACCCAGGAAGATGAAGCACTCTGTGATCAACATCTGTGTCAGTATGCTGTTACTAATTATAACTTTTACAATGGGCGTGAAGAGAACAGACCATGTAAAGGCGTGTCAAGTCGTGGGCATTATGTTACACTATCTCTCATTGGTTGCTTTATTCTGGATCACAGTTACTGCAAGGTGGGTAATCTTTTCATCCATATCTGTGAAAATTAAATTTAACACTTTTAGTGCGACTATCTGTAGAACAGGGGGGCTATTCTAGTCACCTGAGCATAGATGCAACACTTTGGTTAAGTTTTTTTGTGCAAGTTTGTTTCTACTAATGCTGTTGCTCTGAAACTTTGAACATGCCTCTGTGACCATAATATCAGCCTCTAGGCAAAGATTTATTACTCTAACATGTAATTTTACCCTCTTTAGGCCACTGTATCGAAAGATCAGTGGCATATTGTTTTACTTGTGTCCGTCTGTCTGTCTGCCTGTCCCGTTTGTCTGTCCGAAAACTTAACATTCGTCTGTTCTTGGAAAGTATTTGACATACAAAGCTTTAATTTGGTATGCAACTTCCTTTCAATGATATCTATCTGTTTCATGCAATTTGACCTTCCTCAAGGCCATCTGTTAACCCTTATCAACCTTTTACACAAAAACTTAACATTTTAGAAAAATGGCCATTTCGGGGGCATTGGTGTTTCACAAACACATCTTGTTTATATCAGAATTTTCAGCCATTTTTAGAGAATGAATATGAATCAATCATTTAAGTACTCGATTTAGTATGAAAATCTCCATTTTCTGTCCATGTTTTATACTCCATAAGGAAGAAGTACTGTTACAAGTATATATAATATTTCTTTCCTCATTTTTAAGAACTTATTTTCAACGGCAAAAATTTAGACTGCTCCAAACTCAAAGATGTTAAAGACATCAATGAGTTCAAAGATGTTGCAGGCGACAATTTCAAGTGAATGGAATTTTACGTTTTTGGCCTTTTTGTGGGAAATGAAGGTTGCAAGCAATTTCTTTGTTTTCCATAATGTTTTCCAAAGCAATGATCTTGTGGGGTGTCAAAAGGCGTCAATATGTGGTAATGGGTTAAACTGTCACCAGACAGAGATGCCTTTTGACTCCTCATAAGATAAAGGCTTTGGAAAACAATGTGGAAAATGAAGAAATTGCTTGTTACAAGCAATTTCTTCATTTCCCACAATGCTTTCTACCCAAAATACAAGAAAATCGAAATTCATTCATTTTGAAATGACATATCGTCGTTGTAAATGCAAAATCTTGTATCTCATATTTGGAAAATTTTAAATTTGAAGGAAAAACATGTAATAACTTTTACCAAACTGAAAGGTTTTACAATAGTACCGGCCGAAATTGACAGTGACGTGGGCTAATGTTTACTACTAGACAACCAATCAACTCTGTTCGTATTTGTAACAGTGCAAATCAGACGAATTGATTGGTTTTGCAGGAGTAAACATCAGCCCATGTCACTGTCATTTTCGGCTGGGACTATTGTACATGAAATATATCTGATTCATGAAATTTTACAACTTTTGGTGTTTTTGTGTAGAAAACATTGTGGTAAATGAAGAAATTACTTGTCACATGCAATATCTTCATTTTCCACAATTTTTTCCCAAGTCTATTTCTTGAGGGACGTCAAAAAACATCAATGTGGGTGAATGAGTTAAGGCCCTTTTCCCAGATACCCAACTCATATTGAAACTATTTCTTTTTCCACAGTAATATGCTGAAGAAGTTTTACAAAGCTGAGAAACCGCCTCCCCCACCCTTAGATCTGCCGATGCCGTTACCCCCTAAACCAATCATACGATTCTATCTACTGGCGTGGGGCGTGCCTTCCATCATATGTGGGATTACTGCTGCTGTTAGCTTCGAGTTTTATGATGAACCAAACTAGTAAGTATTGAGTATATTATAACATTATGATGCTTTTCAACAAAGACCTCCTAACTGCAGTTTTGATAATTTTTCGTGGAAGAATTTTACTTTAACTTTTCGGTCATAAGCTGGTTTTATCAGAGTTGCAACATTATTGATACCTGTGACAAAACATACAAGTTTAATGATTGACAAAGTACTGATGGCTTGGGAAAACATTTAGAGAAAAGAAGAAATTGCTGATAAACAACAGTCCCTCCTTTTGTCTCAATATTTTCTATACTATAAGATGCACATTTTGTACTTTTGAGAACAATTATTTTGTAATCTACAAATCCTTTCATATTGGTCCACCCTAAAAGGATTAAAATACAGTGTGTTGCATTCCCTTTGACTACTCTTTCCTGTGATATCAAGATTAAGGTCATGTATCAAGTTCATGTTACACTATATACATGTATAGCTGCTGTTCTAGGGACATTGGTCTTGACCAATTTCTCTCAAACAGAAAAATATAAGGGTGATTGAATTGAAAAGAAGATTTCAGTGAAAAAACTGATGTTGAGAAAGATATGTTTTGTGTAAAATATTGCACAGAAGATATTGAGGCAGAAGAAATAAATGCTTATTATCAGAATTTTCTTTGTTTGACTCAATGTTCTCTCAGGTCATTTCTATCCTATTTCACATGTCTTGTTCGGGAAAGGGTTAACACATCTTGTTTAAATTTCAGTTGTTTTCTGGAATGGGAGCCAGGACTTGGAGCGTTTGTAGGACCGGTGGCGTTTTTACTGCTGCTCAACTTATTTTTCTTCCTGCGAATATCCTGCGTTATTCGTAGCTCAACAGGGCCACTGCTGAATCTAGAAGAGACTCAAGAACTTCACGTCACCGATATAGAAATGACGTCAAATCATGATCGGATCGAGACGCATTCAATGTGTTCAGACATGACGTCAAAGTCGTCGGTGTCGAGTGTGATGGATTTCGAGCGTCGTCCGATCACACAGTTACGTGCCTTAATAACAGTGTGTGTATTATATGTGTTCTCATGGGGCTGTGGGGCCATTACCGTGGCCCAACCTTTGACCTTTATACCCTACCAGGAATTAATATTCAGTTACATGTATGGTGTGATATGTGCAATCTTTGGTTTATTCATGTTAATATATTACTGCTTGAGTCGGAGTGATTCACGGACAAGTTGGAAGCGATTCTTCCTGTGTGAACAGCAGGCTGTGTATGACACAAGTCATGTGTCGAGACATTCAGTGCCGCATGCGAATGGCCATGTGAACACAGGCAGCGGTACTGACATCTCAAACTGCAATAAAATAAGTGCTAAAGTTGTCACAAATCATGTAAATCATGTAAAAAAAGCTGACGTGGAGGAGGAATCCACGATAAATCTAGTCCCGTCTAAACCTCCGTCCGTCAACGACGGATCACTCACTAACAGTCTTAATGAACCCGATCCGGCCAGTTTTTATAATCCAAGACAAAATGGTGTTGCCAAAAAGTTTTGGGAAAAGAAACATAAGCATAACTCTAAACTTTTAAGTAAAGAAATGACAAAGAGTCTAAATTTTAATGGATCTGAGAGTGAGAGTAATTTCTCGGCGTCCGAGCGTCCGCCGCGGGTCGCAAGTCATGGATACAGTAGTGATGGTAACACTGGTGTACGGAATCTTAACCTTGACCTTCAATCAAAACCAGGCGGTATGGATGTAGATAAACCAGTGATACACTCGCCTATAGAGCCGGCCGCACCACCCAGTTATACGAGCGTCATGTCTACCAGTACGCCTGGGTACCAGCTAGAACGTAACATGTCACCCGCACCACCCAACCTGACTGGCAGCCCGAACTGTAGTATCGTGTCCTACACCAGCTCACAGCTGGTTCCCCATCATACACGATCTCCCAGCTCATCGTCACTCGGGAACCGGAACCACTCCAGCGCCTTCGCTGTTGTAAACACCAGAAACAACACGCTCCCTCGTCAGGGTAAACCTGCGTCTGTGTCACTGCCATCAAGCCCGGAGAGGGAGATACCGGATCAGAATATGGTGTCTGGTCCGAGCTCCGTCACACGTGTCGGGGATTTTGACGGGTCAAGTCAGGTCAGTAGTTCGTACAGTCACTGTGAGAGACAGAGGTCACCACGACCCAGCGAGTACGTGTCCGGATACTCGAGTCCACCGGACGGCTTTAACAATAACCCTGGATCTACATTCAAACAGTATGGACTTATAGACGGACGTCCACAACCAGGCCCTGTCTCGCCGATGGCCGCTCACAGACACAGGACTAACTCTGGTGGTTACAGCTCGGATAACAGCAGCAGGATGAGACGTAAACTGGAGAACAACTTCGTACAACAAGTGGAACAACGTATACCTCAGGCAGTCCATGTAAATCATGTCACATCAAATCACGTGAATAACTCATACCAGGCTAAAAATAACAACTTAAACAATCACTTGACCTCGAAACCACCGCTATCACCAATGTCAGACAGTGACTGTAACTCAAGTCGGATGTTTCCCGACTCGGACAGTCAGATTCATTACAAGAAATATCGAAATGACTCGGATCATAACTCCGAGCCGATGTCACAAAATCATCATCATCATCATAAACATGGGAAATCTCGCGACGGAAGCAAAAAACATTCGCGTCATAAGGGTATGGTGAAACAAAGATCTTTAGACTGGGATGATCAATTTAAAGACAAATCTCCGAGTAGTGCAGTACCTTACGCATATGTTAATCATAATTACACAGAGCGTGTCATGCAAAAGTTGAAAAATATGGCCGTTACTGAACACATAGACCCAAACAGTAAAGCTTTTTGGGTACCCAGATCGTCGAGTAGCTATAACGAAATAATGGCGAAGGAGAACATACATTTGTGCGAGGATTCGTCGACGTCGAGCTCCGACGACGATGATAGCCTAGATGATATCTGGGTTCTACAGAAAGAAAAACGACACAAAAAGAACAAGAAAGAAACCAGTGTATAGTAATTTATGCATGCATAGAATTGTGTAAGATAGACTCTGTAATTAGTGTACAAAATATTAATATTTGTAGTTAGAATTCAAGTTTCTAAGCTATCAAAATCTTGTAAACGCATATTGCAACTTAAAATAGGGAACGATTTTATCAAGTTGACCGTGACGTAATTTCGGACAAACAAATAGTATTTCGTGGGTGTTGTTATAACATCTCGTAACTACGGCTTGATTCAAGCAGTAGTTACGAGATGTTATATCAACACCAATGGTTTATCAAAACATAACGGAAAATCCAGTCTATTTTTAGCACAAAATTCTTTGCTATTGATTCACTCTATTCCAAGCATGACAGGATTGTGACTTCCCTATTAGAAATATACTGGGGGAAAGTTTATACAAAAGGAGAAAATGCTGATAACCTTTAAATTTGGGAAAGACTGGAATGCCTTTTGAAAGTGAATCTCTGTAATATCTCCACTTTTTTTGTGCCATTGAACAAATTTACCTGTCTCAATAATATTATAGAGGCTGATTTTGGTGCTTGGGAAAAGCACCAGCCATCATGTGTATAATTCTTTCCTATACGACAGGGTGATTCAATTTTAAAGCTGCTGCAGATGACAAACTGATGTTAATAAGGAAAAGATTTGTATAAAATAAAGCCAAGAAAATATTGAGACAAAAGGAGAAAAATGCTGATTGTAAGCATTTTCTCCTTTTGGCTCAATGCTTTCCTTTTATATAAGAGATAGCAAAACCAAGTCTTGTTTTTGAAAGGGTTAAACCATTGCTCCTCTGGTCTTTCGGATGGGTCTTTTCACAAGCCACTTTTAAATTATTCTGGTCCAAATTAAGGTATTGAAGATGACTAAATTGGTGTTACAAAGGGCATGCAAATTGTAAGATATAGCAAAGACAATATTAAGGAAAAAGAAGAAATATGTTGATTATCATATTTTTCTTCTTTTCTCTCATTGATTATCAAAGCTCTACAGCAGAGATTAAAACCAGGGTTTGTCTTCGGAAGGATTAATAGCCCATGATCCAAAGCCAAGCGAAATTTACAATTAGTGGTAAAATTTAAGAGTAAGTGAAATTCTAAACTGAAAAATTTGTAAAAGCAAATCAAAACAAGAATCATCCCATTCTGCTGTTTCCAAGGGCATTGAATTGTACAGTTTGTTCAGAGGGTCAGATATTATAATGGGTTATCGCTTTTCGAAATGCAATATATATTCATTTTCATCAAACCCTATATTGTGGGTACTCATTGGAATCGTCTCAATGAGACAATTCCATTGAGTACCCGCAACATAGGGTTTGTAGGAGTTGTGATAACAAATAAGAATGTCTTTACCCCTCTCTTATCTTTTGCTCTGTCTGACTTGACTGAATATTTTGTAAAAGCAAATCAAAACAACAACCGAGTGATCTGCTACCTGTTACCAGACGGCATTTTTTTTTACTTGTCCAAATTCAAAGATGTTGCAGGCGACAATTTCAAGTGAATGGAATTTTACGTTTTTGGCCTTTTTGTGGGAAATGAAGGTTGCAAGCAATTTCTTTGTTTTCCATAATGTTTTCCAAAGCAATGATCTTGTGGGGTGTCAAAAGGCGTCAATATGTGGTAATGGGTTAAACTGTCACCAGACAGAGATGCCTTTTGACTCCTCATAAGATAAAGGCTTTGGAAAACAATGTGGAAAATGAAGAAATTGCTTGTTACAAGCAATTTCTTCATTTCCCACAATGCTTTCTACCCAAAATACAAGAAAATCGAAATTCATTCATTTTGAAATGACATATCGTCGTTGTAAATGCAAAATCTTGTATCTCATATTTGGAAAATTTTAAATTTGAAGGAAAAACATGTAATAACTTTTACCAAACTGAAAGGTTTTACAATAGTACCGGCCGAAATTGACAGTGACGTGGGCTAATGTTTACTACTAGACAACCAATCAACTCTGTTCGTATTTGTAACAGTGCAAATCAGACGAATTGATTGGTTTTGCAGGAGTAAACATCAGCCCATGTCACTGTCATTTTCGGCTGGGACTATTGTACATGAAATTTGGACATATTGTTCCCAAATAATGTGTCATCGATACTGATTAGTAACAATATCTCAAAACGGGCTAGAATTGTCTTCACTGAACACACAGGGTTTTACTTTGAATATCACAAGAATCGACATACCAGGTTTTGTCATTTACAACGACGATATGCAACATCTTGGAATTTGAACTATTGTAAAATTTTGCTGTTTGATAATGGGTTAAGACTATTGAATTGTACAGTCTGTATATAGTAAGTGTTGTACCAAACAGTTTGTGATGTTCTTTTTTTACACCATCTTCACTAGCCAGTGTGCATTCCATTATGGGTGAAGTCAACCTTGATGGTTTTTGTCTGATTTTGTTGGTAGTGGGATAATCCACCTAGAATAGATGTTGCTCCAATCAAAACTTGATATCCAGACAATATTTAAACAAAGCATTTAATGTGTTCCGTTCGGAAGACATTATTGATAACTTTTTACCTCATGTAAACTTTTGGTTCAAGTAAAGAAATGTGTCATAAACAAGGTAAAATTCAAAATCTATTTCCGACAGGTTGTCTAAGCTTGAATTATATGTCACCGGGAACAAACAAGAAAAATGTGCCAGAAAAGAAATGTTCTTCTTCACATTTCGGACATTCCAATACAACACATTACTTGGTTTCGAATCCCGGCTTGGCCAATATCCATTCTGACATTTGACCAAAGTCAAAGTAACGTCTGTTACCCCTCGTATGTAGACTTAGAGACTGAAGTGATATGGGGAAACTTAAAAAAAATTATAGAATGTAATGTCATCAGCCGTAGATGTTGTTTATTTTTTGTCTGGCCAATGGATATGAATCATCTAATATAGAGAGCAGCTGGAGGCTCAGACTTGATATTGTGGTAGTACTTGTGATCGAGAGTTCAGGAATTCTTGTTGAATGTCACGCTTAACCCCATTCAATCAACCATTACCGAGTTTGACACCATGTTTACACATAGCTATCAGCATCGAGTCATTTGAGTTGATGCAACTAGATATCATTGCATCCAATGAAAATTGCTGTATTTTATGTTTAAAATTAAATGAGAATTGTTACAGTTGTTTTGGTTTATCAAAACAACTGTAACGATTCATGTTTAATTTTGAATGTATAATACGAACAAAATCAGACTAATTCCGTTATGGGTGACTACAGTTGGCGCCACATCGTATGGCATGTGTTTGTTTTCTTTAACGTTCAATTACATTTGAACAAAACATAAACATTGTGCCATACGATGTGGCGACAACTGTACATACATATTAAGTGGATTTCAGCCTTGGTTAGTGAAGATGTTTTTATACATAATATAAAAAGATAGTGCGATATTTTGTACAGTAGTCGGCCTATTTAAGCATGTATTATGAATCATTGTATTGGAGAATAAAGACTTTTGTGCATTTATAAACAATCATGTCTTTGGTTATTCCTTGAAATACATTGTGAAGGGTTCATGCCAATTGCTGGCAACTTTGAATCAGTTAAAGTTTTCCACATTTGGAAAGGTAAATTTAGATGATTTGAATGATTCAAAAGCTGCTACAGATGATAAAAAGGATGTACAGTTGGCGCCACATCGTATGGCATGTGTTTATTTTGTTCAATGTTCAATTATAGATTGTCCAAAAAGAGTGGCAGATAAACAATAGGCTATTTCATTCACAAAGGGATGTCAGACTATTGATTTGAGATTGAAATCGTTTTATGAGATAAATTACCTGTTTAAGATTTTGTAGCTATCATCAATACATAGTTAATCGGGTTAATAACGGTATTGTCCAACAAGATTAACCCGGGACAACTTAATTTTTGTGTGCAAAATCCGTTAGTTGAGCGTCTTAACAAAACATTGCCGAGGTGGGGCCATTACATATGCAGATGTCCCGGGTTAATGTTGCTGGACAATATAATCTATAACAAGAGCTGTCCGAGGACAGCGCGCTCGACTTTCTAAGTTGCTTAGTATAAAGGGGGCATAAATCCAAATAGAGTGGTCCCAGGGTCATGGGCCCTGATAGTAAGGTAGAAGGTGTGATGGTGAGTAAGTATTCCAAGTTTGGGTTGAATCCCTTTGATAGTATGGAAGTTATTGATGTTTGAAAAAACTTTAACCTTGGTTGCAACGCCAACGCCGACGCCGACGCCAACGCCCTGGTGACAGTATAAGCTCTCATTTTCTTCGAAAAGTCGAGCTAAAAACAAAATGTAAACATCTGCCACTCCACGAACTATACATTTGAACAAAATATAAACATGTGCCATACGATGTGGCGCCAACTGTAAATATTATTTTTGTATGTTATACCAAAGAAAATATTGTGGAAATAGAAATGTTGTTTAGAAGCATTTTCTCCTTTTGGCTAAATATTTCTCACTTTCTCATAAAAGAGACATCAAAACCAGGAATAGTTAGATAGCTAGAAATCTATCACTAAAGGTGATAAAATACCTCTGCCACTTCAATTGTCTGGACAAGCATTTTTGATAACAAAGGGCAATAACTCACAAAATTAGCAAAGTAGTTATGCCCCTTGTGCACTGCGCTTCTCCTTCATGAGATCTATCTACCCATAAAGTTTCAAGATCATAGCTACTATACTTCCAGAGATATGCTCCAGACAAGTAATTTGTATACGGACATACAGAGGGACAGGCTGATTCCAGTATACCCCCTAAAACATTCGTTTTGCGGGGGTATAATAACATAAGTTTGGCAGGGGGTATAACAAAACATTCATTTTGCGGGTGCAAAATAAAACATTGGTTTTGCAGGGGTATAATTAAACATTTCATGAAACAATTGACAGGTCTGGAATGTTTATTCTAAACATAAACAAATATATTTCACATAATTTTCTGTGTGCAACAATAATATTTCATATTTCACAACTACTAAATATATAACACATTCATAACTAAACATTTATCAACAGCATTGAAGATAAGATGCGAATGGTATTTTGAACTGCAACAAGTCTTAGAGTTTTGTGCGAAAAATCACTGCCTGTTTGAAATGTAATTTTTTTCCCAAGAAACCCTTTGAAATGCTGATGGCAGACAAATCGAACAAGATTAATTTACTTTAAACTTATTTGTTTTACATTGATTGGGGTGAAAGCTATAAGCTTATTCAATTCCCTCCCAATTCTGCTTCCTGGAAAAAAAACTCGAGTACTCACGCCCAATATGTGGGCCAATGAGAAGCTGAGAACAAGCCCTGCTACTGAAGTTCGAACTTGCAACCTCTTGATCATGAAGCGAACGCTTCAAGATAGGCCTGCCAAAATGACATATATTCCAGAATCAGCATGATTTTTTTCCAAACAAGCCCTTTTCTTGACGTCCCTGATAAAAAGAGCGTCCCTGATAAAAAGAGCGTATGAAAAATTGAGACAAAAGAAGAAAATGCTGATTACCAGCATTTTCTCCTTTTGTCTCAATAATTTTTGTACTAAATTGTACATTGTATCTTTATTTACACCCATTTATTATCTGCAGCCGCTTTCAAGTTGAATTCACCATAAAAATGTGCTGTTTGTGAAAAGGGTATATCATTAGAAATGTCCAAAACAGATTATTCTACTGATAATTCATACCATCTATTGTTTAAGCAATTCAAAGTGCCATTACCTCCAACCTAACTATAGGTCTGATTCAGATTATCAAACATGATTCTATTATTCGTTAATATGAGCTCAACTCATCAAACTGGCAAAACATCCAAATCCTAAGTAGTGACAAGTATCACGCAATAACAAATTGAGAGCCATCTTGTGTGTGGAACAACATTGTGTGAAAGCAAGAAAATGCTTAATTTTCAAATAGTATTTGAAAACACTCTTGGGATGAAACGAGTTCACAATTTTACCTATTGTTGGCGCAAGATCGTATGGCACGTTTACGAACAAAACACTGTTCGATAAAACGCAGAAAACTCTGAATAATGAGCAGACCGCTCTATCACTGTACCTAAATTTTCAACATGTCTATGTCACTACTTATAAAGAATCTATTCATCTTTTATACAACACTGTTTTATTTACATTTGGACAATAATGTAAACATGTGCCATACGATCTTGCACCAACAATAGCTGACACTTGCATGCAGGTTTAATGGTGAATAACCCCTATGCATCAGCCTCTACTGAGATTTGGTTATGTGCACACAAGTCGGTTAAAAATTCATTTTGAAAAGTGATATTTCAAGTGGCAAATTGAAACAAAAACAAGAGTGTATTTGAAAACTCATCAAAAACATGCAAACAAGCGTTCAATTGTCTTATTTTACCCCTTGATATACATTTTATAACATGCACAATATCACACAGTTAAAAATCTATCCATTTAGTATCCATACATAATACAAAAAATACATTATATAAATATGAGATAATACTTGACTCAACTGAATATTAGCATAGCTGCAGAATGAAAGGGGGTTGACACTGTGTACGACTAATATTTTTGCCAAACACTGTGCTGTGAGTAATGATAAGAATTGTTCCATTTACATTTCCACAAATAATTAAGTTTCAGACTGGACTAAATGTATCTAATATTTATCTAAAATGCTACTTTATTAAACCATTACCAAACAACAAAATTTTAAGTTTGTCCAAATTAAAGAAGTTGCAGACTACAATTTCAAGATGAAGAAATTCTGAAATTGTACTACTTTTTTGGTAAAAAACATTGTGGGAAATGAAGAAATTGCTTGTCACAAGCAATTTCTTCATTTTCCATAATGATTTTCAAAGCCTATTTCTTGGAGGTAGTCCAAAAGCATCAATGAGCGGTAATGGGTTAATCATATCAATATAATTGGATTGAAAACATTGTGAGAAAAAGAAGAAAATGCAGATTGGCAGCAATTTCTTTTTTTTCCATCACACTTTTCTAAATGAATGTGTTGAGATAAATCCAACTAGTACATCTACTAGTACTTAGTAGTATATTGTCACTTTTTTACCAAAACCTTGTAACCACTGCATATTGATTGTCATTACCCCCTCTATTTTGTAGCTTTGCTAATATTTGTTAGTTTATTTAGCATGATATTTACAATGAACCAGCAGCCTTATTGAACCCTTTTCCATAAACATCATGTATTTTCTCCTTTTCTCTCAGTACCTTCAATACTAAAATATCAAGAAACATCCCACTGTATTAAAATTGGAGTGATTCCCTTAGTAAAACATGGATTAACCCATTACCACACAGGGACTCTTTTTGACTCCCTTCAAAATGATGCCTTCGGAAAACATTGTGGCATAAAGAAATTGCTTGTGACAAGCAATTTCTTCATTTCCCACAATATTTTCTACACAAAAAGACCCAAAAATATGAAATTTCATTCAGTTTAAACTGTCGTCTGCAACATCTTTGAATTTCGACCAGTTAAAATTTTGCCATCTGGTAATGGGTTTAAGTATTGTTTAGATATGTGAAGCCCTATTTCTGTCATGAAACCAGCATTTTCTACTTTTCTCTCTATGCTTTCAAAGAAATTTTAAGCTAAATGTCTCCACCACTATTGAGTCTGTTTTTTTTTTTTAACTGCAGCCCATTCTAATATGGATCAGTCTAAAATTCAGTTGTCTTTGATCAAATACATTGAATGTAGGTCCAAGGTTAGCTGTGTTCTCTAATTATATAATACCAAGTTTTAGATATACATGTAATTAAAACAGCACTTTAAAATGCATCTTCAACACTAATAATTAACCTGTTCCCAAACAATACCTAATTTTGAAGTCCCAAATAAAAATTTGGAGAAACATTGAGGCAACAAAGAAACTGCTGATAACTAGCATTTTCTCTTTTTGCCCTAAATGACAAAGAAACTGCTGATAACTAGCATTTTCTCTTATTGCCCTAAATGCTTTTCATATTGTAGTATACAACCATGCTTTGTTAAAAAAACCTTTTTTTTCTTTGTTTGCAACAGCTATGAATTTCTGTTCATTCAAAAGATTATGTTGTGCAGGAAATGGTTAATTGCGTCTTCAGCACTTTTAAGTAATTTTGCCTCATAATCAAGTACAGTCATATATAGTATATATCACATAATACCAATTGTTTGACACCTTGACTATTTAAAACACATTCACAAATTTAAACGCCTTTGACAGATACAACTTTTAGAAACTTGGTGAGAAAATGACAGTCACAATCATTTTCATCCTTGTTGACAATTTTTTTTTTCACATTCATATTTGAAGCAAACCTTTAGCCCATTATTTGAAATGTCTTCCATATCATAGAAAGTAAATTTCATGGTTTCAGATACATATTTATTTCAATCTGGCTGAGCATGAAATTTTGTCATCTTTTAACCTATTCCAACAAATTGACACTTTTTGATGCCCAACAAGAGAAGGGCTTTGAAAATCATATTTGAAAATGAAGAATTTGCTTGACACAAGCAATTTCTTGATTTTCTGCACTGTTTCTATGCAGAAAGACCAATAAATATAAAATTTCATCTACTTGAAATTGTCCTCTGCAACACCTTTGGATTTGGACGAGTCTAAGATTTTGCTACCTGGGACCAGTATAAATTTTTGTCCTCCTTCAATGAAGATCCGTATCTTACTATATGTAATACACAACAGGCTCAGTTCTTTATAGTGCCAAATGAAGCAAAGGCATTATCAGTTCGTTGTTGAAAAGCTGCTGTATTCATGTTCATGGATGACTGCATTCTTACAGCCCCTCCCCCTTGATTGTTCATCATATTGGCCCCGCCTCCAGGTCGGCCCATCACAGTATTAGCTCCTCCCATCATGTTACCAGACATGCCCATACTGGACTGGGCCTGCATACCCATACCCATTGACATACCTAGAACGAATGAAACAGCATTTTGACCAATTACTAAAGATATAGATTTTAAATAGTGTGTGGTCTAGAACATCGCTTTTACCACTTAAATACGAAATTTCATTAAATTCTGCCCATTAGATGACAATAATTAGAGAAAAATAAATTCATATATTAAGGCCTCTTTTTCCATGACCCAGCCTCAAATTAAGAAACTTAAACAGGTCTATAGGAAATGTCCAAGGGAGTTCATGTGTGAAGCATTGAATTTGGTCCAAGGATTGCTGAGATCTAGCTGTGGACAGATGGACGGAAGGACGGACAGCGTGGCAAGTATATGCTTTCCCCGAAATTTTTTTGTGGAGCATAATGAACTAGTGAAACAGAATTAAAGTTATTTTTGGAGAAGTGATTCCAGCTAGTCCCTTGACAAATTTTGAGGATTTCCACATTCCTGACCTACCTCCCACCATGTTAGTCTGTCCACCAATATTCATCCCTGCCATACCCTGGTTAATGTTGCCCATCATAGCTGGGCTAGGCTGACCTACGCCACCTGTAAAACAGTAAATAAGAGCTGTCTGTAAAACATCTATGACCCCTTAACCCTCTCCCAAACAAGACCTGGTTTTGACGTCCCTAATAGAAAAGGCTTTGGAAAACATTGAAACAAAAGAAGAAACTGCTGATAACCAGCAGTTTCTCCTTTTGTCTCAATATTTTCTGTGCTATATTGTACACAAATTCTATCTTAAACAATATCCATTTGTCGTCTGCAGCAGCTTTTAATATGAAAACTTTAAAAATGTGCCGTTTGGGAAAGGGTTAAGGTAGTCAACCTCTAAAGAAATTCATGGAACGTCAGAATTTTTCATTCGATGACATTAACATTTGTTACGTATGCATACTTTTTGAGATATGCCCTGACACAAGTTTGCAAAACAGTATATCCCCCCAAATTTTCTCCAAACAGGGGCATAATAAATGATTCAATATGGTAAAAGGCTTTCAAACCCTATTCAATAATGATAATAAAGAATTTCTTTTTGAAAGTTGTTGCTGACAACAAAACTAAAACTATTGAAAATACGAAACCTTTAAGTTATTAAATAAGAATTATTTAATAAGACTTTACCTCTCTGTTGTTGAAGCTGATTCATGCTAGGCTGTGACTGTTTTTGCCATTTACTAGAGGGACTGACAGCATCTAAACTGATGTTTACTTTTGTAGAATCATTGTGAATAAAGGATAAATCAACATTGTGAATAAAGGATAAATTACCTCTCTGTTGTTGAAGCTGGTTCATGCTAGGCTGTGACTGTTTTTGCCATTTACTGGAGGGACTGACAGCATCTAAACTGATGTTTACTTTTGTAGAAACATTGTGAATAAAGGATAAATTACCTCTCTGTTGTTGAAGCTGATTCATGCTAGGCTGTGACTGTTTCTGCCATTTACTGGAGGGACTGAGGATATCTAAACTGATGTTTACTTTTGTAGAATCTGTAGACCAGGTGTTCGGCATCTGATACATAAAATAGAGATATTCATCATATAACCCAATACCAAACAGAACATTTTTCTTGTCTAAATTCAAAAATGCTGAAGACAACAATTTCAAGTGAATGAAATTCAACCCTATAACAGAAGACAACATTCTAGTCTTGTCCAAATTCAAGGATGATGCAGACGACAATTTCTAGTGAATGAATTTTCTTCTTGAGGGGGGTGGGATCTTTTGGGGTAGGAAACATGGAGGGAAATGAAGAATTTCATTCACTTGAAACTGTTGTCTTGCTGGCAGGGATAAATAATCAATGACTTCATTCTTTATAGTAAAATGACAAAATCCCCCTTCCCCCAAAATAAACTACAGAGAAGAAAATCTACACAATGAAACAACAACAATAAAATATTGTGTAACAAAAATAATCATTTTAATAGAAATGAAACTAATGAAAACAGAATATGAAAGATGAAAGAAATTGCAAATGAATTTCAAGTAGATTTGCAAACAATATCTAAGTTAAATATCTAACGCATGAGATAAATGATTTGCCTTCAAAATACAAAACATGAAATGACTAGTTCTGTTCTTTGGTGAACATAACCCATTACCAGACGGCTAAATTTTAGACAGGTCTAAATTCAAAGATGTTGCAGAGGACAATTTAAAGTAAATGAAACTGTATGTTTTGATCTGTCTCAGAATAATATGAGGTTATTTAACATGTCTTTGTACAATACTGAATTCTATTGGATGAGTACAATGCAGAACGAGGCTATATTTGGACGAGCCGATAGGCGAGTCTAAATATAGACTGGTTCTGCATTGTACGAATCCAATAGAATTCGGTATTGTACAAAGACATGTTAAATGACCTCTTTATTTCACATCATTTTTTTTAAACAAAACATGACAAAGATTAATTTTGTGTAAAAAATAAGATCGAGATCTAATTACTTTTAAATAGAATTCCAACGTGAAATAAAAAAGGAAGAAAAACAACAAAGGCTTATGTCATGAAAAAATGTAGGCTACATGTACATTTCTAACACTGTGAAATATACATGGCATCTGACATCAAATCCATATTTATCGATTTTTGTTTGTCTCAAAAGATTGAATAGACCGTCATATGACAGTGTGAAATGTACATGAAATTTGTCATATAAACTATCTATCATGCCAAGCGTAAATCAACAATGAAAACATTGACAGAAAAGGAGAAATTGCTGATAAACGGCAAATCTCCTTTTTACTCTTAGAACTTTTTTGACAAGCCTTTTAATGGGTATCAAATCCAGGTCTTGTTTGGGAAAGGGTTAAGTGTGATTTTTATCATTGCTGCAAATTAAATGCGCTACAATTCAGAAATGTTTTGAAATGAAAATAATCTCTTTCGTGATGTTTAAAATCATTTTCTCCTTTTGCCTTAATGTATTCCCAATGTTGTTTTTTTTTTCAATTATAGAATCAAAGCTATGTCTTGTTTAGGACAGTGAATTCAAAATATCATTTTGAAACAAACATTCAACTCTAAGACAATTTTGCTTTTGCGGACGAGAACTCTACTAAAGATTACTCTTCGATGCGAATATGGATATTTTGTATCGCAGCCTCGATTTGGGAAAAATCCATATTTGTACGGTTCAATCGATATTTGTACGGTTCAAATGAGTGCAATGCATATTTGGAGGGTTCAACCGGTGCATCGTACAAATATCGATTTGGCCGCTTTGGAGTATCGAGAATCCCGTGCGTTCACGCAATTATCTCGTGCATACAATACGGCTCTAGGTATTGTATACTCACGTGGTACGAATGGGACGATTTCATTGGTTTACTAGTGTAGGGTGTGAAATAAAACATTGTAGGTAATGAAGTAATAGCTTGTCACAAGCAATTTCTTCATTTTCCACAGTGTTTTCCAAAGCCTTTTGTGTCGAAAAGCATAATTGCATAGGAATAGGTTAAACACCACATATAACTTGCATGAGTACTAGCCTACAAATTACATCTAGCTTAGCCAATGATATTTGTTAATTTGTTTTCAAAAACCAGTTCACACCCATCATTAACTACAGACTTTGATAGCAACAAGCCTTTATCTTATTCCTTCAAGAATTTCTGAGATAAAAGATTAAATTTTCTGCTTAAGTGTACAAAGATGTGTTTGTGAAACACAAATGTCCCCGAAATGGCCAATGTTAAGTTTTCAGACAGACAGACAGACAGATGTACAAACATACAGATGGACATGACTAAAACAATTGCCCCCATCTTTTGATGCTGGGGCATAAATAGTCAAATATACCAATGTACTTTTATTAGCTCACCTGAGCACGAAGTGCTCGAGGTGAGTTATTGTGGTCACTTTTTGTCCGGCGTCCGTCCGTCCGTCCGTCCGTCAACATTTGGGGTGTTTACACTCTAGCATCCACAAAAGTTAGGCGATCTTGATCAAACTTGGCCAAAACAAGTACGATCATAAGTTCTCGGACAAGTTCGATTATGGGATTGATCGGACCAGAAAGTGCGGAGTTATCTGCCCTTGAATGTCAAAAAATGCTGTTTTTAAGTTTGTTTACACTCTAGCATCTACAATTATTGATCAATCAAGACAAAACTTGGACATAATGTTGGAGACCATAAGATCTTGGATGAGGTCAATTTTCAGTCTGATCTGACCAGAAAGATGAGAGTTATGTGCCCTTGAATTGGGCAAAATTGCCGCTTTTTTGCTGTATTCATAAAAGAGTTAATCTAAGGGAAGGAACTCTGACACTACTTTCCTTTAGTATAAGTAGAGTTATCTTGTTTCAGAGCTCCAGATAAACGGGAGTGATGAATTTCAAACTGCAATAATTCTGTTATTGTTCATCAAACCCTTTATTGTGGGTACTCATGTGTATCGTCTTGTCAAGATGATACAAATGAGTACCCACAACATAGGGTTTAGAATTGAAATAAAAAGTTAGAATGTCTTCACACCCACTTATCTGTAGCCCTGTTGTTTGATAGAGGATATAAATAGATTTACACCCTACAGTCTACAATTATTAACCCATTACCAAACAACAAAATTTTAGTCTAGTCCAAAGTCATAGGTGTTGCAGACGACAAGTTCTATTGAACAAAATTTAACATTTTTTGGTCTTTCTTGGTAGGAAACATTGTGGGTAATGAAGAAATTGCTTGCTACTTCATTTTCCACAATGTTTTCCAAAGCCTTTATTTTGTGGGGTCTCTAAAAGCGTCAATGTGTGGGAAAGGGTCAATCAATCAAGACAAAACTTGGACACAATGTTGGGGACTATAAGATCTTGGATGAGTTTAATTTTCAGTCTGATCTGATGAGAAAGTCAAGAGTTACGTGCCCTTGAATTTGACAAAATTGCCATTTTCGGTTGTTTTCAACCTTGTTTACACTCTTGAATCTACAATTATTAATCAATCAAGACAAAACTTGGACACAATGTTTTGGACCATAAGATCTGGGATTAGATTGATTTTCAGTCTGATCTGATCAGAAAGTCAAGAGTTATGTGCCCTTGAATTTGACAAAATTGCCATTTTTTTACTGTTTTCAATTTTGTTTACACACTAGACTCTACAATTATTGACCAATCAAGACAAATCTTGGACACAATGTTGGAGACTATAAGATCTCAAATGAGTCTGATTTTCAGGTTGATCTGATTAGAAAGTCAAGAGTTATGTTCCCTTGAATTTGATAAAATTGCTGTTTATGGCTGTTTTCGACCTTGCTTATACTCTAGAATCTACAATTATTTATCAATCAAGACAAAACTTGACCACAATATTGGGGACCATAAGATCTTGGATGAGTTCAATTTTCAGTCTGATCTGATGAGAATGTCGAGAGTTATGTGCCCTTGAATTTGACAAAATTGCCATTTTCCGCTGGTTTCGACCTTGTTTACATTCTAGAATCTACAATGATTATTGATCAATCTATACAAAACTTGGACACAATGTTGGGGACCATAAGATCTCATATGAGTTTGATTTTCAGTCTGATCTGATCAGAAAGTCGAGCGTTATGTGCCCTTGAATTTGACAAAATTTCTGTTTTCTGCTGTTTTCGACCTTGTTTACACTCTGGAATCTACAATTATGGATCAATCAAGACAAAACTTGGATACAATGTTTGGCACTATAATTAAGATCTCGGATGAGTTAGATTTTCACAACCTTATTGACCATTAGTTCTTTTTCAGTCTTAAAGTAATAAATATTAATTGAATTGAACAAAAGTGTTGCTCATATCATTTTGGTTCAGGTGAGCGATATAGGACCATCATGGTCCTCTTGTTTTGTAGGTGTTGATACCAGTAAAGAAGGGAGACAGAAAGAGAATGTATACATGGAGGAATAATAATTTTGTGAGCTTAGTTTTGAGGGAGCATGCATACATCATAAGATGGTTGAGTAACATCTTATTGATACTTCATAAACAATATTCTACAAAGGCTATGAAAACATGGTTAAAACTAAAATGTAAGATAAAGTTCTTTTCACACCAGGAAAACAAATCAATTTAGGCCCAGTTTAGATGTTTCTTGAGGAGAAAGCTTCGGAGATTGTTGAGATAAAAGAAAATTCTCTGCTTTTCCATGAACATTTTCCACACTTAATGATCTTCTACTGTTTTCACTGCTGTTTTCTAGATTCATCGAGCAACAGTTACTCATTTCAACTTGAATTGGTCAAAAATTCTTACAACTAGGAAAGGGTTCAATCAACTAGCACTAAGCAGTAAATCTTTCTACACACCATATCATAATCTAAGGTTGGGTAATGCAAGGACCGACAAGCCTGTGGCATTTGTTTGTATATTTTTCTTCTTGTTTACAAATCAACAGTGAAATTAACCCATTACCAGATGGCAAAATCTTAGAATGGTCCAAATTCAAAGCTGATCCGAGTAGAAAACATTGTGGGATATAAAAAAATTGCTTATCACAAGCAATTTCTTGAATTTCCATGATGATTTCTTTAGCCTTTATCTTGTGCTGAACTAACAAGAGTGCCATCGTCACAATATACGCCGCCACTTATAAAACTTGAGACAAAAAAATGACATTGACAACGATTTATAAATATTCACTGAAAAACCTTTAAAAAATTGTGTTCACAAAAAGGTTTTTATAAATATCCAGTGAAAAACCTGGAAGGAATTGCATTCACGAGGCTAAAATATCATTAAGCCCCAGAGACTAAGATTGAAGGGGGCATAATTCTGGCAAAAATCAATGAACCATGAAATCCTTCCTTCATGCACATCTACCAATTGAGGTGATAACATCCACCAAGTTTCATTAAGATCCAGCCAAAAACTTAGGAGGAGTTGTGTTGACAAGCCTGCAATTTCAATAAGCCCCAGAGACTAAGTTTTTAAGGGGCATAACTCAGGCAAAAATCAATGAACCATAAAATCCTTCCTTCATGCACATCTACCAATTGAGGTGATAACATTGACCAAGTTTCATTAAGATCCAGTCAGAAACTTAGGAGGAGTTGCGTTGACAAGCCTGCAATTTCAATAAGCCCCAGAGACTAAGTTTTTAAGGGGCGTAACTCAGGCAAAAATCGACGAACCATAAAATCCTTCCTTCATGCACATCTACCAATTGAGGTGATAACATTGACCAAGTTTCAAGAAGATCCAGCCAGAAACTTAGGAGGAGTTGCGTTGACAAGGCTGCAATTTCAATAAGCCCCAGAGACTAAGTTTTTAAGGGGCATAACTCAGGCAAAAATCAACGAACCATAAAATCCTTCCTTCATGCACATCTACCAATTGAGGTGATAACATTGACCAAGTTTCAAGAAGATCCAGCCAGAAACTTAGGAGGAGTTGCGTTGACAAGAAAAGTGGACGTACGTACGGACGGACGGATGGACGGATGGACGGATGGACGGATGGACGGACGGACAGACGGAGAAGATGACGCCAATATACGTCCGCCTCCGGCGGCGTATAAAAATCGGTTAATTCATCCTTTCCCAAACAATACCTACGTTTGACATCGATACATGATCTTTTTGACTAACTATTTTGCCTTCTGCAGTAGCTTTTAAATTGAACCAGTCTAAAACTGTATTTGTTTGGATTAACCCTTTCCCAAACGGCAAAAATTTAGGGTGATCCACTTCAAAAACTGCTACAAGTGACAAAATTGATGTTATTAAAGATAGAATTTGTGTAAAATATGGCATAGAAAATATTGAGACAAAAGGAGAAACTGCTGGTTATCAGCAGTTTCTTCTTTTGTTTCAATGTTTTCCCAAGCCTTTTTAATTGGGGACGTCAAAACCAGTTCTTGTTTGGGAAAGGGTTAAGGCAGAGGCATGCAAGGATGTGCTAACTAGCCCCTCCCACTTATATGTGCCTCGTTATTCTAGGTTATAAATGTACGGTGAAATAAAAAGTTCCAACGCACCTCTGACGTGATTGTGGTCGTGGTTGCCATGGTAACCATAGAGGGAGACAACTCACTCTCACTGTTAGAGCTAGAGTTATTCTGGAGAAAAACAGCACTGAACTACAGCTATATGCAAACTTAACACTTGTCCTGCTGACTTAAAATTTCGTTCAAAGCGAAAAGCCAATTTAAGAGACATCAGGTTATGTTACTTTTAGGTTTTTTTTTCTTTTAAATCAAGTAGCATTAACTGCATAAACATTTTGATATGGTCAACACTTCAAAATTCTCTGTGAATTCTCAATTCAAATGTTTCTCAAAAATGTAAATCTTAGTACATTAGTCATGTTGCATATAGTTTTGTTCAATCTGTTACAAGTGCAAAACAAAAGCCAGAAATCACAGCAAAACTAATAAAAAAGTATTTTCAATAGAAGATATAGAATAGAAAATGTCTGAAGAGTAAATTAAGGCGCATTCACTATATCTAAAAGTTGATAAAGTACATGTTTTCATTTATTCTATATTGGGTGAATTCAAGGTAGTATGGATATAAACCAAAATAAATTTAATGTGATACAAATACTACTTAGAATAGACTAAAGTTGTCTTTTTCTAATGGTTTATTCCTAGAATATTAAATTCAATCCTACCACAAACATGTAAAGAAAATTAAGTTTTAAGTTAACCCTTTCCCAAACGGCAAAATTTTAGGGTGAACCACTTCAAAAACTGCCACAAATGACAAAATGGATGTTAAAACAGAAAAGATTAGAGTAAAATATGACACAGAAAATATTGAGACAAAAATAGAAACTGCTGGTTATCAGCAGTTTCTTCTTTTGTCTCAATGTTTTCCCAAACTTTTTCTAATAGAGATGTCAAAACCCGGTCATGTTTGGGAAGGGGGTAAGGTTATAGTTTGTGCATAACATGTACCCATATGTGACTTAAACTAAACATCCACCATTCATATAGAATTTGCCAGCAACTTGTTTATTAGTACATTTCAGCTGTTTCAATCAACCATTAATGCATTTATTTACAAAAAATCCCATTGAAGCCAAGATTAATCAATACAAGGTAAATTATTATTATTTTTCTTTTGGTAATTTTATGACTGCTTATTCAACCACTACCTATTACAGTACAGCTCACACGTTTTTTGCCTATTTCCACTCAATCGCCGCAATTTTCAACTCCACCATCGCGAATCGCAGTGATTTGTGCAGACAGGTAATATTGATCATGCATGTACCTGGCATTTGCACCCAAATGTGGCGAATCGCTGCAATCACTGCGATTTTCCACCCATTGCCTCGATTCATGGTGATACACAGAAGTTTTGAGTGGAAAAACCCAGTGATCCCGATGGCAATTTACCCCGATTTTCAACCCAAATTTTTTTTGGTCCACGGTGGGCAAGCGTTTTATGCAAAAGAAATGCGAGCTGTACTATACATATAATAACGGTATATAAATATTCTTCCTGCTGATGCAAAATTAATGAGCAACATTACTTTGTTCTTTTCAAAACCAATGTCAAACAGGTAAGCAGAATATTCTTCTATTCCCTCAAAGCTTTTCAAAGCTTGATTCCATACCAAAATCAAAACCAAAAGTAGTTAACACCAACCATTCTTTATACCTTTTTCTAGATCTAATTTACATGTACTTCATAAGCAATCTCATTGAATGATAAGCTTGTCTTAACCAATCAGATTGATTGTAAAGTATTTTTGGAATTGCACTTCAAATTGAGAATAATCCGAGAATACCACCCCAGGGTTATTGGAGCTGGGGGTAGGGTTACACTTTATCGCCAGGCGGCAAACTTTGACTTCATTAATCAAGCATAATAGTGCCAGCCATGCTTAAAATTCAAGGGCAAGGGTTTAATTTCTGTGTAGAAAATAAACTCCATTGCTACATGTATCTTAGCTTGTTAGTGATAGAATGATCAAGGCTATAATACTACATATAAATCATCACATTACCACATGATGACGCCTTTCGACTCTAAACAAGGTAAAGGCTTTGGAAAACATTGTGGGAAATGAAGAAATTGCTTGTGACAAACAATTTCTTCATTTACCACAATGTTTTCTACCCCAAAAGACCGAAAAATGTAAAATTCCTTTCACCTGAAATTATCGTCTGCATCACTTTCAAATTGGAACTGTCCAAAATTTTACCGTCTGGTAAAGGGTTATTATTCACACCAAACATACATAATTTTAAAATACTTCTTTCCCAATAAGCAATATTATAAAGCTTTTAACAGTCTTGCAAAGCAATAAATAGGAGGGGTAAATGTATTCTGAAATTGTTATTTCAAATTTAAATCCTATGTTGTGGGCGCTGATTTGAATCCCCTCGAGACCATTCCAACTAGAAATCTATCACTAAAGGTGATTAAAATATCCCTGTGTTCGGACAATCATTTTTGTTGAATCAGGGGCCATAACTCATAAATTGTCCATTGGATTTTCTTTAAATTTGCATGTTACACATCTACAAGTCCTAACACACACTTGTGCCAAGTATGAAACAAATTGGTCGGTAACTGTAGTAGATCAAGCATTCTTTGTCAAATCAGGGGATATAACTAATAAAGTATCGATCCAATTTTCATGAAATTTACTTTTTGAAAATCCTTAAATTTTTTAAAAGCGCACACTTGTGCTAAGTATGAAACAAATAAGACGGTAACTGTAGAAGTTGTCTGGACAAGGTTTTGATGACAGACCAACCGCCCGAACAACCAACCGACTGACCAACCGCAGGACCGGCAGGCTGATTCCAGTATACCCCCCTAAACTACGTTTTCAGGGGTATAATTAACTCCCACAACACAGGGTTTGATGAACAGTAAAAGAAATATTGCATTTTGAAAAGCTTTCACTCCCTCTTATCTATAGCTCTGGTC
This sequence comes from Fragum sueziense, assembly GCA_963680895.1. Taxonomy (NCBI): domain Eukaryota; kingdom Metazoa; phylum Mollusca; class Bivalvia; order Cardiida; family Cardiidae; genus Fragum; species Fragum sueziense. The sequence continues at coordinate 46,067,632 of OY804601.1, read as the reverse complement.
ATAGTCATGCATGGCAATTTAGCAGCCACAGCTGGTTATCAATAATCAGCATATTTCTTTTTACACTATGTTTTCCTATCTAGTTAACGATTCTTTTGTCATTTGATCTCAAACTTTTTTCAGCCATGGATGAAACATGCATCAACAAAAAAGTTCATGCTAGAATCAAGAACCCTGCTAATTAGATGCCTTCTCCATTTCCATGCCTATACCACAAACACTTACCTGAACCCAAAACCAAATTGTCAATGTAATAGATTTATTGTTAGTACATACACTTTGATGCTTAATGACAATTTTTACATCCTTTCATAGTCCTATTCATCATAGAGGAGGATGAATACTTAGACTTTCTCTCTTCTGATTAACCCCACCCCTAATGACATTTATGCAACATCAGAATAATTCGGGTGACATAACAAATGATAACAATGTTGCAAGAAAAATTCTGACATTGTATGAATCTCATTAGGTGTGGACTACCTTAAGACAAAACTTGACCCTAAGACCTTGTTCATTCTGCATTCAGAAATTAGAAAACATAATAGTTAAATTCATTTATCTATGAGCCTAAAAAGAGTCACAAATCGAAAATGAAATTCGTTTAAACTTCTACAGTCAAACCTGCCCTAGCGACCCTCTGAATTTAGCGACTTCCTGTCATATGCGACCGTATTTTTTCCTCCCGAAGCATTTTGCTATAATTTGACCCTGAATTAAACGACTCCCTGCCTTACCCGACAAGCGACCTTAAAAACTGTGCCAAAATCAACCGTCGAAACTGTTTTTAGCGACTTTTCCCCGGGGACGGAATTTCAAAATATGGATTCATTAGACGGAAACGAAAGTTAACGGTGTTCAAAATCAAATAGCGTGAGAAATAAGTTATCGTAAAAAGTTATGTCACCGGGTCGAACTTGATTGTAATTTTCTTAGTAGGGATGGGCTTGTAAACAGCCGAAATATTTGTTCGATTAAGGATCCCTTGAGTATTGGCAACTACGAATCCGCGAATCAAGTAGGCACAAACAATGATAGGATGAAATTTTTGGCAAATTCTCGAATTCAATTTACAGTTTTGGTTGTTTGAAATGGCCGATCTTTTCATCAAGAAGAACTTCGAAATTAATGCTGCACAGTGAGAATGACAAAATAGGAAATGTTGGATCGAGGACAATTCATTATTTGACATGTCTGAAGGTCTGCTGACATGCTGATTTTCATCATGACGGTCTGTGCATTGTAAAGGAAACTTAATGTAGATCGATTGATGGATATTCTTACTATATAAGGCGTGTTCTTCCAATCATTTTTTTTTAGTTTTATTATATATGTTGAGTATATTTATTTGTAAATTAATTTTAGCATGCAATAAATACTAAACATTGATCGTACATGTACTTTGAAAGTTTTACCAATTCTGTCTGACCCTCAATTAAGAGACCACCTGTCATATGTGACCTTTTTTGGTGAATCCCAAAGACGGTCTCTTAATACAGGTTAGACTGTATTCCTATTTGATTGATCATGACAAAAATAGCACACACAAAAAAAGTTCCATTATTAATCTACCCTCGTTGATTACCTTTGATGGTTGTAGCATCCCCATCATTGGCTGAGCTTGCATTTGATTGGCTGACATCATTCCAGGCTGCATCATCATTGGCTAACACAAAACAACAAGCAAAACAGGGAGTCAGTACAAAGCAAAATAAACTCCAGCCTTGCATAACTTGATGGAGAAAATAATGGATAACTTTGTGTATATCGTCTGTGGTAGGACAAAACCTCATAACTCCACTTACTTCAGCTTATCCAAGCTGTAATTATGAGGTTTTGACCACCCACTGACGATATGTGTTCTTGGGTATTGTATAAATATTAGGCTGAGCCTCTGTATTGTCTTGCAAAAGGACACACACATAAGCCTAACCTCTAGTTCAAAATCTGTGAAAGCTATGGAAATCATTGGAAAACGAAAATACTTTGCAAATAGAGAATCTCCCTTTCTTAGAGCATTCAAATTTACCCAATATCAGTTTCTTTAATTATATCGCTGTTTTTCAACAAAAAGCTCGTAACTGCAGCTTAAAACAAGCTGCAGTTACGAGGTTTTTGTTGAAAAGCAGTGATATACTCATTGCCTGTAGCTCATCCCATTCCTACATTGAGTAATGATAATATTAGTGCCTTCACCTCCTTTTAATTTGGAGCAATGTAAAATTTTGTTATTTAGGAAAAGGATTAACAAACATAAAGGAAGAGTACAATATGTTTACTACATACATGGGCAACATAAACATAACATACTGGGTGATCGGGTGTAACACAAAAATGATTGTATTGTGAGTAATTAGTGTAAAATTGTGGAAAACATATTTAGATTTTCACCACTTTCAAACTTAGATGCATTTGTGAAACAATAATGCCCCCCGAAAAGGCCAATGTTAAGTTTTTGGACAGACAGACAGAGAGATGAACATGAGTCAAACAATAATCTTTCCATATGGTGGCATAAAAATAATCCTCTGTACAATAATTTCTCTTTTTCCATCAACCATTTCCTACCCAATCAAATGAGAATACTTAATTAATTGCCTACAAAATTCTGATTAATTCGGACCATTCAATAATGTTTCTCTTTCCCAAACAGCTAACTTTTAGACATACCAAAAGCAGAAGGCGTTGCTACAAAATTTATCTGTCAGAATAAATTCTCTCTCATATGATGGAAACATTGAGGAAAAGGTAGAAAATGCTGGTAATCAGCATTTTCTTCCTTTTCTCCAATATGTTCCGAAGCTTTTACACTTAGAATCATCAAAAAGCGTAACTGTTGGAGAATTGATAAATCAGGAAGAGGTTACTGGTTTATCGTTTTTCATGCATTACCCCTCTTACCTGCTGTGCCATATTGGCCCCCATCATGCCTTGATTAGTCCCCATCATACCAAAATTCTGTTGTGGCATTCCTCCCATCATAGGCTGCTGCTGGCCCATCTACAGTAAAAACAAAACTAAAATTGTCACATATATCCCTACAAGGGGCCATATTGGCTCCCATCATGCCTTGATTAGTCCCCATCATACCATAGTTCTGTTGTGGCATTCCTCCCATCATAGGCTGTTGCTGACCCATCTACAATAAACACAAAACTAGCATTATATACTTAACGCATCTACAGTAAAAACAAAACTATACTGAACCAAAAAAGAAACTTCCGCAAAGTTTGTGCCAGTTGTTTTGAATAGCCACTAGATGTAGATCTACATACATCCATACATGCAGTAACTTTTAAAACTCTTTTTTTATTTCAAAATCAGTCAGCTAATACCATTACAAAAACTCAATATGTTTATTGAAAGTAAAATTAACTTTCACATGTACAAAAGGGATATCTTCATTCAAAATTGGCGAAAGTTTATTTTTTGGTTCAGCAAAGCATCATAGAAAGCAAAAGCAAACTGAATTTCAAAGGTTAAAAGTAACAATTCATTCCCACTAAATAACACTTTTTGACACCGCACACGATTATAGCTTTGGGAAACACTGTGGAAAATGAAGAAATTGCTTGTGACAAGCAATTTCTTCATTTCCCACATTATTTCCTACCATAAAAGACGAAACAAGAGCTTCCCAGATATACACCCAAAAGAGGCTTGTCAGTAAAATTGTCCATTTTTTTAAATTCAAGGGAAGATAATTCAAGAATGACAATAGCTATCTGAATTCTAATATTAGCAAACACAAGAAATCACCATGTAGATTCATTGTGGCAAGTATGAGCAAATTCCTTTTTTTCTATTTAGGATGTAAAAACACAGGATGCTTTTGGGGCGAGTTAGAATATTTGAAAGTGAAGATCACACTTACAGGTTGTTGCTGCATGCCCATCATGCCCGTCATCCCCGGCTGTGCCGTCATTCCCGGCGCCGACGTCATCAAGTTAGGCTGATTACCCATCAACCCCTGTGTGCCCATACCCATCCCAGATTGTGCAGTCATGCCCATAGGCTGCTGTCCAACCATTCCAGGGTTCATAGAGTTCATTGTGTTCATACTATTCAAATTTCCTGAATTGTTCATAAATCCCTGATTGTTCATACTAGTGTTCATACCAGCATTTAAACCAGCCATATTGTTCATATTGTTCATACCAGCAGCTGGTCCCATGCTCGTTTGTAAAGGTACACTAGATTGCATAGCAGAAGTTTTAGCACTAAACACGTCAAATAGATCGTTTGATCCTCCTGTACTACTGGGCTGTGTCGGGGACGTTTGACTAGATCCGAACTGTGAGAAATCGGCAAAACCACCTTCGGGGCTGTCAGAGAAATAAATACAAGAAAAATATGAGTCCGGACCTGGAAAAAGGGGCCAAATAACATTTGAGACAAGCAAGGATCTAAATGGGTTTTAACATTTATGACTTAGTACATTCTGATTAAGATCAATGCTGCACGCTTTCAGTGTTATCTAAAATCATAACAAAGTTATTAAAGAAAATCATGGATCTTGATCAGACTGTGTGTATGTGCACATGCTTATCTGGATGCATAATAGCCCGTTCTCCAGTACAAGGCTCATTTGTGTTTGAATTAACTTCTTCTAGAATAAATACAATTCAATATGATTTTGTTGTCTGTGCTAAATAAACAACACTACAAATGTGAAAATCATGATATTTGTGACTGAATGAATTTAGCATTACCTCCAGAATCAAAGAACAGCTGATATTGGCTGGACTGGCAGGATAAAGGCAGTGAATTTTCATTGAACCAAAATAATAACAAAAGAATGGTTTTAACCCATTACCACATGAAGACCCCTTTTGACGCCTCACTACATAAAGGCTTTGGAAAACATTGTGGAAAATAAAGAAATTGCTTGTGACAAGCAATTTCTTCATTTTCAACAATGTTTTCTACCCAAGAAGAGCAAAAATGTAAAATTCTGTTTACTTGAAATTGTCGTCTGCAGCATTTTTGAATTTGGAACAGTCCAAAATTTTGTCGTTTGGGAAAGGGTTAAATTAATTGACAAACCTCTTTGGTGTAGTAACTGCATTAAAATCAGCAAAGTCCCCAAACTCTGATGATGAACCTACAAAATAGAGTAAGCTGTGAGTGTACAGACAAAATGTAATTCTTTTTAGATAAATAAACAAAGTGAAAATGGCAAGCAAAATTGATTGATTAATATTTAATCCAATGTGTATTTATGAAATACCAACGCATTTGCACAGTTGGATTTTTTTTTACATAAAACTTGACCTTCATATGTGACTCAAAACTGTATTATAAACAAGAAAGTTCTTGTCAGAAGCAATACACACAGCACAAGAAGAATGAGTTTGAGTTTATTGGGGTTTTACGCCGTTTTCAACTACCAGGGTCATATCGCAGCAGCTGGAGCACCTATCCATGGATTCCTGTTGTTTCTCAAACCAGAACTACCACAACACCCTTACCAAGCCTCCAGCTGCTCGCCCACTTAGGTTAACGATTTCAAACCCATTGGTGGGTGACAATTTTGTCAGAAAGGGTATTAGCCGCCGCCGGGTATCGAACCTGGGACCTCTCGAATGAGGGTCAGATGCGCTACCAACTGCGCTAAGGCCGCAGCCCACAAGAAGAATGAAAGATGTCCATTTCTTGTTTGCATCTAGAATTCAAGAAATAGACAAATGAACAGGCAAAGGTGTGTGAAATCATTAAGGAGATGATGACAACAGATTGTGGCTACTGATAAGAGGGCAGTAATGACTTTTCAAAATAAATATCTAATTTAAACTTTATCAAATCCTACACAGAGACAATTCAAATGAGTACCTACAACATCAGGTTTGGTATAAAATAATAAAATTAGCATGTTTTCAAACCCCCATTTATCTGTAACCCTGATAAATGTCTATGTTCGGCAGTGTACGAAAATTAATCATACCTTGTGTAGCTCCTCTAGGGTTGAAGTCTCCATTGTTGGCTGCCTGAAAGTCAGCAAAGTCTGGTGTGCCCCCTGCTTTAACAGGTTCACCTATATCTAGGAGATTAGGGCCAGTGTCAGGTATAGACCGGCTACTTGATACACTCGTTACTGACTGAAAAATAACAAATATGTTTGTATTAACCCATTATCACACAGAGAGGTAGAGTCAGGAGTGGTTTTGAACACTGTAGAGACAAGAAATCAACCTCAACTGAACGCCTATATCTAGGAGATTTGGGCCTGTGTCGGGTATAGACCGGCTACTAGATACGCTCGTTACAGACTGAAAAATAACAAGGATGTTTGTATTAACTAGGAGTATTAAACCATTACGACACAATGTGGTAGAGTCAGAGGTGGTTTTCAACAAACAGTGTAGAGACAAGAACTCAACGTCAACTGAACACCTATATCTAGAGATTTGGGCCTGTGTCGGGTATAGACCGGCTACTAGATACGCTCGTTACAGACTGAAAAATAACAAGGATGTTTGTATTAACTAGGAGTATTAAACCATTACGACACAATGTGGTAGAGTCAGAGGTGGTTTTCAACAAACAGTGTAGAGACAAGAACTCAACGTCAACTGAACACCTATATCTAGAGATTTGGGCCTGTGTCAGGTATAGACCGGCTACTTGATACACTGGTCACTTACTGAAAAATAACAGGGGTGTTTGTATTAACTCATTACCACACAGTGAGATAGAGTCAGGGGTGGTTTACAACAAACAGTGTAGAGATATTATATCAACCTCAACTGAACAACTATATCTAGGAGATTTGGGCCCATGTCAGGTATAGACCGGCTACTTGATACACTGGTTACTGACTGAAAAAAGAACAATTTGATTTATTTATTCATTGGGGTTAAACGCTGTTTTCAACTGCCATGGTAATATTGTGGCGACTGGAGCATCTAACCATGGGTTCCAGGTATTAATCTCACCAATACCACCGCAATATCCAAATCGAACCTCCAGCTGCTCTCTCACATAGATGATTCACAACCATTGGTGAGAAAAAACAAGAGCCGTCATAGACGGATTATGCTCCCCGAATAAGTGTTTGTCACCAAATAAAAATCATTATACATTAAGCCCCCTTTTCCCATAACAGATTTTTTGTACATACATTATTTATATAATATGGTCTAGAACATCTCATTTATCACAAGAGTACAAAATTTCATTAAATTCTACGTATTGGATGAAGAGAAATTGGAGAAAATCTAATTTATACATTAAGGCCCCTTTTTCCATGACGCAGCCTCAAATCAACAAACGGAGAAAAAGATCCCTAGGGATTATCCCTGGAAGTTCACATGTGAAGTTTGGTTGAATTTGGTCCAAGGGTTGCTGAGATATGGCAGTGGACGGACAGACGGACAAATTATCATACATTAAGCCCCCTTTTCCCATAACAGATTTTTTGTACACACATTATTTATATAATATGGTCTTGAACATCTCATTTATCACAAAAGTACAAAATTTCATTAAATTCTGCGTATTGGATGAAGAGAAATTGGAGAAAATCTAATTTTTACATTAAGGCCCCTTTTTCCATGACGCAGCCTCAAATCAACAAACGGAGAAAAAGGTTGCTAGGGATTATCCCTGGGAGTTCACATGTGAAGTTTGGTTGAATTTGGTCCAAGGGTTGCTGAGATATGGCTGTGGACGGACGGACGGACGGACACACGGACAGCCGGACGGACAGCATGGCGACTATATGCTCCCCCGAAATTTTTTCGGGGAGTATAATAACCAGGGAGTTTGTGTAATTCATAGAAAAAGATAGGAAAGATGACTTTTCAAGATGTAATATTTCATTGATTGTTCATTAAAACCCTATGTTGTGGGTATTCATTGGATTCGTCTCATCAAGACAATTCCAAGGAGTCCCCACATCATAGGGTTTGGATTAGAAATAACAAATTCTGAACGCCTTTACCTCCTCTTGTCTGATGTTCTCCTAATTATCATGTGTACAGATCAGCTGACAAAAGTCACCTACATCAAAATATATTTTGCCATACCAATTGTTTAATCATTTCCTAAACAAGACATGGTTTTAAAGTACCAGATAGATTGAGGTTTAGAAAACATTGAAGGAAGAAGAAATTTCTGATGATCACAAATTTCTTGGTTTTGCTAATTTTTTTCTGGGCTATGATAATGATATACACAGCTCGACAGTTTGACCAGTCCACATTTTTGCTGTTTGTGAAGAGTTTAAAGGTTGACAAGAAGCCATTCATTAAATTAACCCACCTGACTGTCTGAGTTTTTCTGTAACTGATTAGCAGCAGCCCCAAGATCTATCTTCTTTGTTTCTGATCGTCGTTTTGTCGTGATTCGTTCTGTGTGGGTGGTTTTCGTTCTCTCGTATGATGTAAACTCCTCCTTCTTCTCGCCAAAATCATTATCAGTGTCTTTGAACTCAAAATCGTCTTCGTTTCGATGATCTACCTCATCACTGTTAAATAAAGATGTAACCTTTTTTTATGTGTGTTACGATAAGCTTGACCTTGGCAAAACTTAACAAATTGATTGAGCTTAGTCCAAAGACTTTTTGTACATTTCTATGCTTTGATTGCGCTGTAATACAATTTTTATTCGAAACTGCCTGGAAATCTTTATTTCTTGCTTTTGAAAATCATCTGTGTTTATGAATGACAATCCTATTTTCTGGAATCGGGGCATGGGCATTTATTATAATCAAGCTTTTTTGGCTAACAGCCAAACAGTGTGCTCAAAATTGGCTGATTTTCAATCCAGATTTGTGGGGTAGGACTGATGTTTATAAATTTGAATATGGGCGATCATTAGATTAATTATGTTAATCAAACTTAAATTCGACAAATATTCATATAATAGTTCTTTCCGAAACCACAACATTTAGACTTTACAAAATATAAGTCTGCAGATAGCACAAACCACATTAGCATTTTTTTAATGTTTTCATTGGATCATCAAAACCCCACCATTTTTATGAAATTGTAAATGTGTTTGTGTATGTACTTTTAAAAATGTTTTCAAATACGAGAAAAGCATGTACAGGTATATAAATGTTGACCATATGATAAGAATAGCACAACAATAATTTATTACAACAAAGAACATGCATTTTACGAGATGAAGGGTGAAAATGATTGGCAAATTTGGACATTTTCTGAAAATGTCTATAATTGATTGTCAAATTTTGTCCTTCAAAAATATATAGGCAAGGTTTTGCTTCACCTGAGAGACATTGTGTATTCTCAAAGACAAATAATAATTCACATGGTTAACCTTTTCCCAAACAAGACCAGGTTTTGACATCCCCGAAGAAGAGAGGGTCAGAAAATATTGAAAGAAACGAAGCATTTTCTCCAATTCCTTCCGTATTTTCTGTTCTATTACGCATGCAAGTCTATATTTACATCCATATTATAGTCTGCAGCAGCTTTGAAATTGGGACAGCCTAAAATTTCATTGTTTGGGAGAAGGTTGAAAAGCATATATCCAGTAAAACAACAACTATCTTACACATCAGCAGATAACCTTGAATGAATGAGAAGAAGCAATATTTACTGACGTCTATTCTAAGCTACAAACATACATAGAAGGGCAGGTTTTCCAAACCTTTAGAATTGTATATGTATAGAAAAGAATATGGGGGTGAATATAAATGGGCGGAATCAGGAAAAAGGTCCCATTTATCATTTTAGAGAAGCAAGTTTCCAGATCAGCCTCAGGCTGTCCAGCACCTTTAGTACAAAAATTAGGGCATATTTTAGGGACAAAAATCGAAAAAATTAGGGCAATTTTAGGGCTAAAATTGGGAATTTAGTGCTAAAGTAGGGCTGTAAATGTATCAAAATAGACTACCTATTTCATTACTGATAATAAAAACTCACTCTTTTATCTTCATAGCATTTAAAGCATCTTACAGTCCCATTGTCTCAGCTATTTGTTGAGTGTAACCAGTTTAATCCATACTGTATAATATGCAAGTAAGACCCAAGGCTCAGCTGGGCATTTGGACTTCTTTTCAGTTGCCTTGAACTGCCATACCAAGACACTGACAAATGACAAGTACTCTCTTACGAACAGAGCGTATTCTGCCTACATTCCATTTCGATAGAATACTCTCTGTTCTCGCGGGGTCGTTTCACGTCTAATCTCGGGGCCTTGGCGGGATTTCGGTATCCAATCGTCGCCAATATACTCATAAACAATCGAAATTTCTGATACAAGAAATGATTGGCTAACGCTTCAAATTACCAGCTTCCGCCAAAAATAGAAGCGACGTAATGTATACGTAATCAAACCAGATCAAACTGAAAGATTTTGATTCGATAATTCAAATGTTACCGGCTTCAGCCAAAAATAGAAGCGACGTAATGTATACGTAATGATCATGCAAGATAAAACTGAATGATTTTGATTCGATAATTCAAATGATGTGCTATAATTAGATTATGATGACCAAATAGGCTGTTGGCGTACCGAAAACTGCAGAGGTCATATTTGATGGTTTAATCAATAGAGCTCGGCATGGAGAGTAATGACAAGCAGCTACCTAGTGACTAAAGTGGTCCAAATGGTCCTAAATAGCTTACCTGAGAAAGCCTCAAGACATAACCAAGGTATAAATCAATTGCCCAATTAGATAAAGAGTCATGAGGCAATATTACACATTAATAAATTTCAAAAGCTTAGATTGGGAAGCATTCATGTATAGATCCAATATACAAAATTTAAAAACTTTAGACCTTATGGTTTTGGCAAATACCACTCTAAAACAGTTCCCTTTTCTTCATAAACAGAAGCCCACAACATAAGACATATTTCCAAAGAACATAGGCCAATTATTATACAATTCTGGGAGAGATTCATGAGACAATACAAAATTTCAAAGCTGTTGGAGTAACAGTTTGGAAGGAAAGATGGCCACGTGCAAAGACATCCCTATGTATCTGTACATAAAACCAAGGAATTAAAACATTTTGTTATTCTGATATAAATTGATACACTACTACACAAATTTCAAAGCTCTGGGTCAAACAGTTTGGGAGGAGAAGACTGAAGGTTATCGAAGATTTCCCTGTTTGTGTTGCAGGTTCCAACATTAACTTTTTAGTTACCAGACAGTCAGGCTTCTGCTACCAGATGCTGCTAGCCCTGACCAAACATGTGCTGGTCCTTACCAAATATTTGTATCACAAGGATAATATGGAAAATATGTAAACTACAACACTTCTTTCATAAGCATAAATGCCAGTTTTGGATCACAAATGAATGAAAATCTAAAAGGGCCCATAATTATGTTCTTGTTGTGTCACTTATCCTGTGTTTTCATTATGGTAATTGTAACTGAGGCTGACCAGTTGGTCCTGCATATTTGGGATCTAACTAGCCCTGACCAAGCAGCAGGCAGGTAATGTCTGTCAGGCATGTGGTAATGTTGATCTCTGTCTTGCGAAATGAGTTGTAACCTACAGCATACCTGGTAGTGCTAATTTTCAATGCATAGTGATAATTTGAAGATTCTACACATGAAAATTTATATATAAGAAGCCCTAGGCCATATCAATTGAGAGGAAATTATTATAATATATGGTCTATTGAATATTTTTAATCCATAGTAATCATTTGAAGTTTTTTTGAAAGAATCCCTGAGATGATGCCATCTACAAAATTTCAAAGGTCTAGGCCAAATGGTTTAAGGGAAATGTTTTCTATATTTGAAACCTGATATCCCAACCTGATATCCCCAAAAAACATAATTGTGGCTAATAGTCATTGCACAAAAATAATTTGAAGTTTATTGGGGAAGGGCCAAAAGACAATTCTACATATCACAGATTTTAAACAAAAGCATGGTAACTGCATCTTAATACAAGCTGCAGTTACTAGGTTTATGTTGAAAATTGATGAAATAAAATTTCAAAGCTCTAAGGCAAATGGTTTGGGAGGAGATTTGTTAGTCATTGTGCAGAGATATTCTGACATACGGTCATACGGAAGGTGAACCTTCACAATAGCTGACCTTTGAGCATTTCGCGTTCTTGTCAAGTAAAAAATTAGGAATTGCAAGAAAAAATAAGGGCTTTTTTAGGAATTCCCCTTGTTTTCATCATTTTTTTAGGAATTTTAGCCAAGTCCAAAAAAAATAGGATTTTTTAGGAATTTTAGGGACGCTGGACAGCCTGCAGCCTGTGGTCAAATGCAGTCTCACAAGGATAAATTCTGCTTAATAACAATTGCTACAGCTAAAGAAGAAGGTATAAGAGATTTTAAAACATGGATCTGGATCAGACAGTGAATATGTACAGGCTGATCTGGATCCAAGTTATGGTCTCAAATGCCAAAATGGACCTCTTCCCAGATCCCGGCTCAATTTTGTGAATGTAGAAAATGGCATTAAAGCATAAAGCAGGTGTACACAAGTGTAGGATATTTTAGTCTTTGTTCATATTAACAAGAGCTGTCCGAAGACAGCGCGCTCAACTTTCTAAGTTGCTTAATATAAAGGGGGCATAACTCCAAATATAGTGGAGCCAGGGTCATGGGCCCTGGTAGTATGGTAGAGGGTGTGATGGTGAATAAGTATTCCAAGTTTGGGTTGAATCCCTTTGATAGTATGGAAGTTATTGATGTTTGAAAAAACTTTAACCTTTGTCGCAACGCCGACGCCAACGCCGACACCCGGGTGACAGTATAAGGTCTCATTTTCTTCGAAAAGTCGAGCTAAAAATGACAAGAACAGTCAACAGACAACAAAGCGTGACTATCAAGTGCTGGATAGTGAATAAAGTCCAAAAAGGGTTTAAATTCAAAAACAGTTATTAATCTTTGTCTAGAGACTGATGTAATGTAATAGTAGGCTAGCATAATCATGCCTAAGATTCAGAGCAAAAGCATCAATAGAAACGGATATGACAAATGCATGTAAGGCCTGAACAAAAGCATTACCCTGTCTCAGACAAGAATGCCGACGCCACCAACGCCAACAACTGGGTGACTGGAATAGCCCCCTTTTCCATGAATAGTCATGTTAATAACTATATGTGAAATGTTTTTTAACACACTATGAATACAAGTACTGCTACCCTAGGAATGTTAAAGAGCAATGTATATCGTCCCTTGGAACTATGACCACCCTTGATATATTAATAACTTCATAAAGTATGGTTTATGTAACGGAAGGAGACTATTATTATGAAGAAAATAGCTACAACATGCTTTAAACATGCCTGTATTTGCTATATTATAGAAGTACAGTATAGCTTGCATGTTTTTGCCTTAATTAAAACACTAGCCCACCGCGGTAAAAATAAAGTTCCAGTGGAAAATCACAGTGATTGCCAACCAGGACCCCTGAGATATTCCACGCAAAACACCCCGCTTGATGGTGATACAAGGAGGGTAATTTCAGTGATTCCACAGTTTGATTCACAGCAGCCAAAGCAATTTTTCAATCGAGACCAGTCCAAATCAATTTGCAGTGATACATGGAAATAGGCAAAAACTTGCAAGCTGTACTGTATGATAAATCTTGAAAAGTATCATTATGAGCCTCTACATGATATAGCTTTACATAAAACATTTGAACTGATATAAATGTGTTTAGATACTATACTAATATATATTGTATTGGATAAATATTGATAACTTCATAGATTTTAGGAATGTTATGTATAGTTATGTTCAAATTCATGAAACAAAGGTTTTAATCCATTATCAGACGGCAAACCTTTTTACTGGTCCAAATTCAAAGATGTTGCAGACGACAATTTCAAGTGAATGGAATTTTCCATTGTTTTGCCTTTTGTGTAGAAAACATTGTGGGAAATGAAGAAATTGCTTGTCACAAGCATTTTCTTCATTTTCCATAAAGTTTTCCAAAGCAATGATCTTGTGGGGTGTCAAAAGGCGTCATTATGTGGTAATGGTTTAACTCTTTAGTAAAACAGTATGAGAGGTCTTAATGTATCACCTTATTTCAGATATACATTCACTAGATATCTAGATATTATCCTTTCCCCAAGCTATACCCTTACTGATTTTCCTTAGACAAAAAGCTAAGGAATAAGCGGAGAGATAAGAAAAATATTGCTTTTCTTTGAAAACCTTGTAAGTGCAGCTTACAACGAGCAAGCAATGGAACAGTAAACATTGTATTTCTTAATAATTGATAATTAATAATTTCTTGGCATATCGAGAGATGTTTTAACATATAAGTCTGTTTTTTTTTTTTTATAAATGCAGTTTTTCCAGGTACTTTAAAGAGCTCCTCTGATATCAAAAAGACAAGAAAGGTTAGCATTTACAAGTATCTAAGATACATTAAGACCTCTTCTAGAGTTTTTTTTACTTTAAATTAAGTTTTGTTAGTCACCACAGTAAGTTAATGAAATATTTTCTCACCTAAACCCAACGACATCATGCCCTCGTTCTTTATTTCCGCTACAAAGCAAGGGTGACAAAAGCTATTAGATGAATCAATTTAAAGCATGATCCTTCATCCTTTCTTCAATGGAAATGATTCAAACATTAACCCATTTCCACAGTGACTCCTTTTGACTCCCCACAAGATAATGGTTGTGGAAAACATCGTGGAAAATGAAGAAATTGCTTGCGACAAGCAATTTCTTCATTTCCCACAATGTTTTCTGTGTAAAAAGACAAAAAAATGTAAAATTTCTTTCACTTAGATATGTCGTCTGCAACATCTTTGAATTTGGACTGGTCTAAAATTTTGACGTTTGGTAATGGGTTAATACATGAACATTAGTATGTCATGATCAACAAACATAAATGACAGATCACCAGCCATGTGAATGGTTATTGAATGTCCAAAAAACATTAATATTCTCCTTTTCTTTTATTTTTTTTTTATTTTTATTTGCAATAACGAACACATCTACTTTTGACATCAACCACTTTGTCCTCTGTAACTCCAATCACATTAGAATAGTTTTACCCTTTCCCAAACAAGACCTGGTTTTGGCGTCCCTAATAGAAAAGGCTTTGGAAAATATTGAAACAAAAGAAGAAACTGCTGATAACCAGCAGTTTCTCCTTTTGTCTCAATATGTTCTGTACCATATTTTACACAAATACTATCTTTAATAACATCCATTTTGTCATTTGTGACAGCTTTTGAAGCGGATTACTCTAAAATTTTGTCGTTTGGGAAAGGGTTAAACGTTCATCATTTGGGTAAGGGTGAACACTTTCCCAAACAAGACCTGCTTTTGACATCCCTAATCCAGGCAGCTTTCAAAAGCATTGGAAGAAAAGAAGAAACTGCTGTTAACCAGCATAGGGACGTCAAAAACAGGTCTTGTTTGGGAAAGGGTTAATATGATGAAATTATCTCCCATTTCCTTTCTGAAACAATAGTTTATTTTTGTGTCTCTAACAGAAACACATTGAAGGAAAACAAGAGAGTGCTCAATACCAACTTTCCTGCCTTTCGATCAATCTTTTTCTGTGCTACACTGTTACGCAACAATGAAATGTTTTACCAAGCCTTTTCTATTGTGAGCATCATAAGGCATCACTGTTTGGGAAATAGGATTAACAGTGGGTGTTTCATAAACCAAAATGGATGGTAAGCATAGCATAAAGCAAGGATCGTGATCGCCTTTATGATAAATTAAGAGACCACTTCAAAACTATTGTAAGCACATGTAATTCTTACAACAAGCACATGTAATTCTTACAACAGTTTTGAATTGATACAAGGGCCGTCAGAGACGGACAATGCTCCCCGAATAAGGCATTGTCACAATAAATGTATGCCATGGAGAGCACTTTATTGTCAAGGGCATCTGATTTGCTACTCAAATATGAAATTTCATCAAATTCTTACCATTAGACTAGGAGAAATTAGAGAAAAACTATATTTCACCATAAGTCCCCTTTTCCCATGACAAGGCCTCAAATCCAAAAACGGGGAGAAGTACATCGGCATTTTGTCACAGGGAGTTCACATGGTAAGTTTCATTTGATTTGGCCCAAGGGTTATGGAGATATTGCTTCGGACGGACGGACAGACGGACGGAATGACGGACGGACGGACAGGACAGGACGGACGGACAGACGAAGCGGCGACTATATGCTCTCCCTTCGGGGAGCATAACAACAAAATAAAATAATCTTAAAACTGTGTCAAAAGGGTAGAATGTGCATTGGTAAAATTGTGAGACATTCAAAGCTTAACTTTACTGCTGTGCAGGAAAGCAAATTGAAACCATTCACAATGTAGATTAACTACAAAAATATTTCGTTTAATGTTATTCAATCATTAAAAATTATGACGAACTAGCCTAGCCTTTACATGTAATGATTCTGAATGTTTAACACTTTCCCAAACAGCAAACTTCTAAGATGATCCAATTCAAAAGCTGCTGCAGATGACTAACAGGTAGTTGTTAAAGATAGAATTTGTGTATAAGATTGTACAGAAAATATTGAGACAAAAGGAGAAACTGCTGGTCATCAGCAGTTTCTTCTTTTGTCTCAATGTTTTCCCAAGCCACATCTATTAGGGATGTCAAAACCAGGGCCCCGTATTACTAAACATCTTACGATCAAGTTTTTGTGTAAACTGTGTAACAAGACATCTGATTACACGAGAAATCCGACTGAGCCAATCAAGGCTGTTGTTACAAGTAATTATGCAAAAATCAAACGTACGATCGTTAGTAATACAAGCCCCAGGTCTTGTTTGGGAAAGGATTAAATCTTTCTTGTTTAGTTTAGGCTAACCCATGACCACACAGCATAATTTTGGACTATTACAATTTTAAAGCTATTACAGACGACAATAGGGTTGTTTTAAAGAAAGGATCTGTGCAATATAGCACAGAAAATATCGAGGCAAAAAGAGAAAATGCTGGTTATCAGAATTTTCTTCTTTTTTCTCAACGATTTCCTAATCCTTTTCTAAAAGGGACCTCAAAACCCATTCTTGTTTGGGAAAGGGTTAAAGAAAGGATCTGTGTACAATATAGCACAGAAAATAACGAGGCAAAAAGAGAAAATGCTGGTTATCAGAATTTTCTTCTTTTTTCTCAATAATTTCCCAATCCTTTTCTAAAAGGGACGTCAAAAGCCATTCTCGTTTGGAAAAGGGTTAAGGTAAATGTAAGCTAGCCCCTGCCACCATGTTCAACCCTATCCAAAGGATGAGAATTTTGACTGGTCCTACTATGAAAACATTGAAGGTAGAAAGTTTTGGTAAGAAGGGTTTTCTTCTTTTCCTAAAACATTTTAAAAGTCTTTCTGCATAGTAATTATCAAAACTACGTAGTAGTTTAGAGTGGTTATGCAGGAGGGTATATTGGCTATTAAAAATGGAGTATTAACATTTATTGTTTATCTAACCCTATGTTGTGGGTACTCATTGAAGCAATGATTTAAACATAGGTTTCTGGTTTCAAATAACAGTCATGGCGAAGACCGTCAGACATGTCTGATGAAAATTCCTTCGGTCTGATGATTTTTTGGCTACTGTCAGTCCCACTGTCTGACACAAATTTTGATATGTAAGATAGTTGAATATAGTTTGGTCTGACAAAATTTTATTCAGTCTGACAGAATATTTGGTACTGTCAGACCGAATGTCTGACAAAGATTTCTAGTTCTTCGCCATGTCTGAAATAACAAAAGATGAGTTGTGATAAGGGCTCAAAAAATAGATTTTCTTTAGATTGACAGGGTTACAATCATAATAACTACAGACTTCAATTTGTATCTCTTTAAAATAAAATGTATTAACCCTGATCTGTTGGTCTACTCACCTATAATCTACTGTATCATCGCGACCTCGGCCATGAGCTTTATTCCACAGATCCTTGACCTTGTCGACGGCGCCTTCCACCACAGATTTACGACCATCATTCCAGTCGTCTATCTCGTCTAATTTGTTGTCAGAATTTCGGCTTCTGGGAAATTCGTCGTATCTATCACCTAGAATAGAAGGTGAATATTGCTACTTTTCATGGAAAACCATATAACTGCAGCTTAAAACAAGCTGCAGTTATGAGGTTTTCAAAGAAAAGCGTTGATATTAATAATGTTAAGTTAGGCCGCGCTATAGCAGCATTGATGCATCATTTTCTTGTGTGGCGAATTCAAATCTGCAATAATAGGTCATTTTGTTGAATCTAGCAATCGAGATGAACTGTCATTATTTGTTAGTTTAAACATATTTTATTGCCAATATATTTATATGTCACTTAACAATATACACAATTAACCCTTTCCCAAACAAGACCTGGTTTTGACGTCCCTATTAGAAAAGGCTTGGGAAAACATTGAAACAAAAGAAGAAACTGCTGATAACCAGCAGTTTCTCCCTTTGTCTCAATGTTTTCTGTGCCATATTGTACACAAATCCTATCTTTAATAACATCAATTTTGTCATTTGTGGCAGTTTTTGAAGTGGATTACCCTAAAATTTTGTCGTTTGGGAAAGGGTTAAATATTATGGCAAAAGGGTTTGGCCACAAGTTCTCGCAACTTAGATTCGGCCATTCCCTTTTGAAAAATATACACTAATAAATGTCTTCGTTATTTAAAGACTTACGCGTCAGTGTAATTGCAAAACCTCACAACTCTAGCATAATTAAAGCTGGAGTTACGGGGTCCTACAACAACACCGACAAAGAATTTCGTTAAAGGCTGCCGCTTATTTCCAAGAAGACAATGTACTTCCAGTCATGAAATAGGCATTATTTGTTTACATTACAAACTTAAATTCTGTTCTTATTCACAAAAGACATTTTTTGACAGACTTTCTAAGATTTATTTGTGAGTATGTAGGATTGAAATGTTGCTTCTCCAGGCAGCCAATAGTAGTACGACATAATCTTTACTATCAGTGTTCTCCCCAGCCCAATAAGCTGTATCGGCCCCACTACAGCTTCATGGAAATTAGTGTAATGCCACTACAGCTTCAAAAGTACCCCTACAGCTTTATTCCTTCAAAAAGGTCACCAAACAGGGGGATTTCTAAGCATCTCATGTCAAAAAGTGATAATCAATGTATTCTTATAATATAAAATGTAATAATTCTGTATAAAAACATAATGGGAAAAGAAGAAATTGCTCAAATTGAGCAATTTCTTCTTTTCCCATTATGGTTTGATTCAGAATTATTTGCATGAACACAATGCATTTCAAGGTTTACCAATACTCATACTTTGCCACTACGGCTTCCAATTATTCTGGGGAGAACCCTGACTATTATCTGGTAATCTGCAGATTGAAGGTCAAATCAACCTGTACATAACTTTTTCATAACCTTTTACCAAAAAAGCTGAAATTTGCCAAAAAGCTTTAAGATTCTCATCGCTGCAAATATCATAAAAGATAATGGCAGAGCCAGGTTTTAAGTCCAGTCAACCAACAACCCCTGGATTTATATTTTACCCCATTCCCTCACAGTGACACCTTCTACCGCCCTACAAGATAAAGGCCTTTGCAAACGTTGTGGAAAATGAATGAATTGCTTGTGACAAACATTTTTTTCATTTTGCACAAGTTTTTTTTTTATATTATTGTATGCAACACCTTTAAATTTGGACAAGTCTAAAATATTGCCGTCTGGCAATGGGTTAGACACACTTACTATAACCACTTGAATATCTCATACTGTCTCCAGACATGCCCTGATATTTGTCTTTATTCTTCTTTGCTTTCTTCCTCTCATCTCTCAATCTGTCATCATCTTGGATCAAATCTAAAATTTCCTTCACTTTGTGTCGAACTAAAAAATAAGTTAAGCACATTTAGTTTAACCTATTTCCCTTGAACAGCAAAGTTTTGGGATGGTCCAGCATCAAAGCTGCTGCATATGTCGAAATGGGTGTTGAAAAGGATAAAGGTTGTGGTCCATTTTTAAATTATAGAAAATTTCTCCCTCGAGAATATGAATGAAAGGGGGTGTCTCACGAATAGGAAAAATAACATGGGAGTCTGCCCACGCTCGGAATTTAATGAAATTTGGCGTGAAGTTAGTACACTAGATAACTGTTCATATTCATGAAATGTTTCAAATCGCACATTCCAGAAAACAATTTTCTCGGAATTTTTTAAAAGTTTTCACCATGAAAAAAGAGGGTACCCTGATTAAAACAGTGTGCAGGCGTTCTGGTTGTTAGTTTCATCGCGTAATTTATTCTAAAAATAATGCCCAGTAGTCCGTGATCCTGTATGAAACAAAAATATATATAATTATGTACAAAAAAATTGTTTTATATCAACTGATGTAAGGGGGTAACCCAAAAATTCATTGTTTTTAAATATTTTAAGCAAATTCTGTTCAAAAATTTTCTTTGTTCCAGTTTTTGTCAAGATTTGAAAATTATGTAAAAGTTGCCCACAAATATACTGATGATTATCGTGAAATATTGAGAAAAAATAAAACCGGTAAAATGTTGCTTTTGGAATTTCCCCCTGAATAGTGCACATTTCCAAGAATGGACAAAATTAAGATTTTTTAAAAATGACTTTTTTCAAATGTTTTGTTTATTTTTTTGGTTATTTTAGTTTACCTGAGGATAAATCAATATGCAAGGCATTTTTCCGGTTATTTCCTGTCATCTGTCCGTGTGTCTGTCTGTCTGTTGGCATTTTCTCAAAAAATCTTTTTTCTCCCAATCTAATATGTAAATCTTTTTGAAACTTGATAAAAAGTATCCTTGTGGTAAAGGAGTACAACTCTGTGTATTAGAATTTCTTTTTGTCATAAACTTTTGTTGCTGTGGCAGCATAAAAGGGGAAACATTTCATATAATAAAAATAAGCTCTTTTTGTAAAGCTTTACACAGCCATGAGGTTTTAAATTTTGTATGTAAGTTTGCTAAGGGTAGACTTCAAAGTTGGTTACAATATTTTTGTCCAGGGTCACATTAGATCTTGTCCCAGGTGTACCTTCTTTACAAAAAAGAGAGAAAATTTTCTATAAAAATCATTTTAAATTATTCAAGTCAGCCGTGATTCATGAAAGCTAACAGCAAGAGTTATTTATAGATCTGTTGAAACATGAGAAAGCAAATAAGAAAAAGCACCGATTTCTCTGATGGCATTTGACAATCGTGCAAAAGTGAAAATATTGTTGTGATGCATAAGAAACAGATAATCCAGCTCTCATGTGACTATTAAGGACTATTGATGGCTAAACAACATGTTAATCATATGACATCATTGAAATGTGTATAAATTGTGTATCAATATAGGTTAAGCTATGGTCAGAAAAATAATTTGAGGAAATAATTGCACCCTGTTTTATCCCAATAGGGCCACGTTTTGAAATAAACAAGCACATTTTCAACTGTGAAAAGATATAATGCTGTAACAGTCTTTTACTGAATCATAGGGGGCCTTCCATATCATGTTAGTTCATTAGGGGTGCTTAGAGCAAAAATAATTGGTTATGTATTGGTTACCCGGAAGGGTACCTTTTGATGCTTTACCGTACCGGTTCTAAGCGTCTTTTCAATTTCATAACATTTGGCTTGACATTTATTGCATGTCATAGTCTCACTAAAAATGGTGCATAGACAATGTGACCAAATAGTAAAGAAAACTTGCAATGTGTATATGTATGCCTATCTTGGCTTCCATACATGTAATTTTGTAAATATAAGTAATATTTATATTAATTCTATGTTTTTTTCCAATGAGTTTTTTGGGCATGAATATTGCTGTAGGTTTGTACTGTATGATACAGTTGATTTTACTGAATATACAAGTGTTTTTAGGAGCACAATCAAATTTTTACTGAATACAAGTTTTGGACCAAAACATCACCTTCATCAATAATATGTATTATATGACATTGTTACCGGTTTTGGATTTCTATATAATTTGGCTCAAAGTAAGACGAAATATGTAGCATGTTTTTGTGATGATATGGAATCTTGACAAAGACTCCAACATACTTAACTTTGGAATTCAATTTTACTCTTTTCCAAAATTTTGCTGAAAATATGCATTTTTTCATGATTAATTCAATAAAAAACATTCATAATAATTTCCTCAAATACCTTTTCTGATATGAATGTAATGCCTTATGTGTCTCGGATCAAATTCAATTGACAGATCTTGAAAATACACAAAACTAAAGTTTTGCGACACATGAAGAAGGGGCCATGTTTCATGTCATAGTGGGAAAAATTCAAGGTGGCTTTTTGGAATCCAGTTTGGATTATCTAAGAAACTAAATGCATTTTCATAGCTTGTATATGGTCCTTTATCACCATGCAGATTTAAAAGAAAATTCATGCGTGGGCAGATTTGAGACACCCCCTTTATATTAATAATGAATGTTACATATGTGTACTTAATTATGCCAAATCATTTAAAGAAATCAAAATCACTCAAAAGGGTGTATTAGAGCTCTAAAGTATAGTGGGCAAGACTGGCCATAATTGACAATTTGACTTTGTTCAACCATTAATTTTGGTCCCAATTACTTTATGAATTTTCATGAGAAAACTTGTGAATATCAAAGAACCAATTACAATGTATACATATTTGTTAACGAAATACTCTTAAAAATCTTTTTATTTATATTTCCGACATAGAATTCAACGTAAATGATCAATTTACTATTTTTAACCAACCAGAGTACAAAGTGCTCTAAGTTTACAAGCATTTTAACATTTAAAGCCAAAAGGACAAATAATTGTAAACAGAATTATCTTCACATTTACCATTCAATCCTTGATCTTTTCCGTATTCATCTGTAAATGTGTAGTTTTCTAAGCCTCTCAGATCATATAAATGTTCTCTAGCACCCGTGACTACTCGCTCTGAACCATTCTTTATAAGGTAGATTAATAACAGCAAGGACTGAAAATGAATTAATATTCGATCAATTAACCAATTACTAGACAGCAAAATTTGCAACCTGTCCAAATTCAATGATGTAGGAGACATAAAAAAGTCTAAATTCAAGCGAAAAGAAATTTTACATATTTTTCTTTTTTCAAAATTAGCCTGCCTGGTTACATATTACAATGTCTCCATTTAAGAAAGGGTATCATGTGAGAACAAGGGATTATTTCTACAAGGCAAGAGCTGTCCGAAGACAGCGCACTCGACTTTCTAAGTTGCTTAGTATAAAGGGGGCATAACTCCAAATATAGTGGAGCCAGGGTCATGGGCCCTGGTAGTAAGGTAGAAGGTGTGATGGTGAATAAGTATTCCAAGTTTGGGTTGAATACCTTTGATAGTATGGAAGTTATTGATGTTTGAAAAAACTTTAACCTTGGTTGCAACGCCGACACCCGGGTGACAGTATATTATAAGCTCTCATTTTCTTTGAAAAGTCGAGCTAAAAAGGATTACAAGTATTTCTAAATCTAAGCATTAAAGACGATGATTTCTGAAATAGTGAAATAAATTATAACCAAACATACCTTATAGACTCTCCTCCAACTTTTCTTATTTTCATGAAACATTCTTTTCCACAGCATGCCCATGACTTCAGGAAAGTGTTCATATGTAAATGTGTATTGCGCAATCTCTTGCATCAAACTACCATGTGGTCCCCATGCCTCCTCGTTTGTGGCTTCTCGAACTTTGGTCTCCACTTCAGAGTAGTTCATAACCACATTGGTTCTAAAATTTGACAAAAATTATTCTATACCATGTAAAAAAAGTTTAGCAACACTGACTTTGTTAATTGAAAACATATATTTTCTTTGATATTTATTTCACCACCATTATATATATATTAGCATATGCATTCACACACAACATTCAAATGTTGCTTTGTGGAAACGTTAAATACTGTCTGAGAAACAGTGTCTTAACGTAGGTGAGGGGGGTCAAAACAAGAAGTCACAATAAAATTCGATATCGGTTATGAGGTCGTTTTTAGCAAGAACAGCATTGAAACGTTTTCTAATCCACTTAAAAAGTTTGTACCCAGTATCAACATTCACTACTTTATCAAAAGACTGAACGTCATTCACGTCATAAGGATCACAATCACGTCTTCCCCCAAATGCGCCATATGAGCTCTATTGGTGATAAATCAAACAGAATGGTGGTAATGGGAGAAAATCAACGTTGTTTACGCTTACAGCATTTAGGACTCTATGCCAGTAAGGTCTGGTACGGTCATGGTGTAGCGCCAGGGAAATTACAACGTATAGTCAACGTCTAGTAACCCTTCGTCTGTGGAGACGATCATGGATGGTAAATGAGGATACTCTATTTTGGTATTACTGTTGAAGCCACTCAACGTTTTGGTGAGAATATTGAACATCTTTGCCTTGACGTTACGAAATTATGACGGTCATCGTCTCGTGGCGTTTTTCTCCGACGTCCTTGACCGGGACTATCTCAAACCACAAACATTGGCTCATATAGCATCCTCAAACAGTTACTCATGTTTTGAGATACGTAAAATTTAAAAAGACATCTTTATCCTCGGTTCCGCCACGTAGGAACACATTAGCGATATAACGTCCTTCTAACGTAAGTCCATGACGTGGTCAAACAGCGTTACAGAAAAGTTTTTTTAGTGGCCTTTTTCATTCTGGGCAAAGACGAGTATGTTCACGCCTAAATGTTTTCTAGAATTATTTTCCAAACACATGAATACCATGGCATACATGAAAACCGGAAATGCGCACCTGGCGTGCAAGACGCACGCGATGGTGGTATAAAATTCATTTGTTTGTGTTTTCTAGCTATATTCTATCGTGTAAACGTTTGATTTTATGTTAAAACAAAAATATTTTGGCTACTAAAGATATTTACATTTTGTTGCTAAACTTTTTTTACTATGTATATTTTAGAAATAAACCTTAACCCATACACTGAGACGCTTTCTGACACCCCTCAAGAAAAAGGCTTGGGAAAGTATTATGGAAAATCAAGAAAAAGCTTGAGACTAGTAGCAATAATGTAACCGAAACCTTTTTGAATTTTGATCTCACAAACCAATACCCATCTGACATCAAGTTTGTGGCAATGATATCGCAGCTAGCTTGTGACAAGCAGTTTCTTTATTTCCCACAATGTTTTCTACACAAGAAGTTAAAACAAGAGCTGTTCGAAGACAGCGCGCTCGACGTCCTAAGTTGCTTAGTATGAAGGGGGCATAACTCCAAATATAGTGGAGCCAGGGTCATGGGCCCTGGTAGTAAGGTAGAAGGTGCATTTACTGTTCATCAAATCCTATGTTGTGGGTACTCATTTGAATCGTCTTCGACTTCGACGCGGTACTCCGTAAAATCCTGAGTTGGACATCTTCGGAGGTAGTGCTGTACAACTTGGAGGGCAAGTGACCGAATGCGTCCAAGGTCTTGAGAGGATTCAAATGAGTACCAACAACATAGGGCTTGGATTTGAAATACAAAAATTAGAATGTCTTCACCCCCTCTTATCTGATGCTCTTGAAATATGTCCCTCAATCTCCTGTGATCTTTGACAACATGTATGTGTCAGGTCATCCTCAGACGGCATGCTGTTGACTTCTCCAATCAGCCCTATTCATTGTACATGTTGTGCGCTACATTTGTCATTGCATAAGATTTTGACTGGCTAGATCATCATGCAAAATGATCAATACAAAATAACCCTTTGTCAAACAGCTGAGATTTTGACTGTTCCGTTTTGCTGCTGCGGAGGACAAGATGGATGCTGATAAATATCTAATTTGTGAACAATATAGCATGAAAAATATTAAAGAAAAGGGAGAAAATGATGATCCACATTTTCTTCTTTTGATTCAATATTTTTCTAAGCTTTCCCTTCTAGACATGTTAAAACCAGGGAACGGATTGAAGCCAAAAATAATTGTCGCATAACAAATAAGTTTGTAAGGGGGTACTGGCCCCCAGCAGCGGGTAAGTGGGTACTAGTTTCGGCCCTAGTTTGAAGTCACGACCAATGACTTCTCTTGAGTCACGAAATGAGCTATATCAGCTCTGATCTCATCTGACAGACCACAAAATCCGCTGGTCTAGCAATTGACTGCTCTCTTTAGAACAGAGCACTTTATCTCTACATTCCATTTCGATAGAATGAGCTCTGTTCTCGCGGGGTCATTTCACGTCTAATCTCGGGGCCTAGGCGGGATTTCAGTATCCAATCGTTGGCTATACACAACAAAACAATTTAAAAAGCTGATACAAACTTTTATTGGCTGACGCCTCAAATTACCGGCTTCAGCCTAAAATAGAAGCGACGTAATATATACGTAACCAAACAAGATCAAACTGAATGATTTTGATTCGATAATTCAAATGTTATCGGCTTCAGCCAAAAATAGAAGCGACGT
Source organism: Fragum sueziense (assembly GCA_963680895.1). NCBI lineage: Eukaryota > Metazoa > Mollusca > Bivalvia > Cardiida > Cardiidae > Fragum > Fragum sueziense. Next base: position 46,041,339 of record OY804601.1, on the reverse strand, counting down.
AATGTATACGTAATGATCATGCAAGATAAAACTGAATGATTTTGATTCGATAATTCAAATGATGTGCTATAATTAAGATTATGACGACCAAATAGGCTGTTGGCGTACCGAAAATTGCAGACGTCATATTTGATGGTTTAATCAATAGACCTTGGCATTGGAGAGTAGCAATTGACCAAATGCCGGCTGTCAATCAAAACCATCGAAAAGCCAATGGACGATCAGAAAAATGCCACAATTACAATTCTAAGACAGTGAGTCCTAGGGACTCACTGGATTCCATATCAATGAGTCTAGCTACTAGTTTAGTGAGTCCAATACACTATTTTCAATAGGAAATCTGTAAAAATGTTGCATCCTGGGACTCACTAGAATTAAAACTTTGCATCCTAGAGACCAAATTATGAGTAAAAGTTGCAGGATGCGCAGGTAAAAAAATCACTGCAACCCTATTGTTTGTCTTAAATTCTTCATTGCACGTGATGTTGTATCATTATATTGACTAACAATCAAAACAATTGACATACCAATGCCCCATTGTTTGTCTTAAATTCTATATTGGGCGGAGTGATCTATCGATTTGCATTTGGTCAATTATCAGAATGATGATCAATCAAAATGGATAAATCTAGGTCATACATTTGCAAGTTTCTAATTTTCTAGTTAACCCATGAGACTGTGCCTGTGATGAGTGTTATGTTGCACAATTTTATTTCATTCTATCTGAAACCTATTCAGATGTATTTGAAGCGTCTAAAAGACTAAGGCTGACTTCGATTGGGACGATCGCTCAAGATATTTCAGCCATCGTTCCAATCGAACACCGATAGCCCGGGTTATAGTGACGTCATTTGACCTTTGAACCAAGCCATGGTCGGACCACGCTCTCACCCGTGGTCCTTTCATTCCAAGATGGCGTCCAAAGAAGCAAACGAATTGCAAGTCCGGTTGAAAAACCACAAAACACCTTTAATTAATTTCAATATATTCACATGTCCTTTTCAATGCGACTGAAAGTTAATATTCATGGAAATAGTGTTATTTTCTAATGGAAATGTAGCCATTTATCAACGAACGACGAGTCTCATTTAATTGTTGGTAAAACCGTATGGGCGCGGCCATTTTGTTGGCTTTTGCATCACGAGCTATAGGCGTTCGCTTGGTGACATGCGCAGTACACAACTTCCTGTTGTATGACGTCACGGATGGCTCGAGCTATAGTCCCAATCGAAGTCGGCCTAAATTTCTACGAGCTGTCCAATCGCGACCCTCGAGACTGTTTGCAACCTTTTGCCGCGTTGGAACGTGGTTGCAACATGATCTCGAGCGTAATACAGTGACCGCCATATTGAACGTGAAAGTAGACGCGCGTAAATGACGTCACCAAAACAATTCAATCCTTTAGCTAACGTTATAATTCAAGTGAAATATTCTGTCAATGATCGGTAAATCACATCAATTATTTTATCTGGTATAATTTTGTGACATTTACGAGGATACAATCGACTTTTGAACGCTGTTTGTTTCAAATATTTTTCTGGCGTAGATTTAAATAGTTGTTTGGTCTGCTTCGGTTGTTGTGACCGCACTACCGTTGTTTTGCTTGCGGAGAGATATGGGAAGGATCTTCTCATGCCGGCAACTGTAATACATTCGAGGGGTTCTTGAGTAACGATAAGAACCGAGAATATTCGAATGCGAGCTGTCAAAATATGTGCCCCTCCCACTTCCTAAATAAGATGTCAATCAATAAACAAAAACATTTAAGGCATTAAAACACACTCTTATGTCCTCTATATTTGCATTGTGTAGAGAAATGACAAACTTTATCCACCAGCGAGATCCCCAAACCACAAATAATTTCAGTATACATGTAGGATCTATTTTACCGGCTACGTGTACAGGGTTTTTAGCTGTCAAATCACTACCCCTTGTTCAGAAAGGTATTTCACACTTACACTTTGTCCGTAAGCTCTCTAAGCTTCCACATCGTGTAACTTAGATGTTGAGCACTGAATATTTGTCTAATTTGGTTCTCTTAAAGCTTCCTATACTTCGATGATAGCAGATAAAAAGATTGTTTACTATCACTGTTTACAATCGACGTCCATTAATCGTGACGTCACGATCGGAAGATCGGGATTCCGGAAATACCAAAAATCTCTAGCAGCCATTACTAGCAGCCAATATCTATGCTAAAGGTGTCACACCGAATCCGTCACACCACTATATCCGATCGTGTTTTTTAGCTAACCTGAGCACGAAGTGCTCAAGGTGAGCTATTGTGGTCGCTTTTTATCCATCGTCTGTCTATCGAAAATCCTATGTTAATAATACAATCAAGGTTTTGTTCAAGGGTTTAGAAATGAATGAATAGCATTTAATTTTTACTCTCCATGCCGAGCTCTATTGATTAAACCATCAAATATGACCTCTGCAGTTTTCGGTACGCCAACAGCCTATTTGGTCGTCATAATCTAATTATAGCACACCATTTGAATTATCGAATCAAAATCATTCAGTTTTATCTTGCATGATCATTACGTATACATTACGTCGCTTCTATTTTTGGCTGAAGCCGGTAACATTTGAATTATCGAATCAAAATCTTGCAGTTTGATCTGGTTTGATTACGTATACATTACGTCGCTTCTATTTTTGGCGGAAGCTGGTAATTTGAAGCGTTAGCCAATCATTTCTTGTATCAGAAATTTCGATTGTTTATGAGTATATTGGCGACGATTGGATACCGAAATCCCGCCAAGGCCCCGAGATTAGACGTGAAACGATCCCGCGAGAACAGAGAGTATTCTATCGAAATGGAATGTAGGGAGAATACGCTCTGTTCGTAAGAGAGTATTTAATTTTGTGCTAAAACAGACTGGATTTACAATTATTTTTAGGTCGGGAAATCTCTTTGAGATTTTCACGTCCTATAGCCATCCAACGCTTCTAACGCTTTTCTACGACTTTTCTACGAAAATCTCGTATCTGCTGCTTGTTTTAATCTGCAGATACGAGGTTTTCGATATAATTTGGTCACCGCATAGTCGTTCAAAATGTCTGAGTCCGCCGAAAAAGTAGACCTACCTTTGAACAATTCAAAATTACTCAAATAACATAATCTTCGTAAAGACTTTCAATTCCTAATTGTTTTATCAAAACAATGCAGCAGTTTGCTCATAAGTGCGAAAACTATCAACTTCTCTTTTTGCCGGAAAGGTTGATTCGAACTATTCTAACTGGTGTGGCAGACTATAGACTGGTACCCATTCGTGTAAATAACTGAATTTACGACTGGGAACAGGTACTGCATTCTGTCCTTTGATTGGTCAATCGATATAATCGATAGACCAATGAAACGGCTCGGTGTATGGAAAGCGTCACCTGTCCAGGCCGTCTGAGTGACCGTCAGATATTAGCCATTACCGTACTTAAATCCGTAGTAGATTTCAAGTACGGGAACCAGACTAGGCAGACTAGAGCAGACGAGAATTTCAACACCAAATTACTGCGCCACACAGTTCGTGTGATCGAACATTTCCGTGAAGCACTCGTAGATTCACGGAAAATCTATTTATATCCTGACTCTAGTCGAGTCCTTCTCCTTGTTCAATCGCTATAGCGCACAATCGCATTTTACAACACATGCGTTTTATCGGGTTATACGCTCACGTGTTAACACTTCGCGGTGTAAAGCTAGTCTCCTATGTTTTGACCAACTAAAGTGTTACCGTAACAGCGTTGACGGACTTTGAGCCGTCTTGAGTACATACAACGTAATTTTCGTAATTTATTCATCCTTGTTAGTCCAGGCTTAGGTTTAACAGGAATTTAATCATCTTTCTTCGACCGGGCTTGAGACATAGGCTATTTATGAGTTAATTGTAGGCCTCTGTCTCTGCAGATGATAGAGGTGATAGAGTTATCTCTTTCACAAACGACAGACAGAACAATCCAAAGTGAAAGCTAATGCGAAAAGCAAAGAGGACAGCAAAAATAAAAAGAAAACAAGATCTAGATTTGTGTGCAGAAAATACGAGCTCACTTTTTCAAATTCTGAGTTTAACAACACATATTATTAGAATTGTTGATCAACGTTTATGGTCTAACCTTTACCATTATTTACAATGTGCTATATTGTAAATTTAATTATCTAAATCTGGTCAGTTCTCATGCCATTTTTGTGAACCATATAAAATTTAACTTCATTCCTCATTCTGAATTTTGCTCAGAAATTTTCCCGTCATAATATTAATATTTTTCATCGTGCAAAGTTTAACCTTTCCTAAACAGTAGAATGTTAAACTGTTCTCAGGCCCGTAGGAAGCAATTTGATAAGGGGAAGGGCTAAAAACTCTGTCCGGGTTAGTGTCTGAACATCTTAAGGGCTAAATTGGCCTTTTCTTCAATTTTCTATGTAAAATGAGGAAATTCGATATTTTTTGCCAACATTTGGGCTTATCATCCCGTAGCCCCACCTGTGCCTACGGGCCTGCTTCAAAAACGGAATACTGTTGCTACGTGTAATGTCAAGTTTGTGTTGATAATTTAGATAAATATTCATGTAAAGTTTAGCTGAAGAATTGTTGAAAAACAGATTGAGACAAAGAAAAAATGTTGAATATCAAAATGTTTTCGTTTTGCCACCATGTTACCTAAAACCTTTTTATAATGGATATCAAAATGATATAATGTTTTACAAACTGTTAACCCAGACAATTCATTAAGGCAGTCCATCCGTTATGAGATTCATGCGACGTCGGATCTTTTCTGACGACGCCGTAAATATTTTTAACATACTGTTAGCCGTTCAACACGGACACGTTACGAGTTAAAAGAAATCGACACTTTCCATCACCGAATGTTTACGACATCACCCGAAAAAATACGACATCGTGTAATGGGTTTGGTTTATTGGGGTTTTACGCAGTTTTCAACTACTAGGGTCATATCGCGACGGACCGTGTAATGGAGTAGATCTATATTGTTGACAATTACCCTTTCGTCTCTTATGATTTCTTTTCTAAAAATATCAAATTTTTGCTTAGGTAAACTCGGGAATACGAGTATAAGGATTAATTTCAATGTAACAACAATCAGATAACAACATTGAGAATATTTTACGAATTCAATGTAAATTTAAGAAAATTGACCATTTACTGTATTTTGAATCCTCTGTTTCCCGACCTTCAGTACTATCAGTACTTTGATTTGATAAACCGTCGGTGTCGTTATAAAATCCCGCAACTACAGCTTCAATCAATCAATCTGTATTTGCGGGGTTTTAGAACCACAACGGCGAAACACTATTACTAGTATTTGTCCGAAATTACGTCACCTTTTGTCACCTTTCATTTGATACAATTTAACCCCATTGTTTTCAAAGTTGATTCACCTAAGTTGTATACTCCCACGGAATTCGGGGTACTTTGCAGTAGGCCTATTTCGGAATGATATCCTAGCAGTTCGTAAATATTCGGTGTACCTCATGTGCGAGTCATGTCACTCGTCGTAGTTCATCGGCATGTATCGGGAGTTGCTCGTAGTGCATCGGCGTTAATCGGTGTTCATCGCCGAGATGTGTACCCCGTATAAGCCTTACTACGATGTAGTCGCCGAATAACACCGATTTACCTACTACGAAGAACGCCGACTTAATACGTTGTACGCCGAGGAGCGCCGACTTCGCCACGATTTTCGAAATCGGAAGAAAAATTTGCGTACCCCCCGGTCCCACTGAGCCCGATTTCCGAAATATTCGTAGTGCCTCGGGAGAACGCATTGTCACCGATTTACTACGACTTTGAGGCGACTTTTTCCGTCCATCCAAAGATGGGGCATATAGACCATTTTGTTCCGTCACCGCTGCTCATCGCTGAGGATATGGAGTATTCGTAGTGCATCGCCGTTATTCGGTGTTCAACGCCGAATTAAACATAGCCAAATAGGCAAAATGTGTTGCCGAATAACCCCGATATACTAACCCGAACAACAACGACTTAGTACGAGGTACACCGATTTTACCACGATTTTTGAAATCGGGAGAAAAATTTGCGCATGTTGAATTTTTTGTCCCGATTTATTTTTGATCCCGATTTGGTGCCGACTTTTATCAGGATGAACTACGAGTCTCCCGAAGTAACCCGATTTCCGGCCGATTTCTAAATTTTCGAAATCGGGATCAAATCGGGCTCAGTGGGACCGGGGGGGGGGGTATGTTGAAGGTTTTGTCCCGATTTATTATTGATCCCGAATTGGTGCCGATTTGAATCAGGATGTACCACGAAACTCCCGAAGTAAACCGATTTCGTGCCGATTTATAAATGTTCGAAATCGGGATTAAATCGGTCCCAGTGGGACCGGGGAAGGGGGTTACGATAAAGTGAACAGGGGTCAGACATGGAATGTCAGGCAAATTTCAATGACGCGCATGTCCAGCATTAGCAGCTAGGACCACCATTCAACGTGTTTCCATGTTGCAGATAAGCTTCCTGACCACACAGAAAGGAATTTTGCCCATTCATACCGCAGACGACGCTCAAGGCCACTGACGTCATTACTTTCTCTAGCCTGACGCCCAACAATGTTCTTTATGTGTTTTTTGCTGGTGATTAAGCAGGTCAGGCATAGATCATCTGTGTGTTTCTTGAAGTAAGTGGGTAGTGATTATCTTACTGAAATATCCCAACGTTATGTCGTTGTAAGACGGTTACAGCAATAGGTAGGATAATTTCGTTGCAGTACCCTTGCACCGTTTGGTTTCCATAATTGTACTGAAATGAGGTCTGTTTAACGGTTGTCACTCATTCCTGTGTGAATGATGACGCCGCACTCGCTGTAAGAGTCCCACTGATGACGTTATTGATATCCAGCCTTACGCATTTTCTCCAACCACAAGTCCTGCCGTCAGCTAATGACACGTAAAATGAGATTCGTCCGGACATCAGTCAAATGTCTCCTGGTTCAATATCAATGTGTCCATACCAACTGACGCCTTTTTTTTTTTTAACTTTATTTTTCAAATAAATACATTATATATAATAAAGGTTTTGCATATACATATACTATAGCACAAGGATTATTTAGATGCAGACAGACGTACATACATGCATTTGACTACAGTTGACTATGTAATTGTGATTTTAGCTTGTCAGACTAATTTTTGAACTTTCATTGGTCGTTAAACCAAAAACAAACGTTTGGAGAGTCATTGAGACAAAGGAAGCAGAAAATCTAAGTTCAAGTTTTTTGGGGGTTTTTTCCGTTTCATGTTTTCCATGCTTTCATTTGATTGTTTGCTTTAATTTTGGAAAAATTTTGGAATTGGGCGTAAAAGGCTGCAATATGTAGTCAACTGTAGATTCATAGATTAAACTATGTCTAGGTATAATGTATTAAACAAAACATGTATTATTATAATGAATTGAAAAAATAAAGTTTAACATGATATGAAGGAAAACAAAGAGAAAATCTTATTTCCATCAGTAATGGTAGGAAAAGATACCCTTTGAAGAAAGTTGAAATAACACAAACATCTAAAGCATGCTAGAGTTTTGGATATTTTTATTGACTAATTATTGATCTTGTTCATGTACCAGTCTCTCAACAATTGCCCAATTCTTTCTTTTGTTTTCGTTTTTCTTTGTTTGCTTGATAATTTCAAGAGCTAGTTTGAGGTGTCGATTGAAGCCGTTTTGTGCGGGCACTATCTTTTTTAATTTATTGTTGTAAATATACCGTTTAAATTCTAAACATAAAATATCCAATTGGGGATTGTCCTCAAAACCAAGCAACAGTCTTCAAAACCAAGCAACAGTCTTCAAAACCAACTGACGCCTTGTCTGGCGATGCTTAACGTCATTTGCGAAAAGTCGGAGGACCTTGGTGCAAGTTGTGCGGAGCCTGTTTCGGACAGTACGGTCATAAACGGTATAACCTGTGATGTCCTGGAGGAGTCGCACTGACATCTTACTAGTCAGGAATCTGTTACGTCGTCAGGACGTCGCTGCAGAAACGATCCTCTCTGAACGTCGTACACGGTCTGCAAAAGTTGCATAAACCAAGTACCATAGGCGCGTAATTGTCGATTCGAGCCAATTGAAATGCAAAGCGACATCTCTAACTGACATGATTGCTTGGGGCATGCTAAGAGCTCTCTGACGTCGAACTTACGTCATCATTTCTCGCCTTCCCATTACCAATTTCAAAGGATTTGTAAAAAACAGTCTTCCGGTCAAATAAACGAGGACGAGAGCAAAAACTGTGGTGTGAAAATTTAAAATAAACACTTGAAAACGTCCCCATCAGAGACTTACTGTGTGTTAACACGATTATTGATATATTTAGCTACACGTTAATCCTTGTATTGTTGTAAGCTCGGCCAATGTCTGTTCAGAATGGGGCCCAGAAATAATGATGGCAAAGCACGTGGGTCTGCAAATGATGCACCGGCGCTGAATCTTGAAAATCTCCAACATCAACTATTGGAACTGTCGAACGAAGAGGGTGGTACTGCAGATATGATCAGCCTACTGAACAATTTAAATAAGACAAAATTCAGTGCCGAAGATCGCTCTATCATCAACATAGCCTCCATCATGGTACCGTTCGTTATGGCAAACAAGGTCACAACAGAAAGCCTGAACAAGTTGAAGGTGTCGGTTGAGAAGAACAAATGTAACGTCAGGTTATTAGCCTATCATCATGATAAACTCGAACAATACACGAGAAGAGACAACTTGAGGCTGTTTAACTTCCCGGTATGCAGTGACGAGGAACTTCCCGATAGATTCATTGAACTTGGAGCGGTACTGGGCGTTGACATCCAAAGATACCATATCAACGCAATTCACAAACTACCAACCCATCCTGCTGCCACGTCAATGTCAGTTATTGTCAGACTGAATAATCGTAAAGTCAGAAATGACATTCTATATGCCAATAAAGCACCGCTGAATGTTCCCGAATGTACCTTTCGTGGCGTATTTATAAAGGAAGACCTCACACAACAACGGTCTAAACTCCTGAAGTTTCTGAATTCTCATGACGATGTTGAGAAGACGAGAACCAGCGAGGGTCGCATCCGGGTTAGCCTGAAAGTGGACCGTGGGGCAGGGAAGAATGTAACTATCGAAAACCCTGATGATCTGTTTAAGATAGGCATCGATAACGTTGACATTACCCAGTTCGGCTACCCCGATTTGTAGGGAGGAGGAGAAAGTTTGCACCCTCCAGACCGGGATGGCTTAGTCCCCCCCTGACCTGTATGATTCTTCATTTGACATGTCATTTAATTGTTCCTCAAACAATTTGTCAGATGTAACAGAGCTTTATTCTGAAGCTGAGACAGAAATTTATTCAGATGATCAGAATTTTAATATTTTGTCAATTAATGTTGGTGGGTTAGTTAAAAGATTGCAAAGCCCTGATTTTGAAGAATATATCAATAAATTTGATATAATTTGCATTCAAGAAACTCACTTTGATGCATTTGATACAATAAACATAAATGGATACACTTGTCTCCCTACAATAGTTAGGATCGGTGCAAAATACAGGTCGGGTGGGATTGCCATCCTGGTCAGGAACTGCATTCATGACACAATTCAGATTGTTAAGAATAGTTCTGAAAACTTTTACTGGTTTAAATGTTCACTTTTTTCTACTATTTTGTTTTGCGTTGCATACATCCCGCCAGAGGGTAGTACATATAGTGACATTTCAATATTTGATAACCTAGAATCTGATCTACTAGAACTTAACCAAAATAATTTACAAATATGCCTTCTGGGTGACTTTAATCACAGTGTAGGAGCGGAAGTGTGTGAAAGCTTGTCTTTGAGTGATAGCTTGTGTGTCTGTACATCGAGGAAATGCAACTTGGTAAACACCAGCGGTTGACATAGGTAAGAAAAAGTTTATGATTGATAATTATTTCAACATATATCTTATATTTTGTTGTAATGTCGTAATCTTGAATAAACGTGGAAGGCATCGTCATCATGTGCGCCCGGTCTGAGCTGTTTAAACCATACAAAATGCCTTGATCATTTGGATGGGAAAATTGGAGCATGATTTTCACCACGTAAAATTGCCATTTTTATCGCCTTTTAAACATTCATCGTATTGTTTATTCCCAAAATTAATTGCCTTTATATATGTACTTTTTCACTAAGAACATGATTCAGACGAAATGATGTCCATTCCAATAAAATTCCCGATTTAAGTGTCCGCATTTTGACAGTTTTTTTTTATGTACAATCGTTTGGCTAATGACAATTCTCTTATGAATTCATTGTACAATCGCTTACAAGCAGTTTGTAATGTCACTTGCCTATATTTCACACGGATTAAAATATCAACACAAACACGAAATTTCGGTTTATCTTCTTTAATTTGTTATCCAATGTTCCACTTGATAGGCTTCTTTCTTTACCTATATTTCAAAATTCATTTTAGAGTGATTAATGAGTTTATATAATAGCAACGAATTTTGTGATAAACGTGTAGACTTGGTTTGCCAAACGTTATGTTTTGATAAACCGTCGGTGCCTTTTTGAAAACTCTTGACTACGGCTAGAATCAAGCCGTAGTTACGAGATTATATAACTATAACTTCGAAATAATATTGTTTGTCCGAAATTGTGTCACTGTTTACTAAATATAATTGTGCCCTATTCTACATCGAACCATGTGCCGTGACGAAAGGTTACTGTATATTCCAATATATTATGCAAATTGGCAGAGAAGCATAATTCTTACTGAAAGATGGCGAATAATAACACATTTGCTGTCCGCGGTGGCTGTGATAGTACAGTAGCTGTCTACAGATAGTATTACGTCGATTTTTTAAGGATAGTGGGTTCGAAACACATATTTCTATGAATCGAAATCCCTCTTTTCCCCGCCAATTTAAACTCGCTAATGTTTTATCATTCACAGGTCGTTGTCATATTACACCACAAAAGACACTACTCTTAACTCAGCTTGCTGTCCATGGAAAATGTCACGTGACTATACCGCGTGTATACTCAACGGATTTGGTGGGATAAAGTGTACAGTACGCGCATTTGATTGTGCCATTCGGCATTTTCGCCATGCTACGCACTTTTAAAAACCGTTAGGATTACCTCGATGAAATCACATTTCAGTGCAAAATCGTGTGTTTACAATTGTGCTTTGTAAAATTATATATAACAGGAGATCCAAACAGGATATCTGTTTGGTTACAGTAAAAATAATCTATTTTGGATTTCCCAGGGTCATGGATGATGATTATTAATTGGTCCCTGTCAAATGTTGATATCGGTTAAGGTTTACGAACTGAGAATGAAATGCAGAGCCAGAGGCGAAATTTTAAAAGTGCCAGTTATAACTAAACTGTGTTACATACAAACGTAAGAATTTTGTATGGTTTAGAATTTTGAATTTATGCATACTTATGGAAATGTTTGACAAAAATGTTCAAAATTACCTCCCTTGCATACGAATGTAGAGTAAAATAATATTTGTAAATTATTTTCTTTTCGGAGAATAATTTTGAAATCCGGCACGGTGAATCAACTTGTGTGAAGTGTATTTACAAGTGTGTGTAATTTGATGCATTTCGTATAGCTAGAAAGTGGTGTTTTCATTCTCAGTTCGTAAACCTTAGAGCCGGATTTTAGCAGATTGACATAGTTTGAGACTTCAATTATACTTTAGTATAGTATTTCGTCGGTGTAAATCAAATACTAGGTTACATGTAGTTATGGAAGATTTTATAAAATTATTTCACGTGATTCTCCATCATGCAAAAAATTCTTATTTTCCCGACATGGTTTCTCTGTATCTTTTACGGGCGAGCATAATATCATGAAAATATCAGTCGAATATAATGCAAAAAGAGGTAAAGACGCATTTATTACAATCAATATGTCACATATGCAATTCAAGCCGTTGTACAAAAGTTAGTATTTCTTGTCAGGTTATTGTACAGGACTTGACAAACGATTGTACAAAAACTTATTTATGTAAGTCTCAACACACACATATGCACGAGCTGTGAATGAAAATTTTGTCGCGAAATACCCTACAGTATGCATCTATTCGAGTAAAAACTGCGATTCGTAACAGCTAAAACACCCGTTTTAGTTCATGCCCAAGTGAATCGGGCCTAAAATGACTTAAATTTAGAACCAATGGCTCCGATTGCTCTATCAATGTTACAGGGAATTATAAATAAAGAGATTGGTACAATGATCTGACAAAAGTGTTGTGTTTATCCAGAAAAAAACACATAAATTCTTACCAATGTCAACCGCTGATGTTTACCAAGTTGCATTTCCTCGATGTACAGACACACAAGTTATCACTCAAAGACAAGTGTTCACACACTTCCGCTCCTACACTGTGTTAATGCAAGAACCGGCAATCTATGTGATTTTGTGACACATGACGATATTATAGAACAATTTTTACAGAGTGACAATCCAAATGATGATTTAAGTAGGTTAACAATAAGTGACCTCGGCTTTTCTAATGAAAGGCACAACTCTGATACCTTTCTAATAAACAATTATGGGAAACGTTTACTAGAACTATGTCGATCATTTAATTTATGCATTGCAAATGGTAGACTCGGTAATGACATGTCTCTTGGTAAGAAAACATGCAAAGGTAGCTCAGTTATTGATTATGCAATTCTTTCTCCTTTACTATTCACCGCGGTTAAAGAATTTGATATTTTACCTTTTGAACCAATGTTAAGTGATGCGCATTGTGGTATTCGTCTTTCTTTGTCTTACAGTATAAATTTTAACGAACAGCAACATAACGACAACACTGAAAATATTACTGTTACAAAAGCCATTTGGAATTCTGAGGCTAAAGAAGATTTTTTGCATTATCTTAATGAGCATGATATAAATCAGTTTGCAACCAAACTTAATGAGGTTTCCCCAAATGATGTTTCATGTGAAGATGTAGAAATCTTGGTGTCTGAGTGCTCTTCGTTGCTTTTTAATGCAGCTGATGCGGCTGGCATGATAAAACACAATACTGTGAAACCTGTTACAAGTAATAAACGAACCCTGAATAAGCTCATAAGACGCCCTTGGTTTAATGTAGAATGTCAAAGGCTGCGCACTCAATATAGAAGGACTAAAATCATAGAAGGCGCGTTAGCAGCGCTGAGAATTTTCAGTTTCTTAATGAATCCAGTAAGGCTTACAAGAAATGTATTAACAAGAATTTTAATGAGTATAAGAAAGACTTTATCAAAAAATTACGCGCTCTAAAGGATTCAGATGCCAAATCTTATTGGAAGCTATTAAATCAAGCTGATAGCAGTAATAAAAACACTATTCAAAAGGTTTCTATGGCTTCTTTTGCAGATCATTTCAAAAAGCTCAACACTGTTAATTCAGAAAATTCTGATATGTTGTCAGAGGTGGACCCATCCAGAGTTTCAGATTTCAATCTTATGATTAATACTGAGATTACTGAAAAAGAGGTTCTACAATGTTTAAATAACTTGAAACAAAACAAAGCATGCTCCTCTGATCTTATTTTGAATGAATTTCTAAAATATTCAAAAACCAAAATGTTACCTGTTTATACAAAATTGTTTAACATTGTCTTTACCTCTGGCTTCATCCCAGAAGTATGGTCTCAGGGGATTATCTCCCCTATTTACAAGAACAAAGGTGATAAAGCTAGCCCTGATAATTACAGGGGAATCACAATTTTGAGCTGCTTTGGTAAATTATTCACAGCTATTTTGAACAATCGACTAAATAAATATCTCGATAACATGAATATTTTATGTGAAGAACAAGCAGGTTTTCGTAAACAATACAGTACCACAGATCTTTAACTTGAAATGTCTAATTGATCTTTATTTATTCAGAGGCAAAAAGTTATATTGCGCTTTTATCGATTATAAAAAAGCCTTTGACTCAATAAATCGAACTTACTTATGGCAGAAACTTATCTCTAATAATATAGATGGTAAAATGTTTAAAATCATTCACAACTTATATGCCAATGCCAAGTCATGTGTCAAAGCAGGTAATTTAAAGTCTGAATCATTTTCGAGCAACGTAGGTGTCCGCCAAGGCGAAAATCTGTCTCCAGTTCTGTTCTCAATATTTTTAAATGATTTGTCTGAGTTTATATCCCATGCCTACGATGGTCTGGACAATGTAGGCCTAAGTGATATGGCAAAAATTTTACTGAGTGATGAAGATGTTGAAGTTTACTTTAAGCTATATATTTTACTTTATGCCGACGATACGGTTATCTTTGCTGAATCTGGCAGTGAGTTACAAGCTGCTTTAAATGCCATGTTTTTGTATTGTCGATCGTGGGACCTAGAGGTTAACCCAGCCAAGACTAAAGTTACTATATTTAGTAATAGAAAGTTGCAACAGCAACCAGTGTTTACATATAATGGACACGCACTGGAGATAGATGATGGTTTTTTTTATATCTTGGTGTATTATTTTCCTATAATGGGCGTTTTCAGAAACATAATCAAAGATTAGCTGATCGTGCACGTAAGGCTATGTTTGCTGTACTTCGTAAATCTAGGAAGTTACACTTACCAGTAGATTTGCAGCTTCAACTTTTCGATAGCATAGTTACCCCTATTTTACTATATGGATCGGAGGTATCCGGTTTTGAAAATTGCGAAATACTCGAGAAATTATGCACTGAATTTTATAAGATAATACTTAAAGCAAAAAAATCTACACCAAATGTCATCCTATATGGTGAACTTGGTAGATATCATATTGACATCTTAGCTAAAGCTAGAATGATTGGATTCTGGCAAAGAATTATTAATGGTAAGCCTGATAAAATTTCTTACAAACTTTATAAGATTTTATTGGCTATGCACCAAAAGGATTTTTTTCACTCGAAGTGGCTTTTAAGCATCAAAAATGTTTTGCATGAATGTGACAAGGAACAAGTCTGGTTAGAACAGAAAACTTCAAAAAGTATCTCAAAGTCTGTTAAGCAGAAACTTATTGAAAACTTTAAACATTCATGGAAGGAATCTATTTTTGAATCCCCCAGATGTTTAAACTATAGAATATTTAAGCAAAATTTTGAATTTGAAAAATACTTCAATATTTTACCACCAGACTTGGCTTTGGCATATTTCCGTTTCAGATCATTAAACCATAAATTCCCTATTGAGTGGGGTAGATTTGTCGGCATTGCAAGGGATGAAAGAATTTGTAGTTTATGCTTTCTTAATCATCTGGGAGACGAATACCATTATGCGCTTGAATGCTCTTACTTCGAGGATTTGAGAAAACTATATTTACCGAGAGATATGTGTCTGGGTTCTATGAATACATTGAAATTTGAAACACTTATGAACACCAGTGACACTCATGACATTTTTAAGCTAGCAAAGTACTGCAAAGAAGTGCTTCAGACATTTCAAGAAATTTTCAAGAATGTATGATTTATCAGTATCTCAGTGATCTCATAACTGTGTTCAGAATCTATCAGTATTTCAGTGATCTCATAAATGTGTTTAGGATATAGTGTTAGGACAGATACCGATAGTGCGACGACTCGCAGTGTTAAAGTTTCGACCCTCTCCCAGATGACTTGCTTAGACTGTCCCAAGTAAAAACTGTTGCAAAGTTAAATTGTTGAAATTAACATGGAGTGTGTGTATATTGCAGCTGGGAGAGCGTTGGGGCGGGGGCAGGGAGTGTTGATGATCCGCACTCTCTTCTTTTGCCGCGGTGTTTTCCCATACCGATGTTTTCCTAAGCCGTTCTTGCCGGGAACTTCAAAACCTGGTCTTGTCGGGGAGCGAGTTGAAGTAGACATGGTTTTTGTATGTGATTTATTTATGTAAAAGACAGTTCATTAACCCTTTCCCACACGCAAAAAGTTAGACTGGTCCAATCAGAAAGCTTCTTCACTGACGTACAACCAAGCAGGTTTGACCCTGTTCCTGGCAGCTAAAATTTTGGGTGCTCCAGTTTGAGAGCAGACAACAAAACGGGGGCTTAGAGAACTATGATTTGTGTACAGAGCAGCATGGGGGATGTTGAGGCGGAGGGAGAAACTGCTGATTCTCAGCAGTTTCTTCTTTTTCCTCAATGTTTTCTCTAGCCATTTTCAGCTTGGCATGTCAAAACCCGGTCTTGTTAGGGAAAGGGCTAAATCAATAAGAAACTCATATATTATAATGTATATTGTAGCAACGAAGTTATTGGGACGAAACGAGGGAGTGCTGTTTACCAGCATTTTCTTCTTTTGTCCCAATGTTTTTCACAAGATTATTTTACTTGAGACGCCAAAACTAGGTCTGTATTGTTGGAAGGGGTTTGCTGAAAGGCCTTCTTGCTGCATTAGTACGCTTTTGAATTTCCAGTATACTTATATTTGGGTATAGGCATGCACAAGGGTGCGGACCGGTCTGCACAACGGTGCTGACTGGTCCCCATTCTTGCTGCATGCGTAGAAAATTGCTTGTAATTGGATCACGGGTCTGGTGTATGCATAAACTGCTCTGATGAGTGTTTGACAGCAGTATTTCTTGTGAATGCAGCAATACATTCACAGGTTTGTCCGAGCAACTCGGTGACAATTTTATTTTATTTTACAATTTGTAACTTTCCTCTAAGTATTTGTTTGTTGCAAGTTTTGACTTGTACCCCAGTTAGGGGTGAGAGTTGATAATAAAAACCTTCAAAACCTTCAAAACCTTCGTAACAGTTAAATTGATTCTGCTAACAGATCTGGGTAATCGTGTGTTTTTGGACAAGCTAGACATTATCGATGTCACTGCACACATACCGCACGTGACTTTTGCTAATCTGGACTTTGTCTAATATCCCGAATGTTCACTTTTCACATGCACTGTATGTGTAACGGTTGTCAATCGGGACAATTTATTGGCATATACTGAAAAAATGTGTTTCAGAATGCGATAAACTTTTTTTAACAGTATATCTTCGTCAGAATCTTTTAAAAAATTGAACAGTCTATTTTTTTTTATAATTTTGGTTAAGGGTTAACTTCACATTAAACTTAGGCCTATACAGTATCACTGGTGGTGAACTCGACCAAAGTCAAGGACGTTTTTCGCTACAACAAGGTACAGATATTTTGCGTTTAAATGTGAATTCAAAGATCTGATTGGATAGTTTTTCTAATAACAATGAATTTGTTCTAAAAATAGACCGGGTTTACCGATATGTATTGACAAACCATCCATGTTGTTATAAAATCTCGTAACAACGGCTTTATCGAAGCCGTAGTTACGATATTTTATAACAAAACCGACGGAATACTATGATCGCGAAAAAACGTCCCACGCTTTGGCCGAGTTCACCACCAGTGAGTCGGCAAAATCGCATTCCCGACAGATATCATAGCGAATTCTAAATGATATATTAAGAGTCGTACTTTAATGTTAACTTTTTGATCTTTTAAATTAGACTCCCACTATGAATAGGAAATCTAAGTTACCAGACTTTGGCCGTACTTGGATGAATTGATAACGTTCAAGGTGTGTTTCTGGCATTAACCCTTTCCCAAACGGTAAAATTTTAGACTGTTCAAATTTGAAAGCTGCTGCAGAAGACAAAATATGTTTGAATGAAAATACTCCATGTACATGTACATTTTAGTACAGAAAATGCTCTCCATTTCCTTCAATATTTTCCGACCTTCCCTCTTTCAGGGACGTGAAAAGATATGGTCTTGTTTGGAAGAGGGAATCTATAATCTAGATTTTCCCCATAAAATCAAACTTTTTACGATTTTTCCAAAACCTAGATCAAATTTTTCTTAACAATTCCCAAAACAAGACTTTTTTGAGGAACCACGAAGAAGAGAGGACCCGAGGGAAAAAAAAAAAAAAAAAAAAAGAAAAGAAAAAAAAGTAAGCATTTTCTTCATTTCATTCGATATTTTTCGTTATTATGTCCACAAATTCCACACCTATTTACACCCACTTAATCGCCTGCTTTCACATTGGAACAGTCGAAGATTTTACAGTCTAGGAAAGGGTTAAACCGTTTTTAAGACAACAACTATTTTTGTTCAAATCCGACAATATTTCAAACAACACGGTGCGTTTGCAACTCATCAACAAAAGGATTTTTTTTTACAATTTAAGCATTTTTTAGTAGAAATCAGATCATAGAAAGCGATTGGGGAAAGGAAATATGTCGATCATCAGTAGTTTCTTCTTAGCCACCGATGCCTCTTTATTGGAGACATTAATCCTTTCCCAAACGGCAAAATTTTAGGGTGACCTACTTCAAAAACTGCTACAAATGACGAGATGGATGTTTTTTAAGATAGGATTTGTGTGAAATATGGTACAGAAAATATTGAGACAAAAGGAGAAACTGCTGGTGATCAGCAGTTTCTTCTTTTGTTTCAATATTTTCCCAAGCTTTTTTCTATTAGGGACGTCAAAACCATGTCTTGTTTGGGAAAGGGTTAAACAATGTTTTGCTTGGGAAATAATTGATTAGACTGTCAACATAGAGCATAGATCAAAGTAACCACAAATTGACCGTATTTGGAAAATTTGTATAAAGATAAAGGTGCGTTATGTAATATTATTTTAAAACCTTTTTAAACTATACTGAAACAAAAAAGAAACGCAACTTCATTTTCAATTCCTTCTTACGCAAAGACATCAAATCAGATTAAAACAAAACTTAATAACATTTCACCTTGTAAAGTTCACAAAATCTTGTTGGTAGTCAATTTCATTAGTAAGAAAACACCCACTTTAAACCGAGCGTCAACACAATACGACAAAAAGATTGGACGGAGGTCGAAAAAAACAATCCGTTTCGTTCAATTTTGTCCGATATTTGAATGTTGTGAAGTCCATACGAGTTATTAGCGGTCTCCGTTGCAGTCTTAAACCTATCCCGTAGGTGGGGTTAACGTTATTATTCGGTCCTGTCTTGATGTCATATCTCTTGCACGTCTGCCTCGTCCTCAATCGGTTATGATCCAATTGAGAACCAACAACGTATACAGTCAAAAATATGTCGATTTTTTGCCCCATCAATATCTTGCGACAATATTTTGAACCTTTCCCACCAACAACATCTGAACTGCAGTTAGGCGCTGGTTTTGGCCTAGCCTTGCTATGCGTAGCGTTGTGAAAAGTGTGTGTACGCTTTGGCGTCTTCTTTGTCTAGGTTCTAGCTTGTGTTTGATGAAAATTTGTTTTGATAGTAGTCATCAAGAAAACACGACAGGGGATAATCAGTTTTTAACAATTTACCATGTATCACGTGATGAATGTACGACATCTGAAGAAAATGGCACTGTATTTATGCGTATGCATGCAGGTATATCAAAAATGTACTCAACAGCCATTAAAAACATATTTTGACGAAAATATTATGAAAAATTGGGGTTGCGTATCTTTTTTGTCCTAGTATATTTTAGACCTTAACCTACATAAAGCTCAACCCTCTCTTAAACGTAATCAAGAAAAATTCGGATGTGTTCAAATTTTCGTTGTAGTGGTAAGACGCGGGCCTTGGGATCGAAGGGTCGGTCCTTGGTTCAAATCCCGCCGGTGCCGCGGGAATTTTTCTGAGCAAAAAAGTTACCCCACGTTACTCCTTTCACCCAGGAGTACGAGCTCGTTCAAATGGGTACACGTCAAAGTACTGTGGCTGCCGAAGGCCCCAGTTGTTAACAGCCGACTTGTGACTCGGTGATCGTGGGTTAAAGTGTAGAGTGGGTTTAGTACGTCTCTCAGTCCATAAAATAGACTTAAAACCGAAAACAGTTCATAAAATGAAAAGAAAACCAATGAAATGACATCATTTGGCCAACGTAATAGGAAATATTCAATATATAATATGACCATCGGGAGTAGCAGATGTTTACATTTTGTTTTCATAAATTAATATAATAATAAAATTATACCGCAATTAACCCGATTAATTACGTGTTAATAATATAATGAATATTTACATCGTCTTAAACAGGTAATTTTTCTCATAACTCGATTTAAATCTCAAATGAATAGCCTGACATCCTTTTGTAAATAGATAGATAGATAGATAGATAGATTTATTTCAGCATTAATCAAAACATGACAAACAGTATAACAACACATACATATCACAATGTTTAACAATGATATGATATATATTACTTTATATAAATAAATAAAAATTAATTAGATGATTATTTAATGTAGTGTTATGAACTATGTCAGTTTCATCAATGCTAAGGATAACACAAAAAAGAGAAATAAATCTCTTATTTCCATTGTGGTCCTTCACATTGATGGCCTGACATATTTTTAGGGAGATAATTCTAAATCAAAGTACTGATAGTACTGAAGGTCGGGAAACAGAGGATTCGAAATACAGTAAATGGTCAATTTTCTTAAATTTACATTGAATTCTTAAAATATTCTCAATGTTGTTATCTGATGTTATCATCAAAATTAACCCTTATACTCTAATTCCCAGTTTACATAAGCAAAAATTTTATATTTCTAGAGAAGAAATCATGGTAGACGAAAGGGTAATTGTCAACAATATAGATCTACTCCATTACACGTCCCGCCGCGATATGACCCTATTAGTCGAAAACTTCATAAAACCCAAATAAACCAAATCCATTACACGATGTCGTATTTTTTTCCGGTGATGTCGTAAACATTCGGTGATGGAAAGTGTCATTTTTTAAGTCGTAACGTGTCCGTGTTGAACGGGTAACCGTATGTTAAAAATGTTTACGGCGTTGTCAGAAAAGATCCGACGTCACATGAATCTCATTACGGATGGACTGTTTTAATAAATTGTCTGGGTTAACAGTTTGTAAATCATTATATCATTTTGATATCCATTATAAAAAAAGATTTCAGGAAACATGGTGGCAAAACGAATACATTTTGATATCCAACATTTTTTCTTAGTCTCAATCTATCTTTCAAAAACTCTTCGGCTAAACTTTACATGAATATTTATCTAAATTATCAACACAAACTTGACATTAGCAACAGTATTCCGATTTGATGCAGTCCCGTAGGCACAGGTTGGAGCCACGGGAGGGAGGGAGGGGATAAGCCCCAAATGTTGGTCAAGAATACCGAATTTTCCTCATTTTACATAGAAAATTGAAGAAAAAGCCAATTTAGTCCCTAAATGTTCAGACACAAACCCGGACAGCGTTTTGAGCCCCCTCCCCCCTTATCAAATTGCTTCCTACGGGCATGAGAGCATTTTTACATATCACTGTTTAGGAAAGGTTAAACTTTGCACAATGAAAAATATTAATATTATGACGGGAAAATTTCTGAGCAAAATGAAGAATGAGGAATGAAGTTAAAATTAAAGTGACATTTCACATTTATTTCATTTTTTGAAAGTATGTCTTGATGCAAAGATTGTTTATTCTTATGCATAGAAATGCTATTAGTTTTTGAAGTTGTTATTTATAAGCGAAAATATGCCTTTATAGTTGAGACAAAATGACAAATTCTATATAAATCTTAACTGTTGTCCACAACAATTTGTTTAATTTTAGCACAAAAATATATATTTCTCGTAAACGGTTCAATATTTTGGCTTGAAATTTCAGAATTTTCATAAAAAACATGCTCTTTCAGATAGAATAAAGGTAAAATTTATGTACAAATAATTGTGAATTGTCACTTTAACATGGTTCACAAAAGTGACATGAGAACTGACTAAATCTAGATCATTGAATGTACAATATAGTACATTGTAAATAATGGTAAAGGTTAAACCACATAAACATTGATCAACAATTCTAATAACATGTGTGTTAAACTCAGAATTTGAAAAAGTGAGCTCGTATTTTCTGCACACAAATCTAGATATTGTTTTCTTTTTATCTTTTATGTCCTTTTTGCTTTAGCGTTAACATTTGCACTAGCTTTCACTTGGGAATTGTTCTTTCTGTCGTCTGTGAAAGAGGCAACTCTATCAACCCTTTTTTCTGCAGAGACAGAACCCTACAATTAACTCATAAATAGCCTATATCTCAAACCCAGGTCGAAGAAAGATTACTAAATACCCGTTAAACCCAAGCCTGGATAAATAAGGATGAATATATCACGAAAATTACGTTGTAGGTACTCAAGACGGCCCAAAGTTCGTACAACGCCGTTACGGTAACACTTCCGTTGGTCTAAGCATAGGCCTAATATACTAGCTTTACAACGCGAAGTGTTAAAACAGGTATAACCCGATACAATGCATGTGTTGTGCGCATAGCGGAGGACTTGACTAGACTCAGGATATAAATAGATTTTCTGTGTCTCTACGAGTGCTTTACGGAAATGTCCGATTAAACGAACTGTGGCGCAGTTATTTGTTTTGGTTATGAAATTCTCGTCTGCTCTAGTCTGCCACACCAATTATCAACCTTTTCGCCAAAAAAGAGAGGTTGATAGTTTTCGCACTTATGAGCAAACTGCTGCATTGTTTTGATAAAACAATTAGGAAATGAAAGTCTATTAACGATGATTATGTTAATTGAGCAATTTTGAATTAGTCAAGGGTAGGTCTACCTTTTCGCGGCGGACTCAGACAAACGACTATGCGGCGGCCAGATGATATCGAAAACCTCATATCTGCAGAAAAAACAAAGCCGCAGATACGAGGTAAAGATAGAAAAAGATAGAAAAAAGTTACAAGCGTTGCGTAGCTATAGTTAGGAAAATCTCGAAGAGATTTCCCGACCTAAAAATGAATATTGCTGCACACTTATCACAGAAATATATCACATTGACTCTAATTGATACATGTAAATAATTTTACTTTCAAATAATGCTAATACTGATAGTTATATAATGGCTGCTTTTCCTCGAAAACCTAGCATCCGCAGCTTAGAACAAGCTGCAGATACGAGGCTTTCGCAGAAAAGCGACAAAATATTGAGTTGTAAAAGGACCTATGCAAGAAAAGTAATTGACAAGTTATACTAAATAAGGCAAAATAAACAATGTAATCCCTTCTATTATATATCTAAAAAGTGGTCTTTTACAGCTCTCTTAAACATGTTCAAATTTGATAACTGTCTGATAGAAGGTGGTAGCGTGTTCCAAAGTTTAATCCCTAAATATGAGAAAGACTTGAGTCCAAAACCTTTTACCTTGGGAGGCACAAAAGATCCATATTTGGAAGACCTTGTACTGTATGAATGAACTGGCTCTGTCGTGGGTTGGACTAAAACACGCAAAGGAACCGTTTTTGGCGCAAAGGACGCAAAGGACCTGAAGGCGACGGAAAGGAGATTTATATCAGCCCAAACTCCTTAATCATGATTATTTATCGCATTAAATTGCTTTATTCATCTATTTTACGATTAAATCTAGTCAATAATGTTTGTTTTGGACATAAAGTGTCTGAATTTTGTGTTGATTCCGATTTTCGTAGTCCACTCACGGACGAAAAGGAGCTGGTGGTGGCTCAAAGGAGATTCATATCAGCCTTAAATCCTTTGTAACGAATTTTTATTGCATTTAATAGCAATATTCACGTATTTTAATTAATTTAAGATCATATCTAATCCATCATGTTTGTTTTTCGGTCAAAGAGTAGATCTATCTGTTTTTTTTGTTTTGTTTTTTTTTTTGTTTATTGTTGATGTTTTTTTTGTGTGTGTTTTTTGTTTTTGTATAAAATCCGATTTTCATATGCTACTCACAGGCGAGAAGGATCTGGGCTGCGCAAAGGAGATTTGTATCAGTATAAACTTTTTAATCATGAATTTCCAGCGCAATAGATTGTAATATTTATGTTTAAATATCAGATCATATCTATTCAACAGTGTGTATTTTTTTTAGAAAAAGTGTCTGTTTTTTGTATTTACTCCTATTTTCATATACTCGCGGGCGAAAAGGAGCTTGCTATGGTGCAAGGGAGATTCAAATCAGCCTAACTCCTATTAATCTTGAATTTTTATTGCATTAAATGACAATACTCATTTTTTTTAATATCATATCTAATCAATAATGTTTATGTAGGGATATAAAGTATCTGGTTTTTGTGTTGATTTCGATTTTTATAGGCTAAACTCATGGGCGAAAAGGGGCTGGTGGTGGCGCAAAGCAGATTCATATCAGCCCAAACGGGTAGGACGATTTACCAAAACGTACCGAAACCGACCGAAATGTACCGAAACCAATACCGAAACGGGCCGAATTGTAGCGAAACGGTATCAAAACATGAAACTGTTTTCATCTAGACATGTAGCGAATTCATCAGGGTGTAGTCCAATCTTAGTCTGGTCTAATATGAAACGAGTTACAGTTGTCGAAATAGTTTTTTTTTCTCTTCAAAATATCTCTCAATGCGCTGTAGGCTTAGTTTTTGAAATTTGAGACGTCAATCGGTTGTTTGAGAGAGAGCTTAACTGGATAAATCTAGTGTAATTAAAATGAATCGTGTAGTTAGATTAAACGGGTGATTAGATTATTTTTCACAAGCATTCCAAACTCGCTGTTAAAAGGGATAGGCCCTAATCATTTGGCTTAAATTTTTGCAATGACACATGTGTCCTGCAGATTTCAAATGAATGGTCGCGTTTGGAAATTTTACCTCTTTCCTGAAGATCGATGCACGATCTTTGAGCTATTTCCCAAATATAAATATGTTAGACTGGTCCTTTTTGAGACCAGAGCCTTTTCAAGATTTCAAGACAACAAAAGGCATTTATAAAGGCATTTTGTATTCATTGTCCAATTGCTCCTTGCTTATACTTTCTGTCTAAATATAAATGTGAAATATAATGTGAATTTCGTATCCATTTTAAAGGAAAACATGCTGATTACATTTTTCCCTCAATTGTTACCATTAATTTTATCATTGTGCTTCAAAACTGGTCTTGTTTGAGAAAAGTTTTTTGTTGTACTTATTTGCATTTGTTTTATGCTTTGTCTTTGTAAATATTTGTAGAGGCCCACAGGGCAGACTGGGTATTATCCCAACTGTGCAGCCTCGTTAAATAAAGTCTTTATTATTATTATTGTTATTGTTATTATTATTATCATTATTATAAAATTATTTAGTAACATTAACATTTATTTCAATTATATCACAGAAACTATCGATTATCAGCATTTTCTTCTATTGCATCAATATGTTTTCAAGCATTTTCTGTTATGGACATTTAAACAGGTTTTGTGATTGCGGATCAATTGCGTTTTCACGAATTTGGTCGTTGTTTAGGAATATAGAAAATATGGTCAATAAATGGGGTTTGTAAAATTTGTAAACATTAATTTATTTTATGATCGATCCCTCTATTTGGTGTCACTCCTCAACGAAACGGGCCTATTAAATATATAGTAAAATGGGCCAATTTGGCAGCTTCTAGCTCCTCTCAGAAGTCTTTGTGGCATGTTTTACTTACGGGTGTGTCACAATCAGATGTGCAAACTATGTTTCACCAAGGGTGATTTTTCAAAGTCATTGAATACAAATGAGACAATATTTTCCTGAAAGCTAGATAATATATCTTCATGAAAATAATAACATTTTTTACACAGATTTAAGGATTTAAGTTATTTTACATGTTAAACTTGGAATTTTAGAGAGAAAAAAGTAAGTTGCCTATAATTTCTTACACATATTTGGAAATATCAATTTCATTTGAAATGGAGAAAACATTTTACATCATAACACTCACAGACTAAGCTTTCAAATGACATGCAAAACAATGTGATCATGACATATTTATTTTGAAAAAAATCTGATTTTCTCACATTTTATCTAAATTAAGCTTGAAATGACATATTTCAGTTTTCTATTTTCATTCAGTATTGTCTGTACAGCCCTAAAAGTAATAAATATTGACAGGAATTTCAATTTTCTTTAAAATGATATATACATATGTTGTCCTAATACGAATACTTACAGAAATAATGACTGTTGAAGTTGGTCGTATTTGCATTGAACATTGTCTACGGACTGGACATTTTAACAATGATTACAGTTCAACGGTATTAATATCATATTTAATTGGCAATAAAAAACACCAACATTTTTCATTTTATAAGGGAATAGACTTTAAACAAGAAGAAGAAGTACAAATTTCGAGCAATTATTGAACTGTTGAATAGACATCCGGACAAACGGACAGACGACGGGCATTGATAGCTCGCAATACCTTAACTAGAGCACTATAAGGTCAGATGAGCTACAAATACTTAGCTATTGTCTAAGACATAAGCATAAACAATTCACATATCAATTTAAACTTAAGAATGCAACATTAATTATTTTAATGAATATGAATGTTAACCATTTCCCGAACAAGACTGGGTTTTGACGCCTGTACTAAAAGAGCACTTAAAAACATTATGACAAAAGAAGGGAGTGCTAGCATAACAGATTATTTCTTATTTTTCATCAATATCTTCTTTGCTGTATTTTATACAATAATTCCAACTTGACGATCATAGAAGTTATCGTCGTCTGCAGCAAAAAGTCAAAGTTGTGACATTTTGGGATATTGTAAATAGAATAGCGTTTATGGGAGTTTGAATTTTAATTGAGATATGGTAGAAAATACAGGGGGGAAAGGAAACTGCTGGTAAATAATCTATTCAATATGCTATTTATTTGCCTTTTGTGTTTCAAAACCTTTCTCCTTTTCTCTTTTAGGGACCTAAACATCAGGAAACATTTATCAATTTGGATAGTTTAATATCACAAGTTAAATTTAATAAGATAGAAAAGGTTAAGAAAGCAAAATATGGTGTTTATCAGCATTAAATTGTTCTTTTTATCTCAATGTACAGTTCCCAATTTGGAAAATGGTTCTTGGGAAGATTTTTTTTATTGATTTCGACTGTTGGATGCAAACGATAATGAAATACACATAAAAATGATGATTAAAATGCGACATGAAGTACTCATAATATCTGCTATGAAATTCTGTCTTGTCCGTAGACGCATTTATTTTTGCCTGTGAGCCACTATTTGACCTTACTTTCACTAAAAATACACTTCTTTCAAGGAAAAGCACAATTATTTAGCAGAAACATGTCTACAATATCAGCTAACAAAGACTGTGTCCATTTAAGAAGCTATTTTACACCTGTCTACGGACAAGACATTTTGTCTACGGACAAGACATTTCTTTTACTGTACATAAAAAATAAAGTACTCGATACAATTTGATAAAATTTCACGCCAATCTAATTTTGTAGATTTGCTAACAGCTAATGAATCTTTTGTCACAATCTGTAGTGATATTACTTGAAAATCACCTTGTTAAAATGTGTCTACGGACAGGACATTTTAGGTCAACGAACTTCTTGCCGAAATATCTTAGTTACCATTTGGTGTATTATGAACATTTCAATTTAAATTTTTATTTACATGTCTTTTTTCAAAAGAAAAATGAAAATAATAAAATTCTGTAAGTCATAAGTTAACTTTTTTCGCGCTATAAAAGACCATCTACGAAAGTGGAATTATATAACGAAAGGGTGGTCTCGGTATTTTTGTAATAAATTAATCAATTCTAATCACATCTTCATAAAATAACCTGCAGATAAAAGCTGAATGATTTCCCTAACTGAATGTTGCATGTCGTGAAGAATAATAGAACAATTTTATACAAAATTCTTAAGTGGAAAATAAGGAAAATTCAAATGAAACATCATTATTTCATTTTTACCCCATTTTTTCAATACATTTATTGCAATAACTTTTTTACCGCTAATGTATACTTCTTGAAATTTGGTACATAACATAACAATCATTTTGCGATTAATATAAGATCAAATTAATGTTGTTATATTGATTTGTATGTCAACTGGAATCCTATAACATGATGCAGGTACAGGATGTACATCTGATTGTGACACACCCGACAGTCTGCCTGACAGACCATTTCTTTGTCTTTAATTTACTACCAAGAAAGTGATATCAATAGCACCATAAGCTAAAATCACGCACCCATGAACACAGCCACCCTTGAAATTTGCTATCTCTTTCGGGATCTGCATGTGACACACCCCCATGAAAGGTCACGACCGCGCAAGAAACTAGTTCCCGACAAATTCATTAAAACACATCCTAGCAGTACACAGATGGTCTGCCAGTATGCAGAACCATATTTCATGCATCTGCATATTCTATATGTCTACACAGAATCAATGCAACAAAAGGAGCGAATCCATTTTTGACGGAACTATGTTTGTATACTACGACCCGGAAGCATTTCCCGTTGTGGAGTGTCTCCATTTGCCGTTTTGGAACAATTCGGCCCGTTTCGCTATTGGTTTCGGTCGGTTTCAGTAAATCGCCGAACCGCAATCATTCCAAAGAATTAATGCATAGATCTATACAATGTAGTTTTGTTGGTCTAAAAGTGAACTGGTATGTTTAGTTGGTCTTCGCTCGCTTTAAGGCTTTGCCTTAATTACATATTAAATGAAATAGCCTATTGTTTATCTGCTACTCTTTTTGGACCATCTATACATGTATTGTCCCAGGGCTTAAACAAAGCGTATTATATATCAAAACATGGTTCTCCGAGGATAGCCACAAACCAGAAAAGTGATGCTTAAGGTAGCTGAATGCGATTCCATAACAAGAAAACTGCCCTAGAGAGTTGACTCATAATGTCACATGTTATAAAGTGAATCCTTACTGACAAATTAAGATAATAAAAAAAGATAAGTCATCATCTAAGGAAAGAATGAGGGCCGTCTCAAAACCAGCACTGAAATGGCTATTTTTAACATGGAGGCCAATGGGAAGTTTGAATATTTTTACACAAATGTTAAAAAAATAGAGAATTTCTGCCCTAGAGAATTTGATAATATTATGTAAATTGATGGACCTGGTCATGATCTGTAAAATAAAGAAATAAAAAACAAAAGTCACCATAGTATATAAATGGGGTCTGTCTCAAAAAAGCCGGAACAGCACTGTTTCAGCTGATTTTTGACGCAAATGTTAAAAGTTTAGGAATTTCTGCCCAAGAGAATTTGATAATATTTTGTAAATTGATGAACCTGGTCATGATCTGTAAAATAAAGAAATAAAAAACAAAAGTCACCACAGTATATGAATGGGGGCTGTCTCAAAAGTGCCGAAATAGCAGTGTTTCAGCTGATCTTTGGCGCAAATGTTAAAATTTTAGGATTTTCTGCAGAAAATTTGATAATGATTTGGTAATTGATGAACCAGCAAATGATATGTAAAATAAAGAAATTAAAAAAAAAAAAAAAAAAAAAAAAAAAAAAAAAAAAAAATAATCATCACTGTACATAAACGGGAGACCGTCTCAAACGTGGGTTTTTCCACTGAAAAAGCAGCCTTTCAGCTCGATTTTGTATAGCTGTTAGTACATAGTTATACCGGGGTCAATGAAATTGACCTCGGCTTTAGGTATTGTGGGCGTATAGATTTCAGTGGTTGTTACATTGTGTTTTTGGGACGAGTTGCACGAGTCTCGTTCTGAAATTTTTACAGTTTTCGGACACCCTCGGTTGCCCTTTTGCCAGGCTTTATCCAAGATACTGAGATTGTGAATTGGTTTAGTGCTAATTACCTCCGTTGTCTGGGGTCCCGTGACATTGAAATATCCAAGTTTAGTGAACCAGTCAGTTTTTGACTTTGTGACGTCATATAACTAGCCAATATGACGTCAACATGGATTTTTCTACGTTCTCGCGACGTTCCATTTCCCGCGCGTTATCAGACGTCAAGTAGCGTTGTTTGGAAACGCACGTCTTTTATCAAATGACTACGACGTTAGAAGTTTTTTAGTCCACGTCAATTCGGTCTGCGGGGTGTAGGATTTGTGAATTATTATTCAAACCCGTTTATCTTATATCGGAGCTAGAAGCGCCTGCTAATTTGGAAGGAAAAATAGATTTCCCATTTTTTAAACAAAATATTTTAGATCTAGAAGGAAATATTAGGGGAAAATGAAGGAAAAGATTTATATATCTAATCATTTTGAGAATTCTTCATTAGGCCTAAAGGCTGTTTCACAGCAAAATATACATAGATCTCAGCATCTCTTGTTAACCCTTTCCCAAGCAAGACCTGCATAAGCTGCTTTTGACGATTATCATGGAGATGGAGAAGGCTTCGGAAACATTTGTACAAAAGGAGAAAATGCTAGTTATCAGAAATTTCTTCTCTTGTCTCAACGTTTTACTAACTATAGACATTTTCCGTTAAGCTTTCATACAATGGCGCTGAATTGAGTAAGGGTTACGTTTTGGCCAAATGATAGAAGTATATACTGGTCCAATCTCACGCTTTCTCAAACGACAATATTTGATGGTCGTTCAATTTGAAAGTTGCTGCAAACGACGAATTCGCCGTTGATAAAGATAGCATACGATCAATGTGCAATATAGCACAGATAATATACAGACAAAATGAGAAATATCTGATTTTCAACAAGTATATCTTTCGTCTGAATTTTTTTCGTTTTGTCGTCTCTAAGGGACACCAAAATCATGTATTGTTTTGAAAGGGTCAAAGAAGTCACCTTGGACGACAAAAATAGTGATTCTACATAATAAATAATGAGTCATGAGTGACCGGATGGAACTTTGCAAAGCTTGATTTTTTTTCTTTCTTTTTTCTTTTTTTATTGAAAGAAAAGAAAATCGAGACCAAACTGAACGTATTCTAATTTTAACTGATATGTCAGGAGTTCGCACGTCAATCACGAACAAACCCTTTCCAATACATCATAGATCTGTCTTTGCCTTCGTCAATTTTGAAGGCTAATGAAAAAGACTAGACAAACGAAGAATATTGTCTTGAGAACTCAAATTGAAACGAGGTTTTGAGGTTTATTTTTTTTCTTGCATTTGGCCAAATACAATAATAATTAGGCTATGGCTTGGGACCTACACCACTAAACGACTTCTCTTACTAATTCAAAAGCTAATTTTTTCACGTCACTTAATCTGTCTTTTACTACCATATTACCATTAAAGAATCACAAATGCATGGGCGGATCTAGAGGTGGGTCGGGGGGGGGGGGGGGTCTGGAACCCCCCCCCCCCCCCCCATGGCATTTGCCAAAAATTAAATTTTGACTATATAAATTCAGTGTAAAGTTACATATTTACTACATTTTAAGCCATAATTTGGGCTTGGACCCCCCTTTAAAAAAATCTTGGGTTGGACCCCCCTGGGAAAAAATCCTGGATCCGCCCTTGCAAATGCATGAATATGATAGAAAATAAGAACTACTAGACCTATATCTTGACCCCGGTTAGAGGCTCTGTCTTATTTTCATATTAGGAAGTATTGACCAAATAACAGTCATAATCATGATCGTAATATATTCCTTGTTTGATTAAAACTAAAATCGATTTTAAAATAAATGTTTGGCGTCTCAAAATTGTTTTATTCTATTGTGGGAAAGGGAAATTTTAGGCCTAAATGGCTTTGGAGTAGGCCTAATCTATATTTGTCTAACATTGGTGTAATGTCTGGAACTGTAGTGTGGAAGTGGAACGTATTAGACAAAAGTCAGTAGATTCCGATAATTCGAACCACAATTGGACTTTTCTAACGATGCATTCGTCAGAAATCGGCCGATTTTAAGAATCATATCTTAACCGTATTACCGACGTCGTTACTTTGAACGCCAAAACACACGTGTTTAAATGACGTCATTAAAACATTTTCAAATACGGCCTGATATATTTTCACGTTTTATTCTTGTTTGATGAAAAACTGATGCAAAAGTTAGTATTGTTTATCTCAAAAAGTGTAACGGATCTAACTTTCTACCTTTGTTTCTGAAACTTTATGCCGCTATCTTATTTACGACAACATGCGCGTTTTGGATGCTCAGTCGAATCGAATTCGGCCACCTTAAGTTTAAGTTTAAACTTATTTATTTTACATCGACAGGGACTAATTAATAGATTATTTGATTCCCCTTTGATTCTGTTTCCTTGTGAAACATACATGTACTCGCACCAAACGTATGGGCCAATGAGAAGCCAAATGCAACCTTCGCTACCGTGGATACTTGTTTCAAGGTTACGGTTTCACGTGATGTACTTGGTCGCTCTGACTTCCACTTAAAACTTTGTTAGTCTTGGAGAAATTGCATTACGCGTTCTTTAGACCCCATAATTGAAGTCATCTTGACATTTCGTTTTACTTTAATCATTAACACGATATATCGCATGGCATTTTAAAGTACACCTTACTGAATCTTCGACAACTAACCCCCACCCCAAATGACAAAATTTTAGACCAGTCTAACTGAGTTGAAGATAATTCTCAACGTTACAGGCCCGTAGGAACAGGGGAGGGGGCTAGGGGAGTTAGCCAAAAATGTCAAATTTTCCTTTTTTTCACACTGAAAATTTGGGAAAATCCAAATTAGCGCCCAATATTCAGACACTGGGGCTTTAGCCCCCCCCCCCCCCCCCCCATATGAAATTGCTTCCTACGGGCCTGCGTTATGTACATTGACACTATTCTGTAGTGTCGTCAAATATAAAGTTTGCATGGAAAAGGTTTATTGAGAGCGGGAAAATAGTTGTTTGCCAAAAACTGTTTCACAGACAGTGCACTACTTTGAATTCCCCGACAGAAAAACAGAAAAATCTTTGTATGACACGTAGAGCCAAAATAATGTTGGTTACAAACACTTTATCGTTTGCTCTCAATGTTTTTCTACATTATGCCATACAAATATCCTACCCTTGGCAACATTTCTTCTGTCGGTTTCAACAGAAATTAGTTTGAATAGGTTTAAAATATTACCATCTGTGAAAGGGTCGGTTAACCTTTTCCCAAACAAGACCTGGCCCCGGTTTCTCGAAAATACTAAAGCACGTTCTGAAGCTCAAATCTGAGCACCGTGCTCAAAACGCACGAAATCCACATGAACCTCAATCGAATACCTTTCAACGTTGGAGAGTATTCCTTTGAAGTTGAGCATGTTCTCATGAGTATGTACTTAAAGTGACATTTCATTCCGATTTCAATTTTTTAAAGTATGTCTTGATGCCAAGATTGATTATTCTAATGAGTATAAATGCTATTAGTTTTTTGAAGTTGTTGCTGATAAGCGAGAAACACGCATTTAAAGATAAGACAGAATCGACAAATTCCATATAAATCCGAACTGTTGTCCACAACAATTTGTTAAATTTTAACACAAAAATATATATTTCTCGTAAACGGCGCAATATTTTGGCTTGAAATTTTCAGAATTTTTATAAGGAAATATGCTCTTTCAGATAACAATAAAAGTAAAATTTATTACAAAAATTCTGAAATATCACTTTAAGTTTTTTCGAGAAACTGGGCCAGTTTTCACATCTCTATTAGAAATGGCTTGGGGAAACATTAAGACAAAAGGAGAAACTTCTGATGACCAGCAGTTTCTTCTTTTGTCTCAATATTTTCTGTGCTATCTTAAACACAAGTTCTATCTTTAACAAAATCCATTTTGTGGTCTGCAGCAGCTTTTGAATTGGATCATCTTAGAAGTTTGCTGTTTGGGAAAGGGTTAATGGAAAACACCTCACTTCGGGACAACCCAATTATCGGGTGGTCTTCTATATTTCTAAAGCAGTGTCAAAAATAGATCGGTTCTATTATACGAATAAATGGTCTCGTATCATAATAATTGAATTAATCAAAAATACACTTTTTTGTTGACGGCATTAATTCAAAGGTCATGGAACTCCATTCAAAGTTCCGACTAGTGTGATACACGTGGTCTCCTTGCACGAGACATTCAGGCCGACTTCGATTGGGACTATAGCAGCTCGAGCTATTGTAGCTATAGTCTGGTTCCCTGTCGTACTATGTATTTTAGTATTAGCCCTGGGCAGGTATACCAGACTATTGTAGCTATCGCTCCGATCCAACACCAATAGCGCTAAGCTATTTGACGCCATTTCCGCATGACTATTCTGTCTACCGGAAATTCTGTTGTCGGGCCATCCGAGCCATTACGCCATTTCGAACTCTTCGGAAAACAGCGGCCAATACGTGTCGAGGTAACCAAAGATTTTGATCGGCTCACACAGAACGGGAGCGATAGAAATAGCCTAACTATATAGTCCATTCGACGCTGCTATATGGCCTATATGACAACCTTGCAATGTCGAGTACAATGAAGTTTTATTTTTTCTTTGCATTGTATAGGTGCTCTAGAGCAGATCTAGCTTTGTTGCCAGAATGGCAACCTTGGGGAACTCCCACAATCCGCAAAAATCCAAGATGGCCGCCAAACGCTACTGGAAAAATCAACTTTTTGTCAAATTGTCCTAAATTGACGCAAAAAATGTGTAACTAGGGGTTCTTTGGTATGCTGAATCCGAATCTGATGATAAATTTCGTATTTGGATACCAGAAATGTACTAAATTAGAGATGGCAATCCTGAAAATTTTATGATAATTTTTTTAGATGGTCCATATCAGAATTTTTTATGGCTTACATCGTGAGTCAAGTTAAAAATGAGTTTTCATTTCACATTGTATTAAGCTGATGTATATCAAATTCCGACATGGTCGCCAGAAGCCACATCGATAATCATTACTGGTTGAAATACTGGTACAAATACAGCCCAAATCATAAACTGTATGCATATTCTATTCGCTGTGTTTACTTCTAACACATTGCATTCTTCATATGGATGTTATAAAATAGATCTCTTTTGATAAATTCGAAAATGGCTACCAAATGCCATTTTGAAAGTGAGACGTTCTTATGTGTAAAATATTGGTGCAAACAATGACTGTAGAACTTTTACTATACATTTTCAATAGCAATGATCGACGCTTGCCATATTCGATGATTTTAGAAGCCGTTGTAGCAGACAATCGTCATCGAAAGAACAAGTAGACATATGTCATCCTTATTTCGTGGCTGAAACGTAGACCCCGAAAGAAGCCAACTAACGTGCCAACGGCATTTAAAAGAGGCCCTTCTTGATTATTCTGTAAGACACTGTTATACACAGGACCAGTTTAAAAAGTATGTTAATTAAACAATTAACCCTCAACCTACCAGCAAATTTTACTCACAAAACCTACCAGGTGGGGTCATTTTGACCCCAGACACTTCAGGAAATTACTTTTTTCAACATCATTATGTAGGAAAAAACACACTAGAAGAAAGAATAAGCATCTATTCTCGTCTGTTGGGCAATGTATCATTACTGGATTAGATTTGGAAAACACACGTGTAATGACGTCCTTCACAATTTTTTGGTATTTTTTTTTCAAACCGCTACTCTGTCAGATTCATGAGTCAGCTTACCACGAACCCTTTTGCTTTTCAAAGCCATGCTATATATCAAAATTAAAGTAAGATCTATGTCTTTTTACATGTGAATTTTTGTCATGCTATAGGTTGATAAAAATTCGCTAAACATATTTTTTCGAAAATCTAGTGAAAAGAACGCATATACCATTTGACAAAAAATCGCCATTTGAGGGGATTTTTAATTAAGTTTTACTTGATAGAGTATGTCAAAAGTGTTGGAAATTATAATTCATGATAGTGTAAACGTTGTTAAATGATTTGTTAAACGTCAAACGATTTAATATTGCATTTTCAATAAAATGAGGAATAAACTTCCGATTCCTTTTACTTTTCAATGCGTTTAGTTTGGGGTCATCTATTAACTCAGCACAAAAATAGATGATAAATCCTACATACGTCGTTCGATGTTTAAGAAAAGATAACATAATTATCATCGACGAAAAGTAGATTGACAAAGTCAAGAAAGTAAACGTGTATCGGAGAACAACTCTGAAAATGACATACAAAAATAAATGTCTAGGTCATAGAATACCCCCACCTGGTAGCTTGAGGGTTATGGCAAAGAGCTGCAAAAAGACAGGGTTGGTCAGTCTGTTACTACCGGTTCAAGATAGACATTGACGATGAACTGATTACATGAACTTTGGCCAAATAGATTGAAATCTTGCATAAATGTTTTGTTAAAGGTTATGCATTTAGATTCATTTTATCTGTACCTGAATACCAGCTTCTTAATTACATTTATAAAGAAAAGTAAAGGAATGGCAAACTAGATGATTTCATGAAATGTTACAATTGAACAAGTATCCGTTTTTTGAACAACCACTGACACCTGATAACTTGATATAGATCGAGTCTTATCAAATGGGCTCGTCCTATTTACTAGATTTTTTCCTGAATTATAACCGTTCAACAACTCCTCAAATCCATTGTCGTTTGTTTCCTGGATTCAATTTTTCATTTTTTTGTTCAAAGCATATCAAATGTCCTATAATCTATAAACTGAAGAGAAATCAAACTATAATTTCATTATAATTATAAGTCCACCCTTTGAATTTCATTTTAAAATGTTTAGTCTTCTTACATCCGTCATGTCTTTTTTGATATGTCTTGGTGAATGTTAAGATACGGAGGACCTAGCACACTCATGCAAAATGTCCCAACATTCATTGCACATACTGGGTTAGTCTGGTTCCCGTACCTTAAATCTACTACGGATTTAAGTACGGTAATAGCTAATATCTGACGGTCACTCAGACGGCCTGGACAGGTGACGCTTTCCATACACCGAGCCGTTTCATTGGTCTATCGATTATATCGATTGACCAATCAAAGGACAGAATGCAGTACCTGTTCCCAGTCGTAAATTCAGTTATTTACACGAATGGGTACCAGTCTAATACTGGGTAACTAGTGACAACATAGCACGATGCCGTTTAGATTTATTCTGCAATTTGAAATGAAACTACATGTAGATATCACTCATCCACAAAGACACAAGCATGTTTATTATGTTTCTTGTACTTATTCCATGCTACTGACCAATCCATTGAGTATTGTCATTATACCCTTTTAACGTTTAATACATCAATCTTAGTCAGAAAGCCCTGGGGTCCGGGGTCCCTCTCGAATTTGTAAAAAAAGGCTTATCAAACCGATTTTTAAAGAATTTCTATTTCGCCAATGCAGACTGGTTCCCTCTAGACCCCCGCCCTTCCATTGGGAAATAATGGCTGGATCTTGCAAGTGGTACATTGAATAATGTATTAAAATCATTTATTAATACAAGTATGGCAAGAATAATCTGTATGTAAATCAGTCCCAAGGGATATTAAGATCACCCCCTTTAACTACTAAAGTACAGGCTTAATTGTTGAAACGGTCAGCTCCAAAAGATAAATGGTGTGTTAATCATTATTATCATGTTCAAACTCACAGGGAAATTCAAATGTGAAAATGATTCATGAAATAGATAAAGACAGAAGAATATGTTAACCATTTTTTTTCTTGGATAATATTGTCGGATATTAGTTCAATCTCTCATCCTTGGATGAACATATTGAAATATATTGGAATACTAACAATAATGCCGACAAAGAAATATGATGCAACACCATACTTATCATGTCTACACAATCAACATCATGTCATGTGATATGGCAACTGGTGGCCATAAATGATATAAACAAAGTGACACACAGACATATCTGAAGACTACAGCGCAGATTTTTAATTTTCATTTCACAGTATTGCAACTGGTGGCGTGTTTCATATAGTTTAGATATGCATTTAGTGCTAGCAAAAGTAAAAAGTACTGTTTCTCACAATAAACTAATTATTCTGCTTCAAAAAATTGATATTTCCAGCACAAAAGTTTCAAATTAATCTTACATGCACAATAATAACATACGATATATCACTGTAAATGTTTTAGTTAGTACTCTTTGTAACGAAATGTCTAGAGCATTTTGATAGAATATATTGAAATAAACATAAGTTTATTAAGATATTAAGTTTACATCGGCAAAAGGAGCAAACTTGCAACCTCGGTATGTTCTGCTTAAAATCATCTCATATTTTCCCTCTTTTTCAAGATGGCAACTAGTTTACATATTCATTAATTTTATGTCTACATTTGAGAAATGTGTAGCATCTACATTAAATATAAAATTTTGCGTTCGAAATAAATATAAAAGCAATAAAATACAGAAAAATATCAAAATCTAACCACATGTTTTACCAGTATTAATTTAGAAATTATTTCAAAAATGGCACGCGGCGGCCATGTCGGAATTTGATATACATCAGATTGATTCAAATGCCATATGAAGAATCAAATTGAACTTGGATTCATAAATATGTCATAATAGATGTCTTTTGTAGGCCATCTAAAACAGATATCATAAAATTGTAATTTTCAGGATGGTTTCCGGCGGCCATCTCTATTATAGTAGATTTCTGATATCCAAATACGATATTTATCATCAAATTTGGATTCAGCGTACCAAAGAACCCCTAGTTAGACACTTTTTGCGTCAATTTTTGACAATTTAACAAAAGTTGAATTTTTCAGCTGCGTTTGGCGGCCATCTTGGATTTTTGTGGATTACGGGAGTTCCCCAAGGTTGCCATTCTGGCAACAAAGCTAGATCTGCTCTAGAGCACCTTTACAATGCGAAGAAAAAATAAAACTTCATTGTACTCGACATTGCAAGGTTCCGAAAATTTCGAATGGACTAATAGGAGATCTTGTTCCTAATAATGGATTGAGTTATAGTTCCAATGGAAGTCAACTAGCAATCACTGGATGTTCGCGAGGAAAACATCACAGAGTCGGTCGAGTTGTGATAAATTGTAGGCTACGTGAATAGGATGTCTAGACAGATTTGAATGTCGATTACAAAGTATCGTTGACCATCTTTTCCAAACAAGACGGACGTCTCGGACAAAGAAACAAAGAAACAAACAAACAAACAAACAAACAAACAAACAGACAAACAAAAAAGCAAACAACTGGACAAACAGATTACACGTAGTGGAACTTTTAAAAATCTTTTAATTCAATGAAAGTAGCAATATATCGTTTAGTCTTCTCTGTAGGTCTAGAGATGGTTCCAATCTGAAATGGCAATGGATTTTTGTGCTAAAAATAGACTTGGTTTACCGTTATGTTTTGATAAACTGTCGGTGTTTTTATAAAATCTCGTAACTACGGCTTGGATCAAGCCGTAGTTACGAGATTTAATTATAAGACCAACGAAATGAAATGTGTTCGTCCGAAATTACGTTACAGTTGACTGGATAAAATCGTTCCCTATTTAACAACACTGTATAGCTATCGATGGATGACCTGGCAGAGCAGCCAATGCTTATCGATAGAGAAGCTCCGCCAGGTCATTTATCGTAAGATATAGGTCTAATAATTATTTCAAGAACAACGTTGGTGGTGGTTATATGCAAATTATACAATTACCTTGTTCCAGCCTTTATGCACATGTTAAGGATGACAACCCATTATGATCTACAAAACACGTCGTGCATGTTCCAACGTCATCCGTAGGAACTGAATTTTACGAGGGTGTCCGGAATTTAAAATCCGAATACCCTCCACAATTTCTGAGCGTTATACGTGGCAACGACAATATTCCCTCGTCAAGTTCCGTTGCCACGGATGACTCCCGAAGTTGCACGAAGTGCTCGTATTCTGATGATCGATGGACTACCTTAAGATCAGTTTGATTTACAAAACAACGCAGAATGCTTAAGACTTGTAGCTGTTTATCGGTTCTAAATCATTTTGCATTGTGCATTTTTGAACAAGTACTAGTATGGTGTACCAAATGGGTCAAAGGTCTATTTCAATGTGCCTGGTAAATAGAATGCCATTTTTAATTGGACGTCCGAAAGGACGTACAATTCTTATAACCACTTTTGGACAGGCGAAATGGGTTTTCATTACCAAAAAACACTTTCTCAGACTCAATTGCCAGTTGACCAAAATTCAAAATAGATTTTGCGACCATACAGGAAAACTGTCGTATCTTTTCCTACTTTCTATGTGTTCTCTAACAAATACTATAAGATTCATTGGCCGATTCAATTCATGCCACGTCTTAACCAACTTTACGATCTTTTTTCGATTTAATCATTTTCTTGTAGTTTTTTGACTTTCGTAATATTTATTGTGTAAAGGGTAAGATCTTTAGAAAGCGATACATGCATACACTATGGTTATAATGTAAACAGACACCCTATATCATCAGGAGCAGCGATAGCTCAAACGGGAAAGGATTAACCTCGCAACCTTTTTTCAGTTTGAAATTTGGAACGCCGTTGGTTCAAAACCAGTTCGGATTATTTCTTCTGTAAAAAAACGTTTGTTTTTCTTAATGTGTTTACTGAAAACGCACATTTTAGAATGATTACCCACGTATGGTGTATGATAGGTTCCTTTTCTTTGATCATTGTTGTTTAAGTCTTTGACATATTTAAAGGAACGGGGTTTCCACGAGACGTACTTTGGAACCAGTGTTTTGAAATTGATTATCGGGGAGTGAGTTCATTTCGCAACTCGGGTTCGACTCGATGACAAATCGGGGTTCCATCTGAACAGCCTCAGATGAGACACTAGTGAAATCCACCTATTCAGAAAAATAGTTGCTCTTACGAGTTTTTTTCTCCAGCATCTGTATCACTGATATTCGACAGTATCATGACCTATTTACATACTGATCGATGGTCATGACAACAATGATTATTACTAGTATAAGACTAAGTGACAGCGATCTGTATTTATTTCGTTTAAGCGACCCGTTTACGTGTATTGAGCTAAGAAGATGAAGCAATGGGTCTGCAACAGATGGTACCTGGATGATCGTATGAATATGTTTACAGATAGGGACATTGCTATTCTCAAATTTTCGTTGATAATGATATGAACATTTAAATTGCTTATTGTACTCCACTGCCATTTTCCCGACGACACGTTCCCAATTTCTTCTTTTTATGCACATCTGTAGATGTAAGGATGCTGCGGTAGTACTTGTATGAGGAATCCATGGTTAGGTGCTCCAATTCATCTGGTATTTTGTTTCAGAAAAAGTATGTATTGAATTTGTTTTGTAACCACAACCAGGGAAAACTGCTACCGTGTTTTTTTCATTTTTTACTCTAAACAGGAATAAAAATCAAAGTGCTTGGAGCACTATATTTAGACGCCTCTCATTGATTGATTGAATTGTATGTAAATGATCGGCGTTTCATTACTTTATTTCGTTGAATTTGTGTTAAGATCGATTCTAAATCACTGCGGTCTTTTTTTCGCCAACGATGGTGGAGATAGAAGTCGAACAAGAGTGCCATGGTCACAATATACGCGCCACTTATAAAACTTGAGACAAAAAATGACATTGACAAGGATTTATAAATATTCACACAAAAACCTGTAAAAAGTTGTGTTCACAAAAAGGTTTTTGGAAGCAAATTTTCCAAATTTGCTTCTCTTAGCAGCCATGCGTCTCTGCACTTTACCATTCTCTGCATACCACACAACATCTTCCGGTCTTCCTCACTATAAATAGTTCTATCAAAAGCAAAGATTAATGAGGTAACAGTCATTCGAATATTCAATATGTAAGTCTGAAGTTATGTGTAGATATTGAATTGTGTGACTGAAAATGAAACATTCAATTAATCATGTCTCTGAGAGATGAAAAGATCCACGTAGTAATTTGCTTTATTATGGTTCAAAGAATTAGTCCAACGGCCTTCCTTGTAAATGGGTCAGTCGAGTTTACTGAACTATGAAATATATTCAGCTTACACAAACGATTAATATGCATGAAGTTGTGCTAAAAATAAATACAACT
This sequence comes from Fragum sueziense, assembly GCA_963680895.1. NCBI lineage: Eukaryota > Metazoa > Mollusca > Bivalvia > Cardiida > Cardiidae > Fragum > Fragum sueziense. The sequence continues at coordinate 45,999,691 of OY804601.1, read as the reverse complement.
CCATCATGAAATCAAAGTATGCAAGGTATTCTGGATAATCAAAGTACTTAATCAAAATACTCTACGAATCAAAGTATTCAAGGTATTCAAATGGATAATCAAAGTACCTTATCAAACTACTCTATTTCTGGCCCCGGTTTCTCGAAAAAACTTAAGTATGTTCTCAAATCTGAGCACAGTGCTCAAATTGCATGAAATCCACATGAACTTCAATGGAATACCCTTCAACGTTGAAGAGTATCCCTTTGATGTTGAGCATGTTCTCATGAGAATATACTTAAGTTTTTTTTCTAGAAACAGGGGCCTGGACAGGCCTACATTTTTGAAAAATTTGCTTCCAAACAGTACTGTCAGTACTTTGATTTTAAGTTGTTGCCAATAAGCGAGAAACATGCATTTAAAGTTGAGACATAATCGATAAATTGCATATAAATCCGAACTGTTGTCCACAACAATTTGTTCAATTTTAACACAAAAATATAAATTTCTCGTAAACGGCGCAATATTTTGACTTGAAATTTTCAGAATTTTCATAAGGAAATATGCTCTTTCAGATAAAAATAAAAGTAAAATTTATGACAAAAAATTCTGAAATGTCACTTTAAAGCTTCAGTTACGAGATTTTCGTCAAAAACCAACGATAGTCACCCTTTTCCAAACATGCAGTGGTTTTGACGTACCGATCAGAGACCTTGGGAATTTTTTGAATTCCCCTATTATTATTTTTTTTTAATTGCTATTTAAGTTCAAAATTCTATCTTCAAAACAACTTGAATTGTGTTGTCTAAAATTGCTTTTCGTGTGGACCAGAATGATGTCTTAGAAAGTTTAACCATTTCTCAAAACGAGGCCGTTGTGTGGCCATCTTGAGATTCATAAAACATCGGATTTTTTTCGAGCGTCGTCGTTACGTATCAGAAAAATTCGGGCGCGGTCGTAAACATTCGGCGGTGGAACTTTCCACCGCCGAATGTTTTCGGCGTCGCCAGAATAATTCCAACGTCGCGCGAAGCCCATTAGGGGTGGACTCCCTTAAAATGATTTTTGCAACTATTAGATTCTATTTAAAACATAATGGGAAAAGAAGAAATGGTGTAGGCTAAAAGATATCCATAATGACATTATTAGGCCTAAATGTATACAAAATTGATAATTTGGAATTTTGCCCTCTATAGGCCTACAACCAGTGCCGGATCCAGGATTTCTGTGAGGGGGTTCGTTTTTACAAAAAAAAGGGGGGGGGGGTTCGTTTTAGGCTACAAGTATTGCACAATTTTGACTGAATTTCTGCATGAAAATGGAATAATCAGGCTATCGAGGGGTGTTCGTTTGAAACCCCCCGAACCCCCTCTGGATCCGCCACTGTACAACAGATTTAAGTTAATGAGTCGTCTTAGAAATGATTAATTTTCATCGGATTATGATACTACGGCGTAAAGAGGCGTTTGAGTTTCTTACAAACCAAAATTGGGTATAAATATTGAATTATTTTTCTTGCTAGATCTAGTGGTTTTCTGAAAATACTCAATAAAACCGATGCGTGTAAGATAAATTTCTCTAATTATAAGATCTATTTTCGAGTTGTGCGTTAACCCTTCCAAACTCTCTCCGAAACGACACAATAATTTAATTCAGGTGGCATTGCAGAAGACAAAGTAAACTTTACAAAATGCAGACGGATTTCGTGTTAAAGCATAGAAAAACATTGTGGAGAAAGTATCGAATGTTTATTAACGATACGTTTATTTTCTCTCAGTGTTTTTGTAAAACCAACATTTCAAAATCAGGACATTTTTGGAAAACTGTTAAACTCTAGTAAGGAACTTTTCAATGATCAACGTTATCAAAAGAAATTTTCTTAACCCATTTAAAATTTTCCGCAAATAAGTTGAACATTGATATCGAAATTGTTCGTAAGCGATATTGTCGCTTTTCAACGAAAATCACGTAACTGCAGCTTGTTTAAAGGGACATTTCATTCCAATTTCAATTTTTTTAAGTATGTCTTGATGCCAAGATTGGTTATTCTAATGAGTATAAATACTATTAGTTTTTGGAAGCAAATTTTCCAAATTTGCTTCTCTTAGCAGCCATGCGTCTCTGCACTTTACCATTCTCTGCATACCACACAACATCTTCCGGTCTTCCTCACTATAAATAGTTCTATCAAAAGCAAAGATTAATGAGGTAACAGTCATTCGAATATTCAATATGTAAGTCTGAAGTTATGTGTAGATATTGAATTGTGTGACTGAAAATGAAACATTCAATTAATCATGTCTCTGAGAGATGAAAAGATCCACGTAGTAATTTGCTTTATTATGGTTCAAAGAATTAGTCCAATGGCCTTCCTTGTAAATGGGTCAGTCGAGTTTACTGAACTATGAAATATATTCAGCTTACACAAACGATTAATATGCATGAAGTTGTGCTAAAAATAAATACAACTCCATCATGAAATCAAAGTATGCAAGGTATTCTGGATAATCAAAGTACTTAATCAAAATACTCTACGAATCAAAGTATTCAAGGTATTCAAATGGATAATCAAAGTACCTTATCAAACTACTCTATTTCTGGCCCCGGTTTCTCGAAAAAACTTAAGTATGTTCTCAAATCTGAGCACAGTGCTCAAATTGCATGAAATCCACATGAACTTCAATGGAATACCCTTCAACGTTGAAGAGTATCCCTTTGATGTTGAGCATGTTCTCATGAGAATATACTTAAGTTTTTTTTCTAGAAACAGGGGCCTGGACAGGCCTACATTTTTGAAAAATTTGCTTCCAAACAGTACTGTCAGTACTTTGATTATAAATATCCAGTCAAAAACCTGGAAGGAATTGCATTCACGAGACTGAAATATCATTAAGCCCTAGAGACTAAGATTGAAGGGGGCATAACTCAGGCAAAAATCAATGAACCATAAAATCTTTACTTCATGCACATCTATAAATTAAGGTACTGACATCCACCAAGTTTCATAAAGATCCAGTCAGAACCTTAAAAGAAGTTGTGTTGACAAGGCTGCAATTTCAATCAGCCCCAGAGACTAAGTTTTAAGGGGGCATAACTCTAGAAAAAATCAATGAACCATAAAATCCTTCCTTCATGCAGATCTACCAATTGAGGTGATAACATTGACCAAGTTTCATTAAGATCTAGCCAGCAACTTAGGAGGAGTTGTGTTGACAAGGCTGCAATTTCAATAAGCCCCAGAGACTAAGTTTTTAAGGGGCATAACTCAGGCAAAAATCAACGAACTATAAAATCCTTCCTTCATGCACATCTACCAATTGAGGTGATAACATTGACCAAGTTTCATTAAGATCCAGCTAGAAACTTAGGAGGAGTTGCGTTGGCAAGGCTGCAATTTCAATAAGCCCCAGAGACTAAGTTTTAAGGGGCATAACTCTGGCAAAAATCAACGAACCATAAAATCCTTCCTTCATGCACATCTACCAATTGTGGTGATAACATTGACCAAGTTTCAAGAAGATCCAGCCAGAAACTTAAGAGGAGTTGCGTTGACAAGAAAAGTGGACGGACGTACGGACGGACGGACGGACGAACGGACGGATGGACGGACGGACGGATGGACGGATGGACGGACGGATGGACGGACGGATGGACGGACGGACAGACGGAGAAGATGACGCCAATATACGTCCGCCTCCGGCGGCGTATAAAAAAAGATGATTAAAAAGAATTCGAACCCAGGGCCTTCCGGATATAACATGTGTAAAGAGTACAAGGTGAGTGCTCAACTAAGTGAGCTATCGCGGCTTTCATTTATGTAGCGCGTTGGCTTACATTTTGAATAAATTGCTTTGTAGCGTACTTTTTAAAATCAATGAAAAGTATAACTGACGACAATACTCATAGTAAACCGAAACAAGAAGACAAAAGTGCTAATCGCATGGCCTTAATTGAATTTGGTAATCAAATTAATAGTGATTATTCATAGCGACAAATCAGTTGTCTTGAAACGGCAATCAAATCAATTTGAAGCCTGAGAAGGGTTTTCTGGTATTAAAGCCGATTTCGTATGTCCGAAACCGATCTTATAGAATTAAACACAGAAGAATGAATAAAATATCTTTCGTTCATGTACAATCCCGCTCAATCAATCAGAGACGTCCAATTACAGTGCTCTCAGCACTTTGATTACACGTATGTTACCCCACTATTACAGCACAGTATCGCCTTTTAAGACGCTCCTAAACCCACTGAAACAGATTTGGGAAAACACTGTGGAAATTGAAGAAATTGGTTGTGACAAGCAATTTCTTCATTACCCTCAATGTTTTCTACCCGGAAAGACAAAACAAAAATATAAAATTTCATTCACTCGAATTTGTCGTGCATATCATCACAGAAAACATCAAACAGTTTGCGGGACACGCCGCGCAAGATTACAGATTCAAAACAAGAGACACTCTCACTATAGCCTCTGTTGGACAAATTAACGAGACATACCTTTGTCATTTCCCGGACGTCATCCATGGCTACGGAAATTAACGACAGCTACACTCGTCAATTTTCTTTGCTATGGATGACACCCGAAGATGTACGAAATGTCTTGTAGTTTATAAAGGATGAACAATGGCATACTTACTATTTTTCACAAATAAAACCACGTGATTCTCCGCACCATACGTCTTCCCATCCATTACGCGTTATATTACAACCCATCATTAGATACTAAACACGTCTTGCATGTTTGGGCATCATCCTTGGCAACGAAAATTGACGAGGGATACCCTCGTCAATTTCCGTTGCCACGGACGACGCCCGAAGTTTTTTGTAGCTAACGCTAAATGAACATATCCTACTTACTATTTTTCGCAGATAAAACCATGCGACTCTGCGCACCACTTGTCTTCCCATCCGTTACCCTTTATATTCAGTGTGACACACTCGTCGGCTACAAACTGAAAACCGCCGTTCGGGTTACCGGGCACCCAATCTGTATAGCTGGGTCTCTGGCCCTTATGGTCCTCCCAGTGAAAACGACCTGATGACCCTTTCTCGTTCAGACCCGTCCAGAACGACTCTACACGAAGATAAAAAATAGCGATGGATAAAAATAGAATAAGGACATTGTCAGTGAAGTATCTTCGATGGGGATTAAAACCTCACAAATTCAAGTTGCCGTTATAGCTCCCAAGTAATGACCTGGCAGAGCATCTTTAGATAGAGATGTTCTGCCAGGTCATTTTTCAGGGTATAGGCCTATATGAGGAATGGATCTCCCACTAGCAACATTAAGACCTTACAGATTCATGATGACGTCATGTGTATTTAGGTTACTTATGCCTACTTTAGCAATTGGATCACCAAGGACAACTCTATCGAATCATACGTTGAATGCATCTCGTAGAACTACTTTCAGACTATGAATAGAATAGAACAACAATTCAAAACGTTCGTCTGTGACTAATGTCAACAATGACGCGACAATGATACTGAAAAACATTGTTTGCAGTTCCAGTGTCCTCTCTTTTTAGAATGATTACAACCTGCAAGCCCCGCAAGTTACCATGGTTGTGCATTTGGTTGACCTCGAAAACTACTTTATGAAGCGTAGCTACTTAAGAAATCCGATTTTGTTTTCAAGATTTCTTCATACACACACATCCGAGTCGATGATTCGATCTTTGGTCGACATTATCCGAGGATATCCGAACGCCTACTTTAGGCCACAACAACAAACAGCAATGGATTAAAATAGAACGGAACTATTATTGAATATGTTTTATATTGTATGTTTATTGAATTCTAGTATACTTGCGAACCTAAAAAATGACCTTGGATATGGAAAAAAACCACGGCAGACAATCACGTTACACAACAACAACAACAACAACAACAACAACAGGAGTAAGGTCACCCAGGCAAGTACTTCCTAGGTCGTAGGGGGCTAAAATAGTTCTTTGAAAAAAATTGGCCCCTTTTCTGATGATGCCTTGCTCTCTGCATGAATGATTTTGAGCTAATATTTCCATTGAATGCTTTTTGTTGGCATGTTTTCTCATTTTTGAGCCAGAATCAATGTTTCTTTTCAGGACTATTTGACGTCTCTGGGTGGATGAGTACATGTGGCCACCATTTCCGGTGTCTCAATTTTAGCACTGAAAAATACACGGTACGTATGTTTAACTGATTTTTTTGAAAAATCCACTCCATGATAGTGGGTTCATTTCTGAGAATTCTACAGGTCAAGGGTGGATCTACACCAGTTTAGGCGCAGTTTGACTCTAACTGAGTTGTGGATTGTGTAATAATGTGTTGAAAAATGGGATTTTACATAGAGTTATATAGGAGCTGTTCTAGGTGTACTGCAACCTATATGTCAGGAAGCGTTATATTTTTTGACATTTGATAGCTCTCCTGCGTTTGAAGGTAGCAGCTCCAAATTTGGACCACAGCTAGCCTATGATGAACAAAAGTTGATTTTGGTTGAATTTGTCATGTAAAGAATGAATTTAAATTTTTAAAAAGCATTGAAACTTAAATTAAATTGAAAATGTCAAAATTCTCACATTTCTGTCTGTGATTGATTGCAGTCAGCTTTTCTTTGCATCTAGACAGTCTCTTTTGCTCTTAATTTGGATGCCTTGTTGTCTGGAAGGTATTTAAGATCATTTCTAGGAGTGTTTGGGTGAAATTGAAATTTTAATTAATTATTTAAAAAAGATTTAAAAAATTTAATTTTTTAAAAGATTGTTTAAAATGGCTTAAAATTGATATCTATTTTCATTATTTCAGGAAACTTAACCATGGTAGACCAAGACTGAAGGCGTAGTCTGCTTACAACCGCACCAAAGCGATCAAGAACTGTGTACAGTGCTTCATCGAGGTTTTAGGACTCCGAAAGCCCTTTCGGTACAGTTTCGGATTCCGAAAAGCAACAAAACTTGTAAGTTATTTAATTATTCCCCCCCTCATGATGTGGTTCTATTTAGTAGCACTATGAGTTTGTCTCTGCAGAATAAGCAGTATTTGGCACCATTTTGGAGTTATAATTGCTTCTGGCTTGAAAAAGATAGGAACACACGGTTAGCTGAACCAGCTGTCACATTATTTTGATGCCACAGACTAAAATTCCTGAAAAATGATGTTGAATAGCTTATTATTAAAAGATTAAAAGTCACAAATGTAGGGATTTAGACTGAGTTTGAAGAAGAAAAGGGCAATGGGCCCATTGCCTAGTACACAGCTTCATTTTTCTTACTAACCAGGACCAGTAATGTGTATATTTTGGCAGTTACATCTGAATATGCATAATTTGTCCAAGATTTTGACTTTGAAAGCTTGTAGGGACTCCAAATGACTTAAAATTAGAATTGGAAGAATACACTTGCAATAGACCTCTTCACTGGTACTATCCTTTCAAAACTTTGGGATACTCTTCGACTCAAAATATCGCATTGAATTGGTCGAAGCGGTGGTGCGGACCGGGAATTCAGTCGCGATACCATATTTTTTGGATGCTTGCAACTTTTGTATCGACTGTCAGAATAATGTAATATATGCACATTTCTATTGCAATAGGGCTAAATTGAACAAAAAATAACACTTTTGATACATTTGGGGAAAATGTCTTTTCATTTAGGAGTAAGGTCACCCAGGCAAGTACTTCCTAGGTCGTAGGGGGCTAAAATAGTTCTTTGAAAAAAATTGGCCCCTTTTCTGATGATGCCTTGCTCTCTGCATGAATGATTTTGAGCTAATATTTCCATTGAATGCTTTTTGTTGGCATGTTTTCTCATTTTTGAGCCAGAATCCATGTTTCTTTTCAGGACTATTTGACGTCTCTGGGTGGATGAGTACATGTGGCCACCATTTCCGGTGTCTCAATTTTAGCACTGAAAAATACACGGTACGTATGTTTAACTGATTTTTTTGAAAAATCCACTCCATGATAGTGGGTTCATTTCTGAGAATTCTACAGGTCAAGGGTGGATCTACACCAGTTTAGGCGCAGTTCGACTCTAACTGAGTTGTGGATTGTGTAATAATGTGTTGAAAAATGAGATTTTACATAGAGTTATATAGGAGCTGTTCTAGGTGTACTGCAACCAACAACAACAACAACAACAACAACAACAACAACAACAACAACAACAACAACAACAACAACAACAACAACAACAACAACAACAACAACAACAACAACAGCAGCAGCAGCAACAACAACAACTGCAGAAAATCTTCAGTTAAGGGGGAATGCTCCAGTTTTTCGGAACACTCGGTCATTACTTTAGTAAATTAAATGTTTCGTACCAATATGTTTCGCTACCATATTTTCAATAATATAACACATCATTACATTTTATCATTTTCGACGGTAAAAGTGTATTTATTATGCGAAACTGATTTCCTCAAGATGGAAATCGACTATTTAGAGCAAGACAGTCGTAGGTGTGTATGCAGTTTCCACTGTTTTGCGCCATTTAATACATATGTAGCTGATAAAAATTGCTGTAATTCACTAAAAAGTGCGCTGACCTTTACATTTTCTTTTTGAATTATTACCAGGACATGTTGCTTAACACAATGAGGGAGTTTTATCAAATTCTATTAGGTAGAACTTGAAATATTTCCAAAAATATGCGAATTTTGACATAAAACACTCCAGCTTGGTTGATCTAACCGAACACGTGAGCATGCTGTTTTATACATTTACGGATTTATGATAGCATATATGTTGGCTTTTCTGTGCTAATTAAATGTAAGACGTTACTTTAAATCCATATCTGGGACTATACAATGAATATACAGCATTTTATTAGCATTTTAGTGACCTTGGACAGGTGCAAGAAATTGTGCATTTTTTTTTATGTAGGGATATGTGATACGAATGCCTATAGAATTCAAACAAGATCGCTGACCATCCACTTTTATTTTATTTTTCAATTGGTAATAACATTTAATTTCAACATACAAAATATAAATAAATTCTATTTTTGGGAAAAATTTCAGGAAACTGGAGCATTCCCCCTTAATTTGTATATAATGGTACGTGATCGATTTGAGTATGGTTTGAAGTAGAGGAGAGAGGGTAGAGGGATTTTAGAGTAGGATGCGATGGATCATAAAAGTATAAAGTTGACGTATTTTTGAAATTAGTAGAGCATTCCGGCTATAAAACATTGTGGAAAATGAAGAAATTGCTTGTCATAAGCAATTTCTTTATTTCCCACAATGTCTTCCAAAGCATCTATGCTGTGGGGCCTCAAAAAGCGTCATTATAAGGGAATTGGTTAATGACGGTTCCTACCTCCGCACGGCGTGGCTATTTTCTTGAGAAACCTATTTTCCGCTGGTGTATCCATGTAAACAAGATGTCCCCCTTTAGAGTGGCAGGCAGACTGGGAAAAAATAAATAGAAGAATAAATAAATAAATAAACATGTTTATTGTAAACATATTCTACCTTTAAGATGTTCTGTCCTACATAATTTACGAAACACTTCTTGCAATTTCGAGCGGCATTCGTACCTACGGACATTGACGACGTTAAATCCGGATACCCTAGTCAATTTCCGAGCCCAATCCGTGGCAACGAAAATTGACGAGAGATATCCTCGTCAATTTTACTAGATAGGGATGACACCCGAGGTTGAACGAGGTGTTTGGTAGATAATGATTGATGCAATACCTTAAAAAGTACATCAAATGTGTTGTCTGAAGCAGCTGTTAAATTGTGGTACTATTTTTCCCCTTTGAAAAGACACAGAATTCCACCAATACAAGTTGTGATCGGTGTGATCATGATAAGTGTAATATAATATGTTGCAATTTTGAATATGTGCATCAATTAAAAGAAAAGAACAATCTGATTAAAATCTGATGTAACCTTACAGTAACATCTGACACGCACCGGTAAGGGGTCATATTCTATGAACACGCAAAATCCGAAATGGGCTTTATTTTACCTAACTAATCAAATCTCTTGTTAAATATAATAGGGAACGATTTTATGCAGTTTACCATGACGTGATTTCGGACAAACAAATAGTATTTCGATGGTGTTGTTATGAAATCTCGTAACTACGGCTTGATTCAAGCCGTAGTTACGAGATTTTATAACAACACTGACGGTTTATAAAAACATAACAGTAAACTTAGTCTATTTTTAGAACAAAATTCATTGCCATTTTCCATGGCAAGTACGTGCAAAAACATGGTTCCGCATTGAAATGAAGTGTCCTCGTGGCTAGAGCACGGAATCTTGAAAGCGTTTATTTGATTGGTCAGAAGAAAAAGGTCACAGAAGGAGACCCATTAGCCTATTGGTTCCTGTCAGATGACGTCATGCCCCGGTTTCTCGAAAAAACGTAAGTACGTTCTCATGCTCAAATCTGAGCACCGTGCTCAAATCGCACGAAATCCACGTGAACTTCAATCGAATACCCTTAAACGTTGGAGAGCATCCCTTTGAAGTTGAGCACGTTCTCATGAGAATATACTTAAGGTTTTTTTTCGAGAAACCGGGGCCATGTCACTGTTAGTTAACACCAGATTTGAATCAATTTGAGCCAGGATTTGGAAAAATGTCCCTTATAGCATTTTAGAATATCATCTTTCATACCTTAAGGCGCGTTCCCATTGCCGACCAAATCAACTCGATCAAGCGATCGAGTACTGATCGAGCTTGGTCGGCAAGAGTGATCGGGACGATCGAACGTGGTCGGCAAAAATGACCGGGAATTAATCGACAAGAAATAAAGAAGAAGTCGTGTAAATACATCTGATCGAGTTTAATCGGGTTTGATCGGGGAATATAGGCGATCGAGTTGATCGAGTTGATTTGGTCGGCAATCGGAACGAGGCTTTAGTTGATCGTGACCGGGACCCATACTGTGGGCTCATATTTACTGTAGGTCATAAAGAATCTATTAGTGATCAACATGGATCTAGATCAGACTGCATGTATATGCAGACTGATCTTGATCCACGCTGGGATTACAATTAGCCTTAGCCCATTAACAAACGACACAATTTTGGACTCTTCCAATTTGAAAGAAGTTGTAGACGACAGCTTCAAAATGATGGAATTTCAAACATAATTCCATTTTGGGTTAGAAAACATTGTGGAAAATGAAGAAAATGCTTGTCACAAGAAATTTCTTCATTTTCCACAATGATTTCCCAAGCCTTTTCTTGCGAAGGAGTCAAAGGGGGCCACTGTGCAGTAATGTATCAAGGGACCTTTTTCCAGAATCTGGCTCCAATGTTTTTCTGTCATACCTTACTGCCACCAAAGTCTTTCTTGTCGGTACTGATCCAGTATGAGGAGCCTCGATGTGGTATCCACGTGTTTGGTTTGCATGACGTCACTACTACCGGTAGGTCTGAAAAAAAAAAAAAAAAAAAAAAAAAAAAAAAAAAAAAAAAAAAAAAAAAAAAAGAATCAAAATATGGGACGTTATAGCGGACGAAAATTGACCTGACAGAGTATTCCATTCGATTAGCATGGGTTGCTCTGCCAGGTCATTTATCGTGAGGTATATTATAGTACGAACATATGTTAAAGTATACCAAAATTATACCGGGACAACATAATTTTCGTGTGCAAAGTCAGTCAGTGAGTGCCTCAAGGTAGCCCACCGTAATGTGATTTACGCGACGTCGGTGATGGAACGTTCCACCGCCAAATGTTTATGAAGTCATCCGAAAAGTAGGATACGAAACGAATGTTAACGAAAAATTCCGATGTCGCGTGAATCTCATCATGGGTGGACTACCTTAAACCACAACAATGTTTCTAGGCTATCCTGTGCCTTATAAGGCTCAAGCACAGTTTGACCAGGATCCATAATGCTATCTTACAGTTCTACGGACCATAATCCGAGTTTTCTCTTATGAAAAGTCGCTCTTTGATATGTAGATGTCGCTATTTATTTTAAATAGCGACATCCAAATATCAGAGAGCAAATCTTTATCAGTGAAGAATCGGATTATACTGGTCACAAAGAGAACAACATGGATCTTGATCAGACAGGGTGTAGGCCCCTATATACATGCTGATCTCGATTCATGTTGGTTTAAAAAACTCTGAGATCCCCTTTCTGAATCCCGCCATTTTTGACACACTTATTTTAACCCACCCCCTTAAGCATATCGCTACTTTTCAACAAAACCTCTCCACTGCAGCTTAATTTAAACTATAGTTACGAGGTTTTTGTTGAAGAGCGACGATAGTAAACATTTCCCAAATAGTTCTGTCTTGACTGCCCTTACAAAGACATTATAAGGAGAAAAGAAGAAACGACATTTTTATGTCATCATGTGGTGTTCCTTTAAACATTCCTATATTGTTTTGTCCGCAACACTTTTTAAGTTGAACTAGTCTATTTTTCAATGTGCAGCAATTATAAAATGTCCAAATTTTCTGTATGTCCGACAAAAGTCCAACGATATTACAGATGAACCGTTTGATTGTAGACGACATAATCCATAAACAAGTTTTTCAATTTGCCGATTAAATCCGACATTTTGGTTACTGTATTCCTTTCCACAGTTGAATTAAACAAGAATCTAATACGAATGCAGTTAACAAATTTCACGAAACGTTTTTTAGTACAATAGACGTGTCTTTATCTCTATTTGTAAAAATATTTGACCTTATTTCTACGTTATTTCAATTTATTGAACATGATTTTTGTAAACACTGCTAAATATTTTAGACTTAATTAGGATATGTCTTCAACATCAACGGTTAAACGAATGCAGTGTTTTCAATTCATTGTGCTAATCAAGTACCAATTAGCATGTCTTTGATATTAAAAGTCCGGTCACATATATTACGTGTACGCTACAATTGCGCGTTCACATCGCGTTCAAAATTACGTCCAAAAACGTTCACTTGTGCGGCGTGTTTCCAGACTTAAGGCATCCAAACCCTCAAAAGCACCAAAGAGCCAGAGGCAAAATTTGAAAAGTGCAAATAATTTCTAAACTGTGTTACATTTCCATTCCAAATACAAACATAAGCATTTTGCACGGTTTAGAATTTTGAATTAATGCATACTTATGGAAATATTTGACAAAAGTGTTCAAAATTACCTCCCTTTCATATGAATATAGAGTAAAATAATATTTGTAAATTATTTTCTTCTTGAAGCATAATCTTGAAATCCAGCACGGTGAATCAACTTATATGAAGTGTATTTACAAGTGTGTGTAATTTGGTGCATTTTGTACGGCTAGAAAGTGGTGATTTTTTCAGGGTCTGTAAACCTTAATGTGGGTGCAATATGGCCGAGGAATTGTATGTGACCGGACCTTTAGTTAAAAGTACAAAGGTTTTTGTTCAGAATGTGTATACGCATGTTGATGAGGACCCATCTGGGTCTAATTCCAGATCGTACCCCCTTCGGTACCTCTGCAAATATATCAACCCATTACCAAACGATAGAATTCTAGGTTGGTCCAAATTGAAGGATCATGGAGACGATTTGCATGCAATTTCAAGTGAAAGAAATTTTTAACTTTTGTGTATTCTTCGATGGAAATTATTGTGGAAAGTGAAGAAATTGCTTGTCACAAGCAATTTCTTCATTTTCCATGATGTTTTCCATGGCCATTATTTTGTGAGGAGTCAAAAGGAGTCATTGTGTGGTATTGGGTTAACAACTCATAATAGGGAACGATTTTATCAAGCTAACCGTGACGTTATTTCGGACAAACATCATTATTTTATAACAACACCGACGGTTTATCAAAACGTTATAGTAAACCAAATCTATTTTAGCACAAAATTTATTGCTATTCTAACTAACTAAAATCTACGACTACTAATTAATTGTATGTGGCATAAAAGTCTTTACATTACACTCTATTTAAGGTAACTGATCTGGAAACTCTACTATCTAAAATGCTGAAAAAAAAAACCTTGAAACAAATACACCGACGCCGCCGCGATATGACCCTGGTAGTTGAAAACGGCGTAAAACCCCAATAAACTCAAACTCAAACTACACCGACAACAAAATTATCACCACTATCAAGGGCGTCCTCAGAAAACAAAAACACAAAAGACAAATTAAAAACTATCTGAATTAAAAGATAAATAAATAAATAAATAAATAAATAAATAAAAGAACCCTTTGGAATGAATAAACAAAACAAACAAATGAAAAGACTGATGATATAAATCCAAAACTGAAGAAAATTTTCGTTTCCGTAATTATTTTATAAAACTTTTAAAATGAGCTCGGATCAGAAAAAAGTGCTCTTATATAGGCCCATAGGAGTTTGATGCTTTTCATCAAAAACCTGGTAACTGCAGCTTAAAACAAGCTGCAGTTACGAGTTTTTTGTTAAAAATCGACGATACATAGAATTTCGATGCTTTTCAACAAAAACCTCGTAATTGTATGTTAAAACAAGCTGCACCTACGAGGTTTTTGTTGAAAAGCGACGATTTATGATTTACGATTTACTATAGAATCAGATCAGTGTGTAACTATACAGGCGGCCTGATCAGAACGTGCACTGGTGTGTTTAAAGTTATACATGCAATTAGGAGTCTGTAAGAAAATAGCTTGTATTTTGACAGGCATAAGGACACTAACAGGCTGCTGGGTTGGATCTATGCCGAACTCAAACATCAAAAGGGACCTTTTCCCAGACCCCATTTTGTTTTATTTCGAACGGTCAAGGACCGGTAAAGGGCCTTAAATGTTACGACTGAATGACTAAACCATTTCCCTGTTCGACCGAAAAACTTTGCTGCCACAGGATATTGCAAAAAGAAGCGATTTTCTGTTATTGTGGGCGTTTTTATTTTTTTGTTTTTACGTTTTTTTAAATCTCATTGCTTTTTATTATACGCCTGTCGATGACGGGACGTAATATGGGATCACCCGTGATGCCATGCGTCCGGTGTCCGGCGTCCGGGCGTCCGGGTGGCGTCCACTTCTTTGTCCAGAGCATAACTCTGTCACCTTAAGTCCGATTGGCTTTTAACTTGGCAGTTATATTCTTCAAATACGGAGTGCAGTGCACAAGAACCATCACTCTATCTGGCCTATTTACTGAGTTTTTGCCCTTTGTTATTTTCCATACTTGAATCTTGTCCGGATTATATCTCTAAAAGTATAGGCTCCACTAAAATCATGAAACTTTATGGGTGTATAGATCTCGTCAAGTTATTGCCCTTTGTTGTTTTTCAGACTGAGATTTTGTCCGGAGTTTATCTCTAAAAGTATATTAGCTAGAATCATGAAACTTCGTGTGGATAGATCATACAAAGGAGAAGTGCAGTACATAAGACCATAAGTACCATAACTCTACCTGACTCAATTTCCGTTGCTACGGATGACACATGAAGATGTACGGAATGTTTTGTAGTCAATTATGGGTTGTAGACCTTAAATTGAAGCGTCGGCTTAAAGTTACCAGAAAGTTGGGCAAACTATTGCATAATCTTTAGACTATGTTGCGTGAGAATAAAATCATAACACCTCATACAATACTAGTAGACTTAGTGTAATATGGCATCAACTTTGAATACTTATTAATAAAAGAACATTAACTTAGTTTCCATTGACCCCAATGTTTTCAAACTTTTGACTAACTGTGACATGGCTTTCGGAATATTCAGGATACCGATTCTTACCAACATAAGCCTTGTAACTGCAGCTTGTTTTAAGCGGCAGTTACAAGGCTTTTGTTGGAAAGAGACGATAAGTAATAATGCATCTAATGTTATTGACTGAAAATGTTGTCCTGCAGCGTAGAGATCTACCCACATTTAAAACTCGTGTTCTCCCTATGATAAAATATTGGCCGGCCTGGAATCAAGTGACACAACAATTTCAGGAAATGTATTAAGGTAGAAAACCCGTAATGTCGCCATTTTGAAATTAATAAAACATCGGCTTTTTTCGAGCGTCGTCGTTACGTATCCGAACCTTTTCGTGCGCGGTCGTAAACATTCGGCGGTGGAAAGTTCCACATCCGAATGGTTTCGACGTCGCCCGAATGAATATGATACCTTCATACGTGACCAATTAAAATTCGGTTTAGAGCGAGGGTAAAAAACACCAGGAATAAGGTGGATGTGATAAATCCTTTGAAAATCAGCCAATAAAAAGTTATTGACGACCAAGTTAACATGTAATCTGATTTTAAGAAGCTCTACCACTTCCAAAAATTCACTGCTCAATGCATTTCCATCCTTTCTGCTTCATACTATTTGAAAACCGATCCCATATTTATAGAATTAGATCTATTAAAAATATTTTCTGCAAGTATTTTGTGTCATATCGTTCCCGGAAATACGTAAAGAATTTGCTGGTTTTGGTAGATCCGGTAAAGGTCAGCCGATAAAAAAGTTATTGACAGCAAAGTACGTAAAATAAAAATCTAGATCTACCCAATCTAGAAAATTTCCATTTAGCGAATTCAAATAATTCACGTATACAAGTAATTAAGAGTAAAAAAAACATGATTACACAGGTATTTATCTATTCCATATCTGGATTTTCTGCGAGATTTACCAGAAGTACTGAATAACCTAAACCTTTCTAAAACGGCAGAAAAAAAGAAATAAAATATTAAAGAAAATAATATAGCATAGAAAGATTTAGGGGTAAAGAGGACAATGCGACAAACCAAAAGGTCTTTAAGGCTAAAAGTTATAAGACCTTATTTGTCGTAATGCGAAAGAAACCGTTTTCACAATTCCCCGTATTTCTCTCATAGAAAGACATTTAATCTTGACATTAATCTGATCTTACTAGGTTTGTCTTACCTAGACCGCAAATATCAATCTTCTTAACACTTATTAAAGTGTGGGAGGATGCCTTAACCCTTTCCCAAACAAGACCTGGTTTTGACGTCCCTACTAAAATTGGCTTGGGAAAATATTGAGACAAAAGAAGAAACTGCTGATAACCAGCAGTTTCTCCTTTTGTCTCAATATTTTCTATGCCATATTTTACACAAATTATATCTTAATTAACACGCATTGTGTCATTTGTGGCAGTTTTTGAAGTGAGTCACCATTAAATTTGACCGTTTGGGAAAGGGTTAAAGTGTGGGAGGATGCCTTAAAACTCTTCTTCTTAACCCTTTCCCACACGACAAAATCTTAGTGCAGTCCAATTTGACAGCTAAAACGGACACCAAAGAGAGACGATGAGAGAATTTGCGATTGATATGTTCAGGAAATATTGAGACAAAACTCGACCATGCTTATTATTAGCGTTTTCTTCTTCCTCAATGTTTTCCTCAAACCTTTTCTTTCAGGGACGACAAAACTAGGTCTTGTTTTGGGAAGAATAGACAATTTCAATTGGCGAAAAATGGAGACAATTCTGGCTTTCCGTCTTTTTTTCCTGAAGTTATTTTATAAGAAGCGTTTAAACAAGGCATGTTAGAGGAAAGGTTAAATTCTGATGCAATGTTTCTTCAAAATTAAAGTGGAATAATAGTACAATGTATTAATTTTGATACCAAACACGGAATTGCTTTTCTACATGGGGGGAAAACTGTGGAAAAGGAAAAAGTCGCTACCAATGCATCTTCGCTAGCCAAGGTTGAACCCACCTTCGTTGTGCGTTTGTATTCACCCTTGGCGGATTTAGTCCTATTTTCTTGAAATCGGGAAACGTCGCCTAGTGGTTGTCCTGCTGGTTGTTATGGAGGAGCAACCAATCTAACGCCGCGTTCTAAACGCATTTAACGTTATTTCGTCCATTATTGATGACGTCATTTACGCACATTCTCTGTAGCGTTTTACGTCATACGGACTAGGTAAAAGTTAGTTGTTTTCGCAAGTATAATAGTTCGTTGAATAAAAATAGAAAATTTATGTCTATCGCAGTGAAATCCTTCGAAAAAATAGCTCATTTTCACGTTTTTGAGTAGCAAATGCAAAGTCTTTTACGCCCGTTGTCATGACTTGTTTACTCATAACAAATAGATGTATCGATCAATCTGATTGGTACCAGGGAGGTCTCGCTGGAACCAACGAAACCGCTTTCCAGGACACAAAGAAAATCGGACTAAATAAGCAAAAGGTGAATACAGAAACGACGTTACGTCGTAAATGTCACCCTTGGCTTGCGAAGATGCTACCAATGAGGATGACGAAAACACCTACAGTCGACACTCGTTATGTCGACATCGGATAAGTCGAATTTTCGCTTAAGTCGAAGTTTAAATCTGGTCCCGTCTTCATCAATGGACATACTTTTTTCAAACAAAATAATTTCGAACTCAATATAGCTATTGAAACATAGTAGGAAAAGGATAGAAATTGCTCGAAACGAGCAATTTCTTTCCTTTTCCTACTATATTTCAATAATAATCGTTCTTGATTAGTATCAAAAACAGTCAAATATCAACTTTATCGAAGCCGAACAAAATCGGATAAGTCGAACTCCGGATATGTCGAGGTATTTTGACGGCCCCTCCGACTTCGACACAACGACTGTCGACTGTAGTTTCAGTTTACAGGAGTTGCAAATGGTGAATACGAGACTTTTTTGAGCGAACCGTTGTATAATTATACATGTATAACTCGACGTGAAAGTGACAGGGAAATAATTCAAATAGGCAGCAGTCTAGAAAACGGCTTCTAAAGACAAGTATTCATGTAACAATAATTCGAACTGCATGCACCTATTTCTATTTCGGGAACGTCAAGACCATGAATGAATTGAGAAATATAGCCCTCTACGTACGATAATATCACACGTAGAGGATAATCTTTTCTAACGATATGCATCATATTTATACTCTTTGATCTTGATTTACGAGTTATAACTTCGCCAACTCTGATAAACATAGGAATGCCATGATTTTGACCTTTGTTCTAAGCTAACGTACCAACTCACGTGATACAAATATTGGTGAAACACGTGTCTTTCCGCGTAGTTCTTGATTAATGACCTGTCCCCGGTTTCTCGAAAAAACTAAGTACGTTCTCAGACTCAAATCTGAGCACCATACTCAAATCACACTAAATTCACGTGAACTTTAATCGAATACCCTTCAACGTTGGAGAGTATTCCATTGAAGTTGAGCATGTACTCATGAGTATGCACGTAAGTTGTTTTTCGAGAAACCGGGGTCAGGGCCCCGTATTATCAATGGTTATACCACTTGTGGAGATTGTGTATGATGGGATAGGTAAATCTACGTACAAATTTCCCTCGCTTTCTTATTTCTGCGTCAATTTCCAAACCTTTTTTTTGCGTGTACCCCGTTTTACTGAGCTCTTTCCTCTGATGTATGACTTACATAAACCTTCTTGTACTTTTTGCAAAAAAAAAAAAAAAAAAAAAAAAAAAAAAAAAAAAATGCCCCAACCGATCAGAAAAACGACAAAGTATTCTAATCGTTTTTTGGTCGCTTGGGATCAATTTTGGGGAAAAGTACGTGGAGTTTTTAACAAGTCATACATCTGAGAAAAGAGATCATCAGTAAGGCAGGGTACATGTAACAAACCGTTTGATAAATGACACAGAAATAAGATATTGAACAATTTCCTACCTGAAGCGAGGCTAATTTGGTCAAAGTCGCTATCAATTCGTTTTCTGGTTGGTTGGGATCAATTTTTGGAAAAAGTAAAAGATACCACAAAAAATCCAAGAGTTCATTAAGGCGGGGTACATGCAACAAACCCTTTGAAAATCGAACCAGAGATAAAGGAGTAATTGCAAAATATTTGACCAGAATCGAGATTATTTTGTCCGTACTCGTTATCCATCCCATGATGCCCAATCTCCACCGTGCATACATTTATTTTTTTTGCGTAATTACTTGTAACAACAAACCTGATTGGTCCAATCTGATATATCATGCAATCAGATGTGTTGTTACACAGTTTACATAAGCACGTGGTCGCGAGATCGTTGAGAATACGGCCCCAAGTGCCTCATCCACAAACATTCCTAAAGCAAAATTATATTACAAACCATCTGATTGGACGTGACGTCTGTCTCGGTCAATCGAATGGATTTTTGTATCATTAGCTCGACTTTTCGAAGAAAATGAGAGCTTATACTGTCACTCGGGCGTCGGCGTTGGCGTCGGCGTCGGCGTTGCAACAAAGGTTGAAGTTTTTTCAAACATCAATGACTTCCATACTATCAAAGGGATTCAACCCAAACTTGGAATACTTATTCCCCATCACACCATCTACCTTACTACCAGGGCCCATGACCCTGACTCCACTATATTTGGAGTTATGCCCCCTTTATACTAAGCAACTTAAAAAGTCGAGCGAGCTGTCTTCGGACAGCTCTTGTTTTTATTTAAATGATATTCCGGGATTAATACCACCCCTGTGTGGCATTTGTGAAAACCAACTCATGATATTTTAGATAAATGCGTTTGAAAGCATTGAGAACAAGGAATGCTTCAGAAATACTCGAGAAAAGGGAAGAAACTGCTGATGTTCAGCACTTTCTTCTTTACATTCAATGCTTTCCTTATAAATGCGTTCGAATATCATGTTTTTGCTATCATTATTTTTTTTTCATTTGCGACACATTTGATGTTGACTGGCAGAATACTTTCTCGTTTTTGGAAGGTTAAGGCATTCCGCCGCATCCGTTACTAGATACCAAACACTTCGTGGAACTTCGCGTGTCATCCATGGCAACGGAAATTGACGAGAGTGTTCTTCGTCAATTTCCATTGCCATGGATGGCAAGGGTATTCCATCGCCCATATCCGTTGCCACGGATGACTCTCGAAGTTGAGCGAAGTATTTCTTCACTATAGACTGAGTTCATGTGTAAAGTCCATATACATGAAACGTACATGAAATGTCAGCCGTACCTTTCCTGTCTATCCCTAATCCAAATGGCCAAAACCCACAGATTAGTCCAAAATGAGAGTACGTGCTGACGGCAGTCTTTTAACGAAATGTAGACATTTCATATTACTATATTATTACGACATGGAAAGCATTAAGAGAAAAGAAGATAATAATTGGCGAAGTATTCTACATACTGATTTTAAATGTCTAATAAGAAATATAGGCTGGATTCACTCAATAGAAAAAGGCGGAAGACAAACCACAGCGATCAAAGCATCAGACGTTACTCCCCCGAAAGAGGAGTTAAGTATGATTGATGGTCGAATTCGTCTCAAGTGAAATCTGTGGTTATTCTCATGTCCTTTTAGTTAAAAATGTTTGCGTGGGGAGGTAGTAATTTTTCATCGTAAATGCATCTCATGAAATAGCGGTTTCCAGGGCGTGCATACTTAAGACTAGTTCCGGTTTGAGCAATCGCTACATTTCGGCTGTTTGTGAGTTCTCAACATATCGTCAGTGTTATTGCAGAACACCGTAACTCTAGTTTGAAAAAGCTGGAGCTACGAGGTTTTGCAACTTCAACATTATAATTTTCCTGCAATGAATTGAGCCTTTAATACTTAATCCAGTTAAGTTGTACTAGATGGAACTATCTCTCTCAGACAGTTTAAATAAGAAACATTTTTAAATGTGAATTCTGTATATTTCAAATATGTAATATTTCGTAATTATTTCTTTTAAAGTTTAAATGTCACTCAATCATTTAGTTCCGAGGGATTACAGTCCCCTCATCACTTTGATTCTGCAGTTCATCCCATTTCCAAAGAAAACCCAGATTTTGACCTCTATAGCTAAATCTGCTTAATAAAACAATGAGACAAAAGAAGAAAATGGCGATTACCAGAATCTTCTCCTTTTGTCTCAGTATTTTTGTGCTAGATCTATGTACATTGTACAAAAGTAACATCTTTATCACCATCAAACGTGTCGTCCATAACTGCTTTGAATTTGGACCAGTCTAAAAGAATGGGAAAGGGTTAATGATAAATGAGACGTATAAAACAATATACAAATCATCAGGTTTATATCAATTTATCAATAACAAAAATTAAGCCCTTATGACAATACCTGGACCATGTATTTTCCATCTTCTTAAACATAAGCATTTATGGATACATTGTATAGCTCACGATAATTGAACTGACAGAGTAGCCCTAGCCAAAAGGCTTGTATGCTCTGCTAGGTCATTTATCGTGAGGTATGACCGCATTGGTCAAACAAACTGTTTACAGTGTATGTAAATTGTAGGTTGGACCGGTGGCAACTTAATGAGATGTCTTTATAGTCATTGAACACTGTCAATATCTGAAGATTCACTTTACTTGATAAACATGGATGTAGACAAAAGTTCACTTTTTGGCGCTTTGGAGTGTAGGCCTAGTTCATTTAATGACTTTTCACGTCAAAAATCTTCCTCGTCTAGGTAGACAAAAGTTCGCTTTTTGGTGTGTAGTCACTTTAATAACTTTTCAAATCAAAATTCTTCTTCTTCTTCGCTGTCTGTCTGTTCGTCTCGTGTGTTATTGGTAGTACCGGAAACTTTCTGTCGTAAAGCTAAAACTTCCTCTCTCTTCTGACATGCGTAATGGCAGTACGTGCGCAGTAAGGCTTCTACTATCATAATGCGCATGCGCAGTCTGTATCTCTGTATCTTCCGGTCACCAGATCGAGCAGACATGTACCGGAAGTTGGTGTTTTGTAGATGTGTGTTGAGCAACTCGATCTGTTCACACGCTCGTCTGAATCTATTCTCGGATTCGTACATAGCTCCGAATAGTTGTAATGTAGACATTGTTGATGGGAATGGGTCTATTGTTTCTTCTTTGATGACACAGGAACGAAATCTTTTAATTTTTCTGTTCTACTAAAGCAGAAATGTCGTTACTCTGTTTAAAAGTTTTCAATGATTTTTGGAGCAAAACCAATACTGTATCTTGTTTCTCCGCAGAATTCAGATTTTTTTCTGCAAATATTGTTAATTGCGATGACGTTTTGATTATGATTTCCCCCAAAATATAAAACACACTTATTTATACTAGTCTAGTGGACATACACGTGCCAAGCTAGCGCTAATTAACTCAATCAGCTTTTTCACGCGTTAGAGAACTAATTAAAAGCTGACAAGATGAACTGTTTGGAATTGAAGACGGTTGACATATTGCGTGCCAATATGACATTTCAAAAGGCGTGAAAAATATCAAACACTGCCGATTTGCAATCGCGCACTACAAACAATTTGTTCGTTCAGCACCAAGGAAATAGTTTAACTTATCTCTATCATTTATAATCAAATCTAGACATTGAAATAAATTTTGTTTGAAGTAATCGTCATTTTGAAATTCAAATTAAAACATGCTGAGCAAAAGATGTAAAGCATAAGTAGAATAGGTGAATCTTCTTGTAGCAAAAATTATGAAAAAAAAAAAAAAAAAAAAAAAAAAAGAAAAAAAAAAAGAAAAAAAAAAAAAAAAGAAAAAAAAAAAGAAAATAACAAGCTGGCGAAGGAGACAATTGCATCTGTAACGTCTTTTGTCTTTCAATTTTTACCCTAACTATTTCTAGTTGAAAAGCGAAGACATATATGCCAGAACACGCCCAAAATTGTTACCACAGCATTATAAATATAAAATGTGGACATAACATTGACGCAGAGGTTTGTGTAGCCTGGCCTTAAGTATTACAACCCCTCATTAGATACCAAATACTTCGTGAAACTTTTGGGCGTCACCCGTGACAACGGAAAATGACAACTGTCTATCATTGTCAACATCTGCGTGTCATTCGTGGCAACGGAAATTGACGAGGGATGCCTCGTCAATTGCAGTTGGCACGGTTGATGTCCGAAATTGCACAAAGCGTTTGGTTTCTAATGATGGATGGAATACATTAACTCCATCGCCGCCACAACGGCGACTAGAAAACCTGAAGTCTGTTGTGAAAATTCGGATATATGATTTGATCTTGTGGTACTGCTTGAACAATGGTCCCTTGGAACTCAAAGACCACTCCCTTTCACTAAGACGGCACATCACTCAAAAGTTTTTTTTCATTTTCATATGGGAAAGCACGAAGAGGAAACAAAATAAATGTACAAATAAGAAACAAAACGGTATAAAAAAAACAATAATGATTCGTTGCTGAAACTCGAATGTTAAGGCAGTTCACCCCGCGTGAGATTCACGCGACCTCGGAATTTTTCGAATCAGGACCTATTCGGGCGACTCCGTTAACATTCGGCGATGTGACGTTCCAGTGCCGAATGTTTACGACGTCGCCCGAATCATTCAGACGTCGGATGAATCTCATTATGTAGCCTATATGCTCAAAATATTTTTTAAAAATATACTGGACTCAAAACGTTTAAGAATTGCTACAAACATTTCAAGAACTATTAAGTTCTGAATAATTTTATATCGCCCTAAAATACCACAATCTGTATTCACTTTGCACCCATAATCAAGTAGCACGATGTGCATAAGAAAATTCGCACCAAGTTGTTCTATTTTTAGAACTTCGCGTCGAATCATTGACTTGATATGTACGTGAATCTCACGGCGAACCAAATTCTATTTTTAGAACTTATCCTGGAACTTTGGACTTGGGACGCACGTGCCTCACGATCAAATGAAGGCATTATAAAGAAAGAAGTAAAGGCCCGGTCACATTCAATCTTGACTTGAACAAATTGTTGTTTGTGAATTCAACTTGTCTGGAAATGATCAATCTTTATTAGGGAAAATAAGCGACTATTGTCTCACGGTTAACACTTTCCCACAAAATAAGCCACTGTTTCGACGTCCGCTGCACATAAGTCTCAATATACGGGAATGGTTTAACCGTTCCATAGCGGCAAAATTGTATTGTGCTCAAACTGGACAACTGCTGTCGACGACAAAATTGCTGTTGATAAAAATGTTGTATATGAATAATATAGCGCAAAAACAAGGAGACAAAAGGAGAAAATGCTGACCATTACAATTTTCTTCTTATGTCCCAATGTTAATCCAAGCCTTTTCTTGTAAGGACGTCAAAACTAGAACTTGTTTGGGAAAGTGTTAAAAGGAGTTGCAGACGATAAAACCAAAGCTTGTTTGGAGAAAAGGTTTACCCGATACAACGCAATGACACTTTTTGACGCCTCTCAAGAAAAATAATCGAGAAAACTATGTGAAAAATGAAGAAATAACTTGTGACAAGAAATTGCTTGTAACAAATTTCTTCATTTCCCACAATGTTTTCAACTCTAAAAGCCAATAAAAACGTATACTTTCAATCACTTGAAATTGTAGTCTGCAACACCTTTGAATTTCGACCAGTCGAAAATTTTGCCATCTGGTAATTAAAATAAATAAATAGGCTAAGAGGTTGACGAACTTTGATAAGAAACAATGTTGAAAAATGAAAATATTTAACCGAATTGTATAATTATTAGACTATCATGACTGTATGATTATCTTCCATTTGATTTTCCCAGAAAATGTCTGCCTTTATCTCCAACAACCAGTGTTACAGGTCAGAGAGGGTGATGGCTTTCCGAAATGCCTTTCTCACTTAGTGTTCATCAAACCCTATATTGTAGGTAGTCATTGGTATTGTCTCACCGAGACAATACAAATGAGTACCAACAAGATAGGGTTTGGATTTGAAATAATAAATTCGCAACGCCTTTACCACCGATTATCTGTTACTCTTAACAACGCCTTGTTTAATGCGTCTGTTATAAAGGCTTTCTAAAAAAGAAATATATTAAAACAAAGTTGCTCAGAAGCATCTCACTGTATATAAGTTATCATTTTTCACTAAATAGTTTCTTAGTTATTTTAAAGAAAGCATAGATTTTCAAGGCGACATTTTTGTCGTGTACACCACTATTTTAATCAGAAATCGTCGGTGTTATTGCAAAACCTCGTAACTCCAGCTTTACTTAAGCTGGAGTTACGAGGTTTTGAAACAACACCTACGAAATAGTACAAAGTTCAACGTCTTGGTAAATGGTTAATTCAGTCAGTATGTTATGCATATTAAAATATGTTACAGGTCCCTTGCGGTATAGATTTCTAGGAAATTATAACCATTAAATTGTTCAACTGTTCAAACAAATTGGAACTTCAGTAATTCCAAGTGCCACGGAGGTTAGGTTTTTACAAAATAATTTGGTAAACAATAGATTTTTTTTATACAATTGGTGTAATAAAGTTCCAATTTATATTATAAATATTTTTTACAGACATTAAATTGATGCTGTTCAACAAAACCTCGTATCTGCAGCTTGTTTGAAGCTTGAGATAAAGGTTTTTGTTGAAAAGCGAAGATATGCTAGACATGCAAACGAATATGTTAAGAAACGTTGCATTATTTTTTCAAATTGATAATGGATCGATTGTTTCTGTCCAGCCAAATTTTGCACCGTGTTCGTTTCCTCCTTCCAGTTCTAATCTGTTTCCTTGTTACACATTTTTTTATTCCTAGTAACTTTCATGAGAATCTGGGCCCGTATTATCCACGATCTTATCACTGGTGGTGTACTCGGCCAAAGCGAGGGACGTTTTTTCGCGATCAATGTATTTCGTCGATGTTGTTATAAAATATCGTAACTACGGATTTGTCGAAGCCGTAGTTACGAGATTTTATAACAGCACCGACAGTTTGTCAATACAAAACGGTAAATCCGATCTGTTTTTAGAACAAGTTCATTGTCATTAGAAAAAATCTATACACTCACATTTAAACGCAAAATATCTATACCTTGTTGTAGCGAAAATTGTTTTAGTTCACAACCGGTGCTTATGACAAAGTTTTTTTTGTGAAAACTGTAAGAAGACACTGATTGCACGAGAAATCAGATTGGGCCAATCAGGGTTGTTGTTACAAGTAATTACGCAAAATAATCGTACATCCGTTGATAATACGGGCCCCTGGTTCTCGATAAAAAGCGAAAATATTTGAAAGAGCTCTGAAATAAAAAAAATATATATAAGACTTGTCTAACATCAACGCAGTACTTAGAAAATAGAAAACGAGATATCATTGAGGATACTAGTAATCGTTTTCGCCTTTTCTTTCAATGTTTGGTTAGAGGCATCTACGCAAGTGATTGCTGGAGAAAGTGGTAAAAATTCAAATAGGACCAATTAAATGATACAAATAAATCATCGATTTTCTTCGATAACAACGTAACTGCAGCTTTAAACAAGCTGCAGTTACAAAGTTTTTGAAGAAAATCAGCGATGATTTCTTTCGTGTTGTAATTGGCGTATCCATTTTCGGCGTGAAAGAGCAACAGTCAAATATAGCCGAACAAATAAGACGAAAATGTTGATTCCATTTTTAGCAAAACACCATTATTCAAGATTATACCCATGGGATATAAATAAAGGTTAAAAGGCGATCAGACCCTGACTCTTTATGAAAAGTTTTTTTTTTCACTCTTTTCGAGCCAATCCCAAGTTTTGATTTGATTTCCCGGTCAGAGTGTCATCTTTGGAGAAAATGTAGAGAAAAGAAGATTGTCTATGTTAGTGAAAAACATCGTAACTCGAGCTTTAATTAAGCTGGGGTTACGAGGATTTACAATAACACCGACAGGGTATTATACACGTAAACAATTTCTTCTTTTACACTGATGAATTCAAAATTGTTCACTTATAATGTCCATACAATGTCATGTTTTCGTTCTTGAAAAAAAAAAAAAAAAAAAAAAAAAAAAAAAATGATGCAATAGGAGACATTGCTGGTTATCAGAATTTTCTCCTTTTGACTTCTTCGAGATATCTTTTCTTTTATAAACGTGTAATTTAAAAGTCCATTTATTTCTACGCAAAGCAAGTAGGCGGACAATAAGGAAACAAAATAATTGACACATGATCAAAGGATTTGAGTTTTACTCCTGGAATTCTTAAACCTTTACCAAACAACTCAACCCAACTCAAAACCTTTTCTTTAACCCAATCTCAAACAAGGCCTGATTTTGACGGCCATGTTGGCTTTGGAAAACATTGAGACAAAAGAAGAAAATGCTGATAATCAGCATTAAAAAAATAAAGAAAAAGTAATGAAATAGTGATAATTACATATTGCTACATTATTCAAATTGTTTCATAGTTTTGCGTCTTATATAGATGAGACATTGAAAAAGAATGACGCTAAAGAGGGAAATGCTTTTAACCAGCTTAAACGGATAAAGCGTTTTTGTTTTCAAAGTAGTTAAATTAAATGACAATTGAGCTTTTATAATTATAGTCGCTTTTCAACAAAAATCTTTTAATTGCAGATTATTTTGAGCTGCGGTTACGAGTTTTTTATGTTGAAAAGCAGCAATATGAGCATGAATATGGGAAAAAGGTAGGCTACTTGTAGATCATGATCGATCCATATCAGAGCGTACACAATCTAGTCTGATCGGAACCAATGTTGGTCTCGTATGAATGCTAAAGGTATTAAATATCTCATTAGACATGACGCAGCATTTATTTTCATAGAACAGAATAGAACATTTTATTTACAAAATGACTTGAACAGAATTGTTCATCGTCATTTCAATGCTTAAATAGATACCACGCTTGAGCCTTTTCCCTGAATTTGAGTCTTGTATAACTGTACACAATTGTGCAGTTTTTTTTAAGTACATGTATGTTAAGCTTTTTGCAAAATATGAACATGTTTCGCATTAATGTTAGTGCAATGTTAAATGAAATCTGCTATACTAGCACACGTAGCGAAGCAGCCTTTTGACCAAACATATCGCTGCTTAACAACAACAACAACAACAACAACAACAACAACAACAACAACAACAACAACAATAACAACAACAACAACAACAACAACAACAACAACAACAACAACAACAACAACAACAACAACAGGTTGCAGTACACATAGAACAGCTCCTATATAACTCTATGTAAAATCCCATTTTTCAACACATTATTACACAATCCACAACTCAGTTAGAGTCAAACTGCGCCTAAACTGGTGTAGATCCACCCTTGACCTGTAGAATTCTCAGAAATGAACCCACTATCATGGAGTGGATTTTTAAAAAAATTCAGTTAAACATACGTACCGTGTATTTTTCAGTGCTAAAATTGAGACACCGGAAATGGTGGCCACATGTACTCATCCACCCAGAGACGTCAAATAGTCCTGAAAAGAAACATGGATTCTGGCTCAAAAATGAGAAAACATGTCAACAAAAAGCATTCAATGGAAATATTAGCTCAAAATCATTCATGCAGAGAGCAAGGCATCACCAGAAAAGGGGCCAATTTTTTTTCAAAGAACTATTTTGTCCCCCTACGACCTAAGAAGTACTTGCCTGGGTGACCTTACTCCTAAATGAAAAGACATTTTTCCCAAATGTATCAAAAGTGTTATTTTTTGTTCAATTTAGCCCTATTGCAATAGAAATGTGCATATATTACATTATTCTGACAGTCGATACAAAAGTTGCAAGCATCCAAAAAATATGGTATCGCGACTGAATTCCCGGTCGGCACCACCGCTTCGACCAATTCAAGGCGATATTTTGAGTCGAAGAGTATCCCAAAGTTTTGAAAGGATAGTACCAGTGAAGAGGTCTATTGCAAGTGTATTCTTCCAATTCTAATTTTAAGTCATTTGGAGTCCCTACAAGCTTTCAAAGTCAAAATCTTGGACAAATTATGCATATTCAGATGTAACTGCCAAAATATACACATTACTGGTCCTGGTTAGTAAGAAAAATGAAGCTGTGTACTAGGCAATGGGCCCATTGCCCTTTTCTTCTTCAAACTCAGTCTAAATCCCTACATTTGTGACTTTTAATCTTTTAATAATAAGCTATTCAACATCATTTTTCAGGAATTTTAGTCTGTGGCATCAAAATAATGTGACAGCTGGTTCAGCTAACCATGTGTTCCTATCTTTTACAAGCCAGAAGCCATTATAACTCCAAAATGGTGCCAAATACTGCTTATTCTGCAGAGACAAACTCATAGTGCTACTAAATAGAACCACATCATGAGGGTGGGGGGGGGGAATAACTAAATAACTTACAAGTTTTGTTGCTTGTCGGAATCTGAAACTGTACCGAAAGGGCTTTCGGAGTCCGAAAACCTCGATGAAGCACTGTACACAGTTCTTGATCGCTTTGGTGCGGTTGTAAGCAGATTACGCCTTCAGTCTTGGTCTACCATGGTTAAGTTTCCTGAAATAATGAAAATAGATATCAATTTTAGGCCATTTTTAACAATCTTTTAAAAAATTAATTTTTTTAAATCTTTTTTAAATAATTAATTAAAATTTCAATTTCACCCAAACACTCCTAGAAATGATCTTAAATACCTTCCAGACAACAAGGCATCCAAATTTAGAGCAAAAGAGACTGTCTAGATTCAAAGAAAAGCTGACTGCAATCAATCACAGACAGAAATGTGAGAATTTTGACAGTTTCAATTTAATTTAAGTTTCAATGCCTTTTAAAAATTTAAATTCATTCTTTACATGACAAATTCAACCAAAATCAAATTTTGTTCATCATAGGCTAGCTGTGGTCCAAATTTGGAGTTGCTACCTTCAAACGCAGGAGAGCTATCAAATGTCAAAAAATATAACGCTTCCTGACATATAGGTTGCAGTACACATAGAACAGCTCCTATATAACTCTATGTAAAATCCCATTTTTCAACACATTATTACACAATCCACAACTCAGTTAGAGTCAAACTGCGCCTAAACTGGTGTAGATCCACCCTTGACCTGTAGAATTCTCAGAAATGAACCCACTATCATGGAGTGGATTTTTAAAAAAATTCAGTTAAACATACGTACCGTGTATTTTTCAGTGCTAAAATTGAGACACCGGAAATGGTGGCCACATGTACTCATCCACCCAGAGACGTCAAATAGTCCTGAAAAGAAACATGGATTCTGGCTCAAAAATGAGAAAACATGTCAACAAAAAGCATTCAATGGAAATATTAGCTCAAAATCATTCATGCAGAGAGCAAGGCATCACCAGAAAAGGGGCCAATTTTTTTCAAAGAACTATTTTAGCCCCCTACGACCTAGGAAGTACTTGCCTGGGTGACCTTACTCCAACAACAACAACAACAACAACAACAACAACAACAACAACAACAACAACAACAACAACAACAACAACAACAACAACAACAACAACAACATCAAAAACAATCTGCTGTTTCAAGTTTTCTTGTTGAAAAGCGAAGATACGCACACGCTGGTTTACTCTCCAAAGCCGAGGTCTATTGATTAACCATCCAATATGACCTCTGCCGTTTTTGGTACACAAACATCCTATTTGGTCGTCATAATCTAATTATAGCACATCATTTGAATTATCGAATCAAAATCATCCAGTTTTATCTTGCATGATCATTACGTACATATTACGTCGCTTCTATTTTTGGCTGAAGCCGGTAACATTTGAATTATCGAATTTAAATCATTCAGTTTTATCTTGTTTGATTACGTATACATTACGTCGCTTCTATTTTTGGCTGAAGCCGGTAATTTGAAGCGTCAGCCATTGAAGGTTTGTATCAGCTTCTTAAATTGTTTTGTTGTGTAAAGCCAACGATTGGATACCGTAATCCCGCCAAGGCCCCGAGATTTGACGTGAAATGACCCCGCGGGAACAGAGCATCATTATATCATAATGGAATGAAGAGAGAATGTGCTCTGTTCTTAAGAGAGTACCGCTGGTTTAGACCAATGTTGGACTTAAGTTTCGTATAGGATCTTCTCTCCGCGCAGATATCGCCACTTTTTAACGAAAATCTCGTAACTGCATCTTAAAGTAAGCTGCAGTTACGAGGTTTTTGTTATAAAACATCGATATTTTCTAAGTAAAGGAAAATATTGTTGACAAAAAATGAGCTCAATATATGATTTATAGAAATAAGGTAAATATTACATCTCTTGTAATTTTCTGTGAAGAGCAATTCAAGTAGTAAGAAATGAATCAGAAAATAATACTTAACCCTTTCCCGAAAGAGCATAACAGACTATAATAATAAGTTGTTCCGATAATTATAACTTTTGTAGACGACATAATGGATGTTAATAAAAATGGAACTCATGGAAAATTCAATATAACAAAGAAAATATTGAGAAGAAGGGAAAAATGAATGGTGTATATCGGTATTTACTCCTTTCTGACTGGATATTTTTCATACCCAGGAAAGGGTTAATTTTTCCAAGTGACCATTTTCGTAAGATATATTTGTTTTATATACATTTAAAGATACAATTAATCATGTTAATAACAACACGCGATAAGAACACGTGACCTTTTGGGGGCATATTCCGGTCAAAACATATTTCTGATGATTAGATTCTAGACAGTATGCCTCACGATAAATGACCTGGCAGAGCATCCCAGCCTATTGCCTAGCCTAGGGCTGTTCTGCCAGTTCAATTATCACTGTGTTGTAAGTTGTACGTTAGATTTGTGTAGTTTGTACGGAAGTTTTGAGTGGTAAATCAAAGATGGCGTCCGTGGAAAATCGTTAGAGGTGGGTGTCTTAGTTTTTCGTCGATGATTTTCTTAAATGGTCGTATCTTGTCTTGATACTGATATCATCGTACAGGAGAAATGTATACCTATTAACGGTGCTATATAGCCAAGTACCAGTGTTGTCCTATCGTACTCAGTCGTTGTGCAAAGACAGCCCAACACGGAAAACTTTTTTCGAAGCGAGAAAGTTGCCCTTTTAAGGATGATTACATAGTACAAAGCGAACTAGGGAACAAACTATTGCTCTAACTTGGATGTTTTTAACATGCTCTTTTCAATGGTTACCGTTATTGTACACAAAAATGTCCAGAATGACCACAAACGCTGTGTTTACTAAATGGCCAAACAACGGTGTAATCCCAGTGAAAATATGCAGACACAACGGTGCAGTTTCTGTGTTTTATGTACGGTGTAGTTATTATTTTCACAACAAGTTGTGAACGGTGTAGACTTGGTATGTTGTATAGGGCGAACTGGCTCTAACCGCTAGCAGATCATCTGCACATCTGATTTATCTCCCTCAAATACTTTGGTCTTTAAAACGCAGTTCTTTCCCTTGATAAAAACGCTGACATCCTCAAAGTAAACGAAAACAAAAGTTAAGGAAATATGCCGTTTTCTCTTTTCTTCATTCACATAAGCCTAAAACAGTTCAATGTATGTTTAATTTGGTTTTCAGAAGACATTTTTTTGTTATTTGTTATTGAAAAAAAAAAAAAAAAAACATCTGCCGGACATGATAATCACAAGGAATACCATCACAAAATATTAAACAAGTCATACGATAACAGTCATTTTAGAGCCATGTTTAGTGACTTACCCTAACATGTGGGTGCAATGGCCAGTTTCTTGTTCATCCGTTCATTTGATTTGTTCATTGTGATTATACACCGTGATAACACCTTCTTGTACTTTTTGAAAAAAAAAAAAAAAAAAAAAAAAAAAAAAAAAGATCCCAACTGATCAGAAAAACGACAAAGTATTCTGATCGTTTTTCTGGTCGGTTGGGATCAGAACTGATCAGAAGATCCCAACTGATCAGAAAAACGACAAAGTATTCTGATCGTTTTTCTGGTCGGTTGGGATCAATTTTGGGGAAAAGTAGCCTACGTGGAGTTTTTAAACAAGTCATACATCTGAGAAAAGAGATCAGTAAGGCAGGGTACATGTAACAAACCGCTTGAAAATTAACACAGAAATAAGATATTTAAAAATTTTCTAACTAAAGGGAGGCTAATTTGGTCGAAGTCGTTATCACTTCGTTTTCTGGTTGGTTGGGATCATTTTTTGGAAAAAGTGAAAGATACCACAAAAATGCATATATCTTAGGAAAGAGCTCAACAAGGCGGGGTACATGCAACAAACAATTTGAAAATCGAGGCAGATAATTGCAAAATATTTGACCAGAATCGAGATTATTTTTGTCCGTACTCGTTATCCATCCCATGATGCACAATCTCCACCGTGCATACATTTATTTTTTGCGTAATTACTTGTAACAACAAACCCGATTGGTCCAATCTGATATATCACGCAATCAGATGTTTTGTTACACAGTTTAAATAAACACGTGGTCGCGAGATCGTTGAGAATACGGCCCCAAGTGCCTCATTCACAAACATTCCTAAAGCAAAATTATACTACAATGCATCTGATTGGACGTGACGTATGTCTCGGTCAATCGAATGGATTTTTGTATCATTTTTAATTTTTTTATTTAAATGATATTCCGGGATTAAGACAGTTTGCTGCATACCACCCCTATGTGGCATTTGTGAAAACCAACGCATGATATTATATATATGCGTTTGAAAGCATTGAGAACAAGGAATGCTTCAGGAATACTCGAGAAAAGGGAAGAAATTGCTGATGTTCAGCAGTTTCTTCTATGCATTCAATGCTTTCCATAATAAATGCGTTCGAATATCATGTTTTTGCTATCATTATTTTTGCATTTGCGACACATTTCATGTTGACTGGCAGAATACTTTCTCGTTTCTTGAAGGTTTGTGCATTCCCCGCATACGTTACTAGATATCAAACACTTCGTGGAACTTCGGGTGTCATCCATGGCAACGGAAATTGACGAGAGTGGATGGGTGGCGCCGAGAATTGGCAAGGGTATTCCATCGCCCATATCCATTGCCACGGGTGACGCTCGAAGTCGAACGATGTGTTTCTTCACTATAGACTGACACGGTGGATAATATTTTCAGAAAATCTTCAGTAATTTTGATAATATGCGACCGATTTGAATTCTGTTTGAAGCAGAGAATGTGGACAGACGTCACACATTCGATGGGCGTGGTTGATTGTTGAAAAATCAACTGATAAAAAAAGTTATTGAAGATAAACCAAAATTTGGTTTATCTTCAATAACTTTTTTATCAGTTGATATTTTAAAAATCCAACATATTCAGCTTATTCCTGACATTTTCCCACCTTCTCTGCTTCAAACCGAATTCAAATTGGTCAAGTATTAAAAAAGATATCGATGATTATCGGAAATTCTGAGTCACGTGATTATACATCGTGACTGAGTACATGTGTAAAGTTCATATACATGAAACGTACATGAAATGTCAGCCGTACCTTTCCTGTCTATCCTTAATCCAAATGGCCAAAATACACAGATTAGTCCAAAATGAAAGTACGTGCTGACGGTAGTCTTATAGCGAAATGTAGACATTTTATATTACTATATATTACGACATGGAAAGCATTAAGAGGAAAGAAGATAATAATTGGCGAAGTGTTCTACATACTGATTTCAAATGTCTTATAAGAAATATAGGCTGGTGGATTAATTCAATGGAAAAAGGCGGAAGACAAACCACAGCGATCGAAGCATCAGATGTTACACCCCCGAAAGAAGAGTTAAGTATGATTGATGGTCGAATTCGTCTCAAGCGAAATATGTGGTTATTCTCATGTCCTTTTAGTTAAAAATGTTTGCGTGGGGAGAGAGTAATTTTTCATCGTAATTAGTTGCTTTTCAACGAAAACCTCGTAACTGCAGCTTGTTTTAAGCTGCAGTTACGAGGTTTTCGTTGAAATTAGCGAAATGCATCGCACGAAATGGCGGTTTCTATGGTGTGAATGTTTTAGATTAGATGTCTAGCTCCTGTCTTCGCAGTCTGACGTTTAAAAGTCAAACGTTGGACAATTGTTGGAGATTCAATTATCTTCCAATGACCATCATAGAGCCACATATTCGCTAACCGACACTTGCAAAACAATATACCCCCATTTTCTTCGAAAGGGGGCATAATTTCTTCTTTATCAACATCAATTGTGTCGTCCATAACTGCTTTGAATATGGACTGGTCTTAATAATATAGGAAAGGCTTAATGATAAATGGAAAATATAAAATAATAAACAAATCATTAGGTTTATATCAATTTATCAGTAACAGACATTAAGCACCTCTAACAAGACGCTCTACATAGAGTTTTCACTCATCGATTCAAACTCTGTCGAGTATGGGGCAGAATCAACGCCAAAATTATATACATGTAATTTTGAAACATGTTTAATTGTCAATTGCTAACATTGTAAATGTCACATTTCAACGTGTCAGATCTTAACCTGAAAAATGTAGAATCAACATATGTCTATGTAACTTTTATACATTACAGTTGTGAAATGAAATGTTTTACTTATAAAATTTACATCTCACCATGTATCTTCGAATATGATAGCACATTACAATGTGACAAGTGTACAATCGACAAATGCCCAGTTAACATCTGTTGCGTTACCAGTCTAAATCTCAACTCTATTCAGGTGTAGAGTCTACAGATTACAATTCAACAAATCACAATTGAAGATTTTACATTTCAAGCCAAAAAAGTGGAATAGGTAATTAAGTTATTTATAGAAAAAGAGGCGGGGTTACGAAGTCTAGACAACCGAGCCGAACACACACGAATACTTTCTCTTGTAAATGTACACCTTTCAGTGATAAAGAAATTGTCGCTTTTCAACAAAAACTCCGTATCTGCAGCTTAAAACAAGGTGCAGTTACGCGTTTTTTTTTTTTTTTTTTTTTTTTGTTGAAAAGCAGCGAAATTCTGTTTCATTGTCTATTTATGACGTCACGCGATATCTACGGGAATATTTTTCGAATGACTTAGTTTGTATCTATAAACGCTTAATCCTTTATCAAACAAGAACAGATTTAGGTCTAGATCAGTAGGAGAGAGGACCAGAAATTTTTTTAAGGAAAATAGAAAATACAGGTAATTCTTTTCCTACAATATTTTCTGTGTTTTAGGGTAATGTAAACAAATTTGACATTAATTTACATACATGTTGCCGTCTGTAGCTTTCTATTATGACTGGCATCGAATTGTGTTCTTTGGGAAAGGGTTGAACTGTGATTCATCACGCTAAAAAGGGCCATTTATGAGCTGTGAAAAGTATCAGTCCTAGTCTGTCTGCGAGGGATGTTCATGCTTACTAGGACTGAAACCTTTTAGGCCTACAGTAATCCTAAGCTACTTTTCTCAATCTAGAACCATAATAATAATATTATGCGAATCTAGATGGGGGTGGGGGGGTGGGGGGTCCGCCCCCTCCTAGTATTGGCCAAAAAATAAATTTTGAGTATATAAATTTAGTGTTACGTTACATATTTATTACATTTTAAGGTATAATTTGAGCTTGAACATCCCCCCCCCCCCCCTGGAAAAAAAATCTTGGGCTTGCCCCCCCCCCCCCCCCCCGAAAAAAATCCCGGATCCGCCCTTGCAGAACGTTTATTTCATCTTACTCTAAAAATTGATTACTAGTAGCCAAATGTATGGTGTTTACACTCTGTACTATCGTCCACTAAAACTAGCCAATCTTGATCACTTGGTCAAAAGAAGCCTGATAATAAAATCTCAGATGCGCGATCTGGACAGCGGCTTAACCCTTTCCTAAACGGCACCTGATTCAATTTGGAAGATCTCGCAGACAACAGAATGGGCATCTTGAAAGTATGATTTTTGTGTGTGCAAGGGCGGATCTAGAGGGGGTCGGGATGTCCCCCCCCCCCCCCCCCCCCTGGAATCAGCCGAAAATTGAATGTTGACTATACAGCGTCAATATAACGTTATATATGATTTATCACATTTTTAAGTGATCATTTGGGCGTGGACACCCTCCCTCTCACCCCCGGCATTTGGGCTTGGACCCCCTGAAAAAAAATCCTGGATCCACCCTTGTGTGTGTACATAGCGGCCTAATATATAGTATATAAAATCTTGAGACAAAAGGAGAAGCATGATAATAAAATCTTGGGTACCCGATAGCTTCCAAAGATCTGGCTCCAGAAAACATGTACAAAACATAAACTGTCCAAATACAATAGGACTGTTCTAATCATTATCATAATCATCATCAGCAGCAACAGCAGCATCCCTCTAACGGCAGGTTTCACAATTCTTTTCTCCTAATGTTTTTAAGTCATTTTAAACCTACGTGTATATCAAATAGGAAAGCCCAACCAGGCCAAACTTACTCTCTTACGAACAGAGCGCATTCTCCCTACATTCCATTTCGATAGAATACATATTTGATGGTTTAATCAATAGACCTCGGCATGGAGAGTAGGTCAAACTATGCCCCCACTCTCATTCATGTGACTCATTCGTATTATACATGTATATTCGTCTATTTAACCCATTATACCTCACGAGGAATGACCTGGCAGAGCAGCCCATGCAAATCGAATGGAATGCTCTGCCAGGTCAATTCTCGTCCGCTATACCAAACGATAAATTTTAGCGTGATCTGAATTGAAAGATCCTGCAGACGACAATTTCAAGTGAATGAAATTTCACATTTTTCGGTCTTTTTACATAGAAAACATTGTGGGAAATGAAGAAATTGCTTGTCACAAGCAATTTCTTCATTTTCCACGATGTTTTCCAAAGCCTTTATCTCTTGGGGAGTCAAAAGAGTCACTGTGTGGTAATGGGTTAATGGGCCCAGATGGTGTGACGTCATGTATAACCACGAACGCTACTAATTGAAGCTCGACAACTATCGGCTTTTCCCGCTAACCACACCTACTTTTAATCATGAATATTGATTAGTAAGGTTTGTTCCAAATTGTCAACTATTGAAATGTAATCTTGTAAAATGTCGAATTGTCATTTGATGTATTGAATAATGTGTAAGATGCATTTGATAAGCGTAGAATAGTAAAAGGGTAAATTGTCAAGTCTTCATATTACACGTTGTCAAATGTTCAAGTGTAAATTCACTATATTACAGCTAACAAAGTGTTAATTGAACACTCTACATTTCACAATATGTAAGTTTACACATTGTAAAATATATAGTTAGCATTTTACAATACAAAAAATACAATTGACAATTGAACATGTTACAAAATTACATGTATATAATTTTGGCGTTGATTCTGCCCCATAGTCGAGCAGCTATTAAAATTGAACTATATATTTGCTATATCGTGAAGTCAATTACTAGCCTACGTCAGTGTTGTTATTTGGCATGGTCAATTAACAAGTCTACACAATCATTTTTTCCATTGTTCACGTTGTTTTCTCAATGTTTTTTCACATCAAAAATCTTCTTCTTCTTCACTGTCCGTCTGTTCGTCTCGTGTGTTGTTGGTAGTACCGGAAACTTTCTGTCGTAAAGCTAAAACTTCCTCTCTCTTCTGACATGCGTAATGGCAGTACGTGCGCAGTAAGGCTTCTACTATCATAATGCGCATGCGCAGTCTGTATCTCTGTATCTTCCGGTCACCAGATCGAGCAGACATGTACCGGAAGTTGGTGTCTTGTAGATGTGTGTTGAGCAACTCGATCTGTTCGCATGCTCGTCTGAATCTATTCTCGGATTCGTACATAGCTCCGAA